>CALZFC010000059.1:342500-347500 GCA_945643635.1 Allodiplogaster sudhausi | reverse complement strand
TCTAACCTTTGCTCTCTGACTCGTCCATTTCATCCTCATTTTCTTCGCCACTCTTGCACGTAACCTCAATAAGTCCCGCGCGGCATATTTCAAAAAGCGCAGCGTATTTTACAAGTAAAAAGTAATATTATGATCTGCACAAATATACTAATAGAAAAATTATCTATTCCCCATGACTTTCTTTTTGGAAAAATTAGAATTGCAAACGTGTCATCGCAGTATGACAATTTGATAACCTAGGAAATTCGAGTAATGCCAATGAACTCACTCGCGAAATAGTTGCCTTATGGACATGAGAAGTAGATAGGCGGTAAGAGAGAGAGAGAGAGAGAGAGAGAGAAAGGGAGAGAAAGAGTTAGAGAATTTTTTCTCTATTTCTCTTTGTTTCTATTGCTCTTCCTCTCAACAATTTAAAACTTGATATTACAGAATAGCCTTTCTTCTCGTTCTCGTACCTCGCACCCCCATCGGCTCACTCTGTACATCAGCATTAGATGAGTTTAATTTTATGCTGAATCCCAAAATAAAAACAATATTTTTATTTAAAAATATATATTTAAAACGCTAAAAAATACTTTAGTGCCCAACTATGTTTGTTTTTCAATATAAAATGAAAAAGTACGTTTTACGCAAAAAAAATATATTTTAATATGTAAAAAAAATTTGTTGCATTATCGTGATATAGTTACTTTCAACCTCTCTCTCTCTCTCTCTCTCTCTCTGTAGACTAAGCCACGCCCACACATTCGCTACACTCGCACAGACCCTCAGGGCTTAGTCGAGTGTTCCCTCCACCCGGCGGACGGCTGCTTCCCAGCTCTCCCGCCCGAACACTCGCACTCCCCTCAATCTCCACTCTCTGCACACTCAGCACTCTCTACACTATCATTCTCTCTCTCTCTTCCCCTTGCCCCCTTTCACATCCCTCTCTACAACGATATCAATACAACAACAAGTCTTCTTATCTCTCTCTATCTCTCTTATCTTCTCTCTTTAACTTTTCCTCTGTATGTTATCATAACGTAACTGATAAACTTCTCTTCTTTACTTTTCCTTCTTCTAAAACACAAGCTACCGCTACACTCTCGATCTTCCGTTCTTCCCTGCTCGGGCATCCCTCGAGGGAGGAACGCGATAGCATACACATTTCACACGAAGAACATTTTCCACTAGCCCTAATACAAGAACGCGTGCTTGTGGTTAAATAATTGCAGGAGGAATTGCTCGCCGTTTCGCTACCGTATACCAGGACTACCGTATCTTCGGTTCGAGACCGTTCCCCGCTATGAAGAAGCAGTACAGTGGATCGACGTACCAAGGTGCGGAACCATCTTCCTTTTTTCGCTCTGTGACTATCTCTTTCATCCTTTTTTTTCTTCAAGCCCCTCTTCCACGAACACTCACAAGTTCACTTCTTTGCTTGACGAATGCTAAATTTCGGAAAGCGCCATATGATTTACAAGTAAAAAAATATAGCATAATGCTCTCCTATATCACAACTATATTCATGAAAAATAATTCATTCCTTCTATTTATTTTATTAATTTCTGGAGGCGACAATTTCATAAGCTGGGAATTTCGATAGATGCCTTCAGCACATGAGAAGCATAAGGATAATAGAGAGAAGAGAGACCGCGCGCGCGCGAGAGAGAGAGAGAGAGAGAGAGAGAAGAATGGGAGCAAGCTTCAATTTCCAAGAAAATCTAACGCTAATTTAAGAGTAGCGCGCCTTTATAAAATGTGACCGATGCAGGCGCAGATATCAGCAAAAGGAATCCCACTAAGGAAAATTTTCCTTGTGAAAAATTTATTTGGCTAAATTGGTAGACTAGGATTCGCGGAATAGCAGAGAGAGACAGAGAAATAGATCGAGAGAGAGAGTGAGAGAGCGACTCAGAGAGAAGTCAGTGAGAGACCCGGTGAGAGTCTTCCGTATTCTATTCGAAACAGTTCTCTGATGAATAAAAAGTGGATCGACTCATTGATAGGTGCGGAACCAGTTTACTTCTCTCTCTCTCTCTCTCTCTCTCTCTCTCTGTATTATCTCTCATTTTTTATTATCTCCCGCTGTCTGGCTAATCTATTTTATCCTTGCTTTCTTCGCGCGTCTCTTTCTCTTCCACGCACAGTCACAAGTATGTCACTGCCATTCTTCTTCTTTGCTGGAAGAATGCTATACTTCTCTCTCTCCCTATGTCTTACCTCTCTCTCTCTCTCTCTCTGCTGTCTCCCTCTCTATCTCTCTCCCTCCCCCCTTCTCTCTCTCTCTCTCTCTCTCTCTCCTTCTATCCACTTCTTTCTCTCGCTCTCACTCAGAATCCTAAATCTTAAACTTGATATTGCAGAATCGCCTATCACCTTGTTCGCATTCCGCGCGCCCCGCCTGCTCACTCTGCAATAGCATTAGATAGGCTACTCGCTTACTATTTCTAACTAAGTCTAGATAAAATATATTTAAAAAATTATTCTATAGAATATATTTAACATCCTAAAAAAACATGTGTATCGAACTACATTTTTTTGATATAAAATAAATTTTTATGCAAGATAATTGATACCAGACCTAATGAAAGGCAACAGCATTTTCATACCAGACCTAGCAGTTAGGTAAACGCAGTAATTTGGGAATTCCCCACTCTAGCGCTTCCGTATTCCCGGCGGTGTGCGGAATTTGACTTCTCTCTCCAGATCTTTCTCTCTATCTGTCTCTCTGTATCTATCTGCCTCTCTCAATATGTCTCTCTCTCTCTCTCTCTCTCTCTCTCTATCTGCCTCTTTCTCTCTCTCTCTCTCTCTCTCTCTGTCAACCTCTCTATCTCTCTCTCCTTCTCTCTCTCTCTCTCTCTCTCTCTCTCTATCTCTCTTTCTCTCTCTCTCTCCTTCTTTCCATGTCTTTCTCGATCTCTATCTGTTTCTCTATCTGTCTCTTTCTCTCTCTCTCTCTCTCTCTCTCTCTCTCTCTCTCTCTGTCAACCTCTCTATCTCTCTCCTTCCCTCCTTCTCTCTCTCTCTCTCTCTCTCTCTCTCTCTTTCTCTCTCTCTCCTTCTTTCCAAGTCTTTCTCGATCTCTATCTGCTTCTCTATCTGTCTCTTTCTCTCTCTCACTCTCTCTATCTGTCTCTTCCCCCCTGCCTTCCAAGTCCACGCTCGTCATGGGCACCACAAGTTGAACACGCTTCTTCCTCCGCCTTAAATTCTGCACTCTTCCTATCAAAAATCTAAAATTGCTATTGCAGAATTTTTTCTACTCGTTCGCATGCCCCATCCACTCCCTCTGTGCATCAGCATTAGATAAGTTTTATTTCATGCAAAATCCCCAGATAAAAACAATATTTTTGCTTAAAAAATATATTCAATGCGCTAAAAAATACTTTAAGCACCTAACTATATTTGTTTTTCGGTAAAAAATGAAAAATGTTTTATGCAAAAAAATTATTCCATAAATTATACACAAAGAACATTTTCCAGTAGCCCTACTATAAGAACGCGTGCTTTGTGCTCAAAACTTGCAGTAGGAATTGCTCGCCGTATCCGCTACCGTTTGCCACGCCAAAGACTACCGTATCCTACCGTATACCCCTCGATGAAGAAGAAGAAGAACAGTGAATCGACGCAGGTGCGGAACCATTTTTTTCTCTCGCTCTGACTCGTGAAATCCTTTTGTTTCATCGTGCCTTTCTTTCATGCACACTCACAACTCAACTTCTTTCTTGGACGAATGTTCTTTCTCGGAAAGTGCATTTTATTTACAAGTACATGGCCTATTATATATCGCTTTCATGAAAAAATAATTTATTCCTCACTTAATTACTTTCTGGAGAAGATGAGACCTATAAATGACTTTATCGAAGTTTGACAATTTCAAAAGCTAGGAATTTCGATAAAATATGCCTTCAGAACTTGAGATACGGAGGGATAATAGAGAGTCAAGAGACAGTGAGAGAGATGAGGGAGATTGAGAGAAAGAGAGAAGAAAAAATTACAAGTAGCGCTCCTTCATAAAACGCAGATGTAGAAATCTGTAAAAAGGAATTCCACATAGAAAAAAATGCCTTTGTGAACAATAAATTCGACTACGGATCGCGGAATGGCAGAGAGAGAGAGAGAGAGAGAGAGAGAAATAGCGAGATAGAAGAGCAAGAGGGAGAGTGAGACGGCGTGAGCGAGAGAGCGAAAATAAGAAGGTGCTCCGAGAACGAGGGATAGAAAGTAATGCCAGAAGAGCTATTCAAGGATTCATGTTTCTCTCCCAATCTTCACACTCTCCGATCTCTATCCCTCTCTCATGACTCTCTCTACCATCTCTTTCTTTCTCCCTTTCTCTCGTTCTCCCCATCTCTCTCCCTTTCTCTCTCTCCCTTTCTCTCTCTCTCTCCCTTTCTCTCTCTCTCTCTCCCTTTCTCTCTCTCTCTCCCTTTCTCTCTCTCTCTCCCTTTTTCTCTCTCTCCCTTTCTCTCTCTCTCCCTTTCTCTCTCTCTCCCTTTCTCTCTCCCCTTTCTCCCTCTCTCCCTTTCTCTCTCACTCTCCCTTTCTTGCTATTGCTCTCCGTCAGAATCATAAATCTACACCTTGCTATTGCAGAATCGCCGATCTACTGGTTCGCATGCCAAGTGCCTACCTGCATCATATAAGTTACTCTCTTAATTTATACTAAATCCCTAGATAAATATTTTTAAATGTATATTCAAGATGCTAAAAGAATAATTTGAGTCTCCAAGTATATTTGTTTTTGAATATAAAAATATAAAACTAATTATATGCAGTATAATTTATTTTAAATATGTAAAAAAAAACATATTATGTATTCAAATTAAAACTACATTTTCCCATTAGCCCTAATGCATGAACGAGTGCTTTGTTTTCAAATACTTGCAGGAAAGTTCAAATAACCATTTCACTAGCGCATGCCTATCCTACCCCGACTTCTGCTCGAGACCTTTCCTGGAAATGGCGATGAAGAAGAAGAAGAACAACGGAACGGCTCGGGCGCGAAAAAGTTT
>CALZFC010000059.1:255000-337500 GCA_945643635.1 Allodiplogaster sudhausi | reverse complement strand
TAGCGAAATTGAAAGATAAAATGAAAGAATAAAGTAAGAGAGAAAGAATGCGTGCAAACCAGCACCAAAGCCAGTATTATCAGAGTTCCCCACCTGCATTTGACGAATCGCCAAATGAGCCAACTCTCACAATCAGAGTGGAAAAAGGCGATCGAGTTGATCTGCACACGGAGGCGACATGCGAGGGCTCCGAGGTGAAATAAGTTATGATTTGATAAAGCTGATTAACTTGGTTTCGAATTAATTGAATGGCAAAGAAGGCTTGGAAGACAGACAGAGATAAAGAGAGAGAGAGAACGACAGAGATGGAGAGAAAAGCTGATGTGAGTCCTGTAATGGCGGTGAGATACAACTTCTGGGAATTTCCGGAAATATCTGGGATTTTTTGGAAAGATGGGGGGGGGGGGGAAGATGAAGAGTTATGCCGCGTTGTCATAGCTCATCATTTCTGTTCGAATGGTCATTGGAAGCGGCGAATATATTAGAACTTCAAGAGCGTTCATTGCCTTTCACATACCCGAATTTAATAGAAAGTAGTCCACTTTATGGACTGATTGAAGTATTAGATCGATCGGTACAAGTAACAGGTTCTCCAGTTTACATTTCCCTTTGTCTCTCTCTCTCTCTCTCTCTCGTTCTCTCTCGTTCTCTCTCGTTCTCTCTCTCGCTCTCTCTATTTCTCTCTATCTCTCTATGTTTCTATCTCACTCTCTTTCTCCTCTCTATCAACTTTTCTGGATGTTCCCTGGATGTCGAATGTAGCCTCTGCCCAAGTTCTATAAAGATTGGAAGACGAATCGGAGCCTCATCCTCAGGTCTTGTTTGCTATCGGAGATAAAGATAGCGGAGAGAGTACCGTACGCCTTCCATTCATTACTGGCTGCATCCCGCACCTCTCAGCGCTCTCAACCACGAATCTCACTGTCGACGCCACTCTTCGGTATAATTTGTATTCATTTGCTTAATATTCATCCTTTAAACATTTTTATAAACATAATAATTAAATGTTTCCTTGCAACGTTTGATAAACATAAACAAAAACGACCGGAAAAGCTCCTTCTTCTTCTTAGTTTTATTAAAAGAAATGCAAAAAGTATTTCATTGATTAAAATAAAGCTCAAAGATTCTCGAGTCCTTATCCACGGAATATCATGAAGAATATATGATAGCTGCTATGTGGAAACCAAGGCGGTGGGCGTGACGTCAATAATATGCAGATATCTGATATCACAAGAGACAGGATGGAATGTATCTCTTGTCAAATTCAATGCAATCTTGCTTCCGCTGCTTGCATATTTACCTGCTATCCTTTTATTTGTTTCCAGTTCCCTTCTCTCTCTTTCTCTTCTCACCGCTCAATCTGTTTTCTCTTATCTGAAATGCAAATGAGCACACAACGCTAGGCTGCCCTTCCATGGCCACAGTGGAGGAGGCTGGCGCTCTCGCAACAGTCTCCACTTCTCGCGAGCTTTTCCTTCCCGTCGCCCTCCTCGTTCTTCCTTTCTAAAGATCTTCCTTATCTTCCTTCTTTGGGAACTGATAATAGAAAGCAGCAAGAATGAGCAACAACGCGTCGTTGGAATCTTCACGAGTGATCCGTCTTGGCTGGGTCAACGAGGACTTTCCGCTCCTCTTTCGCCAGCCCACCGGTATCATGGACGGAATCTTTGTCAGGATGTGGAAGATATTCGCGAGCGTCACGAAAACACAACTTCAATTCGTCCGCACCACAGGATACAGTTTCGGAGAAATTGTTCTGTCTCTTCTTCATCATCTTCTTCTTCTTCTTCTCTAACTCGCTCTCTCTCTCCTCTTCTCGCTCACCATCCCACTTTCACTCTCTCTCTTGGTCTCTCTCACTCTCATGTTCTCTCTCCCTCTCTCTCTCTCTCTCTCTTTTTCTCTCTCACTCCCACTTTTCTCTCTCTCTCTTTTCGCTCATCTAATTCAGGTGGCTGGTCGCCGTCGTCCAGCGGATGGACGGGCGTCCTCGGTCTCCTGGATCGAGGAGAAGCGGACGCTACTCTGGAGCGATTTTCCTTTCGATCAGAGCGCATACGCGCCTTCGCAGTGACAGTGCCAGTGCTCTACTCAAAGGTTGGCGCTTTTCATTTAATTTGGAGTGGAGCGAACCGACGAAATCGACAACCAAGTTAAAAATGTATACTGTATCATACCGCTTATGACTCTCAGATTTTCTGCGCTCCACGCTAAAAAAAAACACATGGCTAACATTTCTAGCTTCATTTTTCAGCATCATACACCTTTTTTCTTCTAGCTATCGTAGTGTTATTTCTCTTTTCATGTCCTGTATCTCTTCGCTGAATCTCTCTTCCTCACCCCTGCTTTCCCCTATCGTGATTTTCCACATTCCTCATTTTGTAGCTTTTTCCGACTTCTCCACGAACCATTCTCTCTCTCCCTCCCTACCTCAAGCTCTCTCTCTCCCTCTCTTCTTCCGTCCCTCCTCTCTCTCTCTCTCACTCTTCTTCCGTGTCTCTCCATGAACCACTCTTTCTATTTCTCTCTCTCCCATTTCTCAAAATGTCGCTCTCTCTCTCTCTCTTTCCTCTTCCCTCCACGAACCACTCTCTCTCTCTCTCCCTCTCTCTCTCCCTCTCTCTCTGTCTCTCTTTACTCCCTTTTCAGGACGCCTTCTTTGACACTCGCCGCCAGACGCAGGGCCGAGACTCGATGCATCTCTTCGTGTACTCTCCCACTGTGCTCGCTCTCCTCTTCCTCTCCATTTTCTTCGCGGCCACTGTCGAGAAGGCCGTTCTCTCTCTGCGCCGATGTATTCTTCAAGGGGGTCGGTGTCTTGGAAGAGTGTTTGGGGGTGCTGGTTTTCGGGTTTTAATATACATATGAGTACCCTGTGGGTTTAGGTTTATACAAAATAACATATTCCCGAAAGCAAACTAAAAAAAATTATTACAACGTGCAATAATGCTGTAAAGCAAAATACCTAATCGAACCATTCGAGTAAAAAAAGAATAATAACTATGGGCGGTTGAACACTTGCGCCTCAGAAATTTCCCTTGTTCCTCTGCTGAGAGTGATATGTTCCCCCTTTAGGCTCAGTTGAACTTTTACAATCTTCCAATTTTCCACCGTTTCAGAGACCGCTAGCTTGGCCGGGTTTACGCGAATGTTTTTCTTGTCATCCCCGCCGTTCTATCAATGTTTCCTGCCATTTCAGGTTGACCCGTTTTTGCCTTTTTGATTTTTTTATTTCGAGGCAAACGGATCGATAACTTAGAACGAGTTTTGAAAAAGTATCAATCAATGTCTTTTGAAGTGCTACCGCCACACGGTGGCCATCTACATGGTCGCCTTACTCATGTTGCTCATGGGCTTCCAGTCCACATTCAAGAGCACCTCCAACATTCTCGTCTTTCAGCAAACGTTTCTTGCTTCATACTTTCGTTTTGAGAAGTAATAATTATGAAAGTTTTCCTAAATTTTCCGGTGACGTATTTTAGAGACAGAGAGAGAGAGAGAGAGAGAGAGAGAGATGGTGAGCGAGAGGTGAGAGAGATAGCTAGAGAGAGAGAGAAATAAAAAAAAAGTATTTACAGCGACTTCAACAACTTTGTCGCGGGACTCCGCTCATCTGAAAAGGCGATTGTCGTCACTGATCCGACAATGATCTACGATGAACAGGCGGGAAATTTAAAATTCGAAATAAATATTACAATATAAATATCGCTAGACATAAACGTAATTATTCAGATAATGGAACTCTACGGAGAAGACGTCCGCAACGATCCGTGGCGTCTGCAGGTCAATTTCAATTTTCGAACGAGGGAGAAAAAACCTTGAGGATTCCATACGTGTAATAATTGTCAAAATTGTAGAGAGTAATACATACATATGCCTGTGGCTTGTCTATAATCCAAATACATATATTTATAATAGAATGCGCACGTTGCAGATCGAGCCAGACATTAGCCGCATGGCTCTCCGGGCGTGCGAGGACGCGCGTGTTTTCGCGTACGTGCCCGACTATCGCCTCGCCACGCCCAACCCACGCACCAACTACAAGCCACCCTGCGACTTTGTCGCGTCAGGACAAGCATATTTAACTGCTCGGATCGAGCTTAAATTCTTTAAACAAAATACATATACAGTACTGGCCAAAAGGTTATCACCTTTTGGCTTTTCATGCATATCCTTCTTCAACGTTGAAGAATGCTTATGAAATTTTCAGGGTTGTTTATTTATACAGACACGCTTCAACTTTCAAGTTATTGCTTTCATTGACCCATATTATTCGAGAAAAAAATCAATAACTCAAATTACCCAGATTGCACATATAGGCGTAATGGACAAAATAATTTATTTCTTTGATCTCCGGGTAGTTTTTAATGCAATTTTATTTTAGTTATATTTTAGAACATCCCAACGACAGATTTGTAGTCTAATTGCAATTTAATAGCATGGTTTTATATACTACATTCCTCCCGTGCTCGATTCATGCAGTCGGCCAGGGATCCAGAAGGTTCAGGTGGATAAAATCAATCATTTACTACTATGCCAATAGTAATAATGATGTCCACATATTCGCAGGTAATCATTGAACTATTTAAGATGGTTACTTGAGCTGTGAAAATTAGATGCTAACTATTAGGGCAAACTTTTAAGACCGCGGTTAACTTTGGCCCGCAACCCAGAAGTGCCGAAAGTGATGTTGTGCAGGAGTCCATATTGCAAAAGCATTTTTGTCTATCTCTAGCGATAGTTAACAGGCTTTTCAATATTCAGAGGCCCTATTTCATCAATGGCTTCATGAAGCCACCAGGAACAGTAAAACATTTTTAGGAGTAAAAAGAAAAGAGATTTGTAGGATCGACGTCTCGAATGCGCCGCACTCATCGAACACAGCGAACGCGATGCGGCAGAGCTGGCCGTTCGCATTCTATTTCCGACGAGGCTTCCTGAGCACTGCTGAGGCTAACAAGCTCAACAGAATGCTGCTACGGATGTACGACTACGACACGGTGGAGTCTTTGCTCTCTCTCTCTCTCTCTCTCTCTCTCTCTCTCTCTTTCTCTCTCTCTTACTTTGTTTCTCTCTCCGTTTCCCTATCTCTCTGTTTCTCTCTCTTTGTTTCTCTGTCTCTCGCTGATCTGTCTTTCTCTCTTCCTTTCCCAATGTCGGTTTCTTCTGCTGTTTCATATTTTCTCTCGTGTTCGCTATTCTCTCTCTCTATCGCTTAATTTCAATTCTCTGGTGTTTCAACCCTCTTCCCATCTCCAGCTAGAAAGACAAACTGTGATGAAAGGTCATTTCTTTCTCTGCCAGATCTACACTTTCGAGTGGCGCTATTGGACGAATCGGCCGTTTAAGAAGTTCCGGCCAACAATCAAAGTTAGCGTTTATATTTTGTGCAGAAACCAATGTTAGCATTAATATTTGGTGTCTCTTCGTCCGCACCAAGAGCATGTTTGAAAGAAGAGTGACGTATACTGCGAGAGTTAGAGAGAGCCAGAGTGAAAGATAGTTAGAGAGAGAGAGAAAGAGAGCAGGAGAGAGAGCGAGAGCAAGAGAGAGTGAGAGGGAGAGCAAGAGAGAGAGAGAGAGAGAGAGAGAGAGAGCCAGAGAGAGAGAGAGAGAGAAGAAAGAGGGAAGAAAAGCAAAACAGCGTAAGAGAGGAGGAGGGTAGGGAAGGCAGAGTAATGGCCAGTGACATCTCGGCCGCAAACAGATTGGCACGACTCCAATCTCTCTGCCGAAACTGGAGACGACCTTCGGCTTTCTGGCTGGCGGCATCGCACTCTCTGCACTCGCCTTCCTTCTCGAGCTCGCAGTCGCTCGCGGGCATTGCTCGAGGTCAGCTCTCTCTCTCTCTCTCTCTCTCTCTCTCTCTCTTCTCCCTCTCTTCTTTCTCTCTCTTTCCATCTCTCTCTCGCTCTCTCTTTCTCTCTCTCTTCTCTCTCTCCTTCTCTCTTTCTCTCTTTCTTCTCTCTCTCTATCTCTCTCTCTCTTTCTCTCTCTCACTCTCTTTCTATCTACCCTATTTCTCTTCCGCCCCTCTCTCTTAATTTTCTCTCTTTTCTCGAAATAATATTTCTGCTGGCCCCCTGTTACCAGGGTCCTCTGGTGGGCACTCCTAGAATTAAAGTTCTTTGCGCGATAACCACGTAAAAACTGATTAAAGGAAGTGTGAGACTGCATAGAATAAGAAAGAGATGAAGAGAGATGTGAAAACGAAGGAGAGAGAGATGAGAGAGAGAGGCAGAAAAAAAGAGCAATGTACTATTCACGAGGTGGTTGCACAACTGAAGCACAAAGAGTGCATGCACCAGTAACTGAAACTGTCACGTGAGGAGCGTTGAGTTGGCGGGCTGACGAGTTTTTATCTTATCTGTATATTTCGAAGTATATTCCTCCGGTATTCAGTACTCTTATAGGCCGTCACTATCTGAAATTTAGTGTCAAAATTTCGGAGTGAAAAAGGAGAGATTGAGATAGAGAAAGATAGCGAAGGTCTTTATTAGGCATAAATGTTTCTTCAGATAGTGTGGCAGTAGATGTGGTAAAGGAGGCGAATAGGTGTCTGGGAAAACATCATCAACCACAGGATGCATAGAATATCAGAACGGGATGGGGGAGGCTAGCTGGCCGAATCCTAAGGGTGTCTTCTTCCCGTTTTGCACGCTCGCCACTTTTCCAACTTACAAAGGTGTTGTGTGTGCTCTTAGTAAGTAAGAAGAGGGCAACCGTGAGATCTCGGGGAATATTTGCACGTGTGAATAATGGCTGCCAAACTGCCTTCCCATCTGCCCCCCTCTCTCGTCTCAAGAATTCTAGTAGAAAATATTTTGAAGAATTTATTTTATTTCACTCTATGTTGATATAGAAAGCATGAAGTGTATATGCAATATGTTTCGGTTAGTCTAATGCATTTCTTATAGAATGATAGCCTGAATCTTCCGATTTCTCAATTTAACAGTGTAACCGAACACTCTGTGCTATTTTGCGTCAAAAACAGACCTCAAATGTGTATGCTTTTTTTTCGGGGGGAGTCCATCAAGGTCTCCACTGCAATGATGATGATATCTGGACTCCCACGTTTTGTATCCTCGCCTCAGGCGCGTCCCTCTTGCAGCATCTCTCACCATTAGGAATTCGGAAAACAGAGTGATATTGATAGCTTCCTGGCATCGGCCTTCTACGGCATCCTCTTACAAGAGGCGGGCGCTGCTCTGGCGATTTAGAACATTAACAGATGTGGACTGTTGCCCTCACTTTCTCTATACTCTGCTTGACACTATTGAGTTCCGAATATTACATACCTTACATAATAATAATCTTAGCGACTTGACATTAGTTTGTTTCGCTCCAAAATAAAGCTATCCTTATGCTAATTACTTCTTTCCTTATTGATTTACATATCTAAGCAGTTTGTTCTTTTGACTGCTTTGATACATTTTTTTTAAATATTTACTGTGAAATTAATTTTGAGGATGCCATGGCGGAGGAAGCAGTAAATGATGCGTTTTGGGGCGACACCGAGGAGAACGCGGTTCCAACGTCTCGAACTGACCATGAGCCTCGAACAGAGCCGGTCAGTCGGCTTTGTATTTTTAAATGTTTTGAATTTACCTATTTATGTATATTTATGTATATACTATCATTTGAACGTTTGAAGTAGTAATGTGACATTGTGAAAGTTCGGTCTTAAGCGCATCCTGAGTCTTGGCTGGGTGAACGAGGACTTCCCGGTGCTCTACCACGACAGCGACGGCATCATGAGGGGCATCTTTGTGGACATGTTCACGAACTTTGCCAAGAAGTTCAATCTCGAGCTCAGATTCGTGCGCGGCGACGGATACGGTAAGATTACTTAAAATTTTTTTTTAATATGCAATAAATATCCTTGCTCGAGCGAATGTAGATTATATATTTTAATTTATTTATTTATTCACAAAAAAAATGCATAAAGGTGGCTGGAACGCGGGAACGGATGGAAAATGGGCGGGGCTTCTCGGTCTCATTCAGAATGGAACGATTAGTGCAACGCTGGACAAGTTAGTATTGAACATGGAGAGAATGATACATCTGTTCTTATCCTAAACAATTACATAGTAAATAATAACGTTGAATATGTTTGTTATAAATTTACATGAATACTAAAGACAACGCCTTGTAGATATTCCTATCGTGAGGGCCGAATACGCGGCTTCCGCTACTCTCTTCCAGTGCTTTACAGCAAGGTTTGTGCGCGAGTTATGTTATCAAACTGCTAAAAGAAGCCATATACATGTCTTGTGATTCAACCAGCTTCTATGTATATTCTCCCATTCTTTCGCTCTCTCTCTCTCTCGGTCTCTTCTATCTCTAACTGAACTATTCGTTCTCTCTTTTCCTCTCTCGCTCTCTTCTCCGATCTCTCCTATCTTATCGCTCTTCTTTCTCATCAGTTCTTTCTTCTCTTTTCTCTACTCTCTCTCTCTCTCTCTTCTCGCAGGACACCTTCTTCGATTCGCGTAGCAGCACAGACCAGGGTGCAATGTCGATTGACTACCTGGTGTACCCGATCACGGTCTTCTACTACATCGTCGGCAGCTTCTTGCTCATCCTCTTCATCGAGCGCATCATCTTCGTCCTTCGAATGTCTCTGAAGGGCCGCCGACCAGTCCGGCCACGACTCAAGCACAAGTCAGCTCTAACGAAAATATATACCAAATATATTACAAAATTACAAAACCAATTCAAAGTTATTTCTAACCTTGCTTCCAGAATTATTGACTTTTGGAAAGACTACATTTTCCTGCGGCCTTCGATTGCTTCGTTTTTCGAGCCTCCGCAGGTTGAAGCATTTACAAGAGCTGAAGACTTGTAAATTTTAAATCGCGATCTCATATTCGTGTTCCTTTTCAACGACAAATCCATCGAAAGAGCTGGCGAAATTTTTTTATAACTTATAAACAAAAGAACACTTTACTTTCGTGAATGATCGCCAACCTCTCTCTCTCTCTCTCTCTCTCTCTCTCTCTCCCCGCCAATCTACCGCATTTCTTAGTTTAATCGGTAGGTTATAAAAATGCATATAAACTAGTATTATATGTACTAAGATAAATATGTGTAAATATTATTTTTTCTAACAATACTTTCGCGTCAAGGTGCACATCGGAACCTTCGCACTGTACCTTCTCGCGATGCAAGTTCTCTTTGTGACTTGGAACGCTGAATTTCAAGGCAACTCCAATATTGTCGTCTTCACGAGAACGTAAGAGAAATACTGGAATTTTGTTCGAGCAAATTTGTTTATGATCATATTATCACGCGTTTAACTATGAAAAAAAAAGAAATGACCAAAAAGTTTCTAGAACGTTTACTCAACTAGTCGATGATTTACGTGCCGGAACGAAGGCACTCGCAGTGACGAGTCCCAGTTTGATCTACGATGAACAGGTGCCGTGTCTTGCATGTAGTTTCTTATATCAAGAAAAAAAGCTTACCATTAAAGTGCTGTCCATGGACCTTTATTTTTTTCTTCCCGTCTGCGAGTCTCTCTTTACATACTCTCTTCTTGAGGATTACGGTAGATTTTTAGTCCCTGGCCATCTTCTGGCCTAATAATCATGTAACTATGTTCTTGTTTCGCAGATGCTCGAGCTCTACGGAATGAATGTCCGTCATGACTCATCGAGGCTAAAGGTTATTTGCCTTTCTTCCTTGCTTGTGTAAAGTATGAAATGTAACTACAAAATTCAAATTGTCATTTTGGCGGGAAATCAGAACAATTTTGATTGCAGATTGTGCCGAACTACGACGACATGGCAGTGCTGGTGTGCGAGGATGCGCGCGTGCTCGCGTACGTGCCAGACTACCGTCTCTCCACTGTGAACCCCGCGAAGGCCTTCCGTCCGCCATGCGATTTTGTCGAGTTTGCTGCTCTTTTTATCATCTTTTTAGATTTTTATATTTGTTTGAAAATATTTTTTGTTCTGATTTTCTGTTAATTATATAAAAGTGACGACATGCCTTCTGCTTTTCAATCTCTCTCTCTCTCTCTCTCTCTTGCCCTCTCTTTTCTCTCTGTCCCTCTCGTTCTTCCTCTCGTCCTCCCACTCTAGTTCCTCTCTCTCCTCTCTCTTTCTCAAACTCTCTCTCTTGCTCTCTCTCCATCTCGTTCTCCCTCTCTAGTTCCTCTCCCTCTCTCCTCACTCTCTTCTCTCTCTCTCTCTCTCTTGATCTCTCTCTTTTTTCTCTCTCTCCCTCTCTTGATCTCTCTCCAGGGTGGACGCGTCACACGCTCCTTCTAACATCAAGACAGTGGATGCGATCAAGCAAGAGCAGCCCTTCGCATTCTACTTTGACCGTCGCATTCCTCGCAAGTACGCCGACTGGTTCAATCAGGTCGTGCTACGCGTCTTCGACTATGACAAGGTCCACTTAAAGAGAATATATATATATATATATACTATTTATGTACATATCCATAAATTTTTATTACCAGATCTACGCGCATTTCTGGCGGCAGTACACGAATCGCGCGATGAAGAAGACGAGTCCCTCCAAAGAGGTTTGCTTGCTGCATAAGGGGTGCCAGCCCGGCCTAGGGCCCCAGCCCCCGGCCGGGGCCCGAGGCCGATGCCGTATATTTTTGGCATCCGGCCACCCCTGCTGCTGCCGCGACCCTCTATTGCCGTTTGGCGGGCACCACAATGACAATGACGGTGATGAACACGCATTAGAACAATTCAGAAAAAAACCAAATCTGATACATACATGCATATGTATGTACATACCTTGTGATGACTGAATTCTTCAAATGTCGTAGTATCAATCGATTTTTACTTAGAGCTGGCTGATTGTGACACAGAGACGAATGTTAACATCGTAGCGGCAATATGGACATATATATATGTATATGTATATTTTACAACCATAAAAAAATAAAAGCATATATATTTTATTGCTTCCTTCGAGGTTGGCGCGTCGGCGGTGAAGCTGAACCGGATCGACGGGATCTTCGTGACGCTCATCTACGGCTTGAGCATGTCCATCGCTGTCTTCCTTCTCGAGATCTTCTACGCGCGGCAAGTCACCATTTGCTTTTATGATCCCTTCCCTTCTCTCCTCGAGGGATCTACATATGTATTTACATAGATACATGCATACATCAAAAATCGGATGAAAAATACAAAGTTATAATATAGCCTTTTTTCGCTTTTCTGCAGCTTCGGCGAAAGACGCATTTTCGTCTCCGGAGCCGCTCTATCTTCCCACGAGTATCAGGTGAGAGAGAGGGAGAGAGAAAGAGATAAGAAAAGGGAGAGGGAGCTATAAGGAAGGGAGAGATGAAGAGAGATGGAGAGACTGAAGCGAAGAGAGAAAGAGAAAGAGAGAGGGAGAGAAAAGGATAGCGAGTTATTCGAAAGTGAGAACAAACATATTGGACCAATTAAAAAAAAAAGCAGAAAAACAGAGGAAGCTAAAAGTGTCTTACTCAACTTCCTCTCTCAATACATATCTACTATTCTATGCTCTCTCTCTCGCTCTCTCTGATTCAATTGTTCTTTCTCTCTCTTTCTCTTTCTCTCTCTCTCTCTCTCTCTCTCTCTCTCTCTCTTTCTTTCTCTCTTTATCTCTTATCTCTTTCTCTCTCTTTATCTCTCTCACATTCTCTTTTTCTCTCTCTCATTCTATCTTTCTCTCCCCTCTCTTCATCTCTTTCTCTCTGGATTGCAGACCCAATCCACCTCTTCTCTCTATGGCTCGCTCCGTCTGCTCTTCAGCGGCCGATGGCTGCCGGTGGATGTGAGGAGGAGAAGAGGGGGATGGCTCGGACGGTTCGTCGAGAAACACTTCCCTGACAAACACTACCCTTGCCTCATTCAGTGAAAGAAGGAGAGAAAGAGAGAGAAAGAAAATGAGAGAGACCAGAGGGAGGCAAAGAAGGAGGGAGAACTACCGAGGGATGGAGAAATACCAAGGAAGAAGAGCCAGACAGAGGGAGAAGTACAGAGAGGTGCGGATAAACCAGAGGATTTATCTTTGACTACCTTATTATTTCTTCTAAATATTTTCATCTAAAACATATCGTGGTGCTGCGTGTTAAATATTACCTTGAGCTGTGTTCTATTTGTGGATGATTGTTGTTTCCTTCCGTATCTTGCGACTCGTATGCATCTAATATTAATTTTTTGAAAAATAAATTTCTCCTAAAGCAAAATGCTTAATGCTCAGGAGCATCTTATTTATCAATAAACCATAGTATTTTTGGTTAAATACTTTTGTGTAATTTTTTTTACCTATTCATAAAAAGTAAAATAGAAATGAAATAAAGATATTTACACATCTTAGTGATCAAATATTCGTGCGTACTTTCCATGCAAAAGAAATTGACAATCGGGAGGCTTGGTTACCTTCAGAATACCGCAATAGACACCTAAGATTTACTTTGTGCTCTCTTGCAAAAATAATTGCTTTATGTTGAAGGTAAAAAAGATATAAAACAAACCTGTAGCAATGCGAATTGTGCAGAATCATCAAATTTTAGACTAATGATGCATGGAAGCTTCGGTTTGCAAACTACTACTATTTTAACCACAAAGAAACGATTCATGAACAGTTCCTTTTGTTCTCACTTTATTAAACTTCTTTTATTTTGCTGAAATAAATTTATTCCTAGAAGAAAAGAATCAGAACTCATGCGTCTAGAACATTTCGCTTACAATAATAATAGCATTTCGTAACAAAATATTTCAAGCTTAAGTGAATTAAGCGATGAAAGACAATATATAAAAACTGTATAGTAGCTTTTGCACCGGAGCTCAAAGAATTTGTAGACATTCCCTGCAAAAGACGACTGAAAGACTTGAGAAGAGTTCAAAACAATCTAAAATTAAGATTTAAGAATTTAGAAATAGATTAATACCTTGTTTTCTATTGCAATTCGGACAAAATCACACTTTGTATCCATCAGAAATTGAAAGCAAAAGTTGCACTTTTTGTATTATAAGATATGCTTGGCTGGATTTGATAATCGGGAGGGATTTGGACATGAAATCCACCCTCGATGTATGTACTTTACACATGAGGACGAAATGGATGAAGAGCGAGAAATACAGAGAGAGAGAGAAAAGAGAAAGAGAGAGAAGTGAGAGAGAAGAGAGAGAGAGAAAGAAAGACTGGAATGGACTGAGAAATGAAGCACCTAGCGAGGAGGACACCCGGTTTCATTCAGTGCAGCTAATAAAACTATGAATCAGGAAGAGGCGAGGATAAACAGATTGCATTGGGAGGGAAGGAATACTGGATAAGCTCTCTCTTTTTTTACAATTCGCTGAATATAGCAGCCTTGTACGGATGGAGCCTTGGGCTGCTAATTAAATATAATAACCTAAACAAGATGAATATTAGCACTTCTAACAAAGAAAAAATCTGCACTGTCTTTGAACTGCGATAAAGGGGCAATAAAAGGGATAAATAAATGCACCGGATGGAATGATGTGGACGGTGAGTATTCTTAGTCTAACTGAGCCATGACGGCGAGAGCACGACTTCGGAGATGATCAACTCGGACTGGATCAAGGGGGAGAGAGCGTACGGAGAGAGGACGACAGCGAAGAGAAGTTGAGGAGAGAGAATGATGGGAGAGAGGACGAAGGGAGAGAGGATCAGGGGAGAGCCGACCATCGGGTTGAGAATCAGTGGATTCAGCACGAAGGGAGACAGGATGAGGGGAGTGAAGACTTGAGGGGAGAGGATGAAGGGAGAGAGCACGAGGGGAGAGAGGACGATCGGGTTGAAGATGCCGGGAGAGAGGATGAGAGGATGGAGAACGAGGGGAGAGAGAACGATGGGAGAGAAGATCAACGGGTTAAGGATCAGGGGAGCAAGCACACGAGGAGAGAGGATGACAGGCACGAAGACCCACGGACCGAGAACGACGGGCCGAGCACAGCGGGAGAGAGGATGGAGGGAGAGAAGAGAAGGGGCGATAGGATGATCGGCTGAGAGAGAAGGGCGGACTGCGCAACCAGCGGAGTGAAGAGCACCGGAGTCAGCACGACGTCCTTCTGACGGAGGGCGAACGAAGAACTGTTCATCTGCGACATCGAGCGGATGTTGGCCTGAAGAGAAAGGGAGAGAGAGAGGGAGGGAGAAGAGATGTAGAGGGAAGGAAAGAGAGAGAGAGGAAGAAGAGATGTAAAGGGAAGGGAAAAGAGAGAGAGAAAGATAGAGAGAGAGAGAGAGAGAGAGATAAAATGCCAAGCAACCTCGATGTGATGATGCATGTCCTCCTTCGGAATGGCGGAGAGTTCCTTGAGTGTTTTGGAGTTGTTGAAGGGTGACTCTGGCCCGTAGACAATGCGAATCTGTTCGGGGGTCATGATGAAGTAGCCCGTCTCCTCTTGCTCCTTCGCCTGCAGAAAATTTTTGAAATCTTAATTTTGCTTCTTTCAAACTATTGATGTATGTACATACATACTTAAGTATTTAGATTAAGTTAGAAAACTGTAGGACAAGAAAATTCAATAATTTTTATAAGGCGGACTCGACCTGCTCGGGCGTGAAAGTGCGTTGAAGTCGCTCGAACGTTTCGATCTTGCGCAGCTCGGGGTCGCCGTACATCTCCGTGACGTTCTGCTTGGAGAAGAAGAGCGGCTGGCCGGACGGCGAGCGCAGCTCCGAGTCGTCCAGCCCGCGCTCAGACGCCTTCTTGATCTTCTCGTCCTAAAATGAGCCGAAAACTCTTTTTGAATTCGCGCCCTTTTGCCTGACACAAGGGCGTCAGGAAAATTTAAGTCGATTACGACAGAGTTTCCTGCTCATTTAAGCAGGTATATTTATATACACGATCTTTTAAAAATGTTGTTCAATATTTTTCATTAAAGAACTAATTCCTAGTATGATTATCGATGCAAAAATGATATAGAACTCTTCACAGATATTGATAGACATTATCGAAGCATGAAATTGTTTCAGAGGAAAAAAGAGAATGAAAATAGAGAATGGCTCTTGGTTCCTATGGCCGTAATCAGAAATGAATTATTATTATTGAAATAAGTCTTTATAGTTAATGTCAATTATTTGAAACGCAATCGTGCCTTCATGTAGTCGACGGCGTCGGTGACGCCCGCGGCCTCCATGACAAAGTTGAGCCACTCCTCGTGATCCCTGCCGTGCACGAGGCCGAAGCCATCCGCCAGACTCGTCGCCCTCTCGATTCCCTTGCCGCCGCGGTGGAGAGAGAAGAGCGATGGCGACAGCAGATTCACCTGAGATGGAAAGACACATTTATTATGCCTTTTAAGCCTTCATCCAGCGGAAATGCAACGATGAAACAACTAGACTTTTTTCATTGAATACATATATACATGAAGAGAGAGAAGTGCTGAGAGATAATGATGAGAATGATGAGGGAACAACGAGAAGAATTAGAGAAATAGAGGAGAGATAAGAGAATGTGGGAGAGAGAGGAGCAAGGAGAGAATGTGGGAGAGAAGGAATGAGAGAGAGAAAGAGAGAGAAAGATAGAGAGAAAGAGAGAGAGAGAAAGAGAGAGAGAGAGAGAAGTCTTGCCTGTTTCTTGTCGGCGTCGTCCTCCTCGGGTACGATGGGCATGAGTCTTGGCGATGCGAGCTTGAGTGTCTTGTCGTCAATGTCAGAGCCATTTCCGCCGCCAGCCATTACGCCCAGTTTGATCGCTTAAGCAAGCACGAAACTCAACAACTAATCTATATCATATTTTCCTGACACTGTAATCGCGACGCTATAAAAACACATGCTCAATTATGTCAGGCAAAATGGCGCGTATTCAAGAATGAATTTTTTGTCATGTAATACTAATACATTACTGTATATACGAATCTCAATACACTGAAACATGCTGCAATTAAAATATTATTCATTAAATGCTGTCCTCCTGTTACAATCCAGGATATTCTTAGTTAAGTCTGCTTCATTGTACACGAAGGTTTTTTTAAGCAACGGTATTATGTTGTTTGAAGTAAAAGTAGCAGAGGGATTGCAAAAGTGATGAAAATGTATTTTTTAAAATCAATATTTCTTTTGTTCGTGAAATGATTGAGCGGTGCCGACCTTGCCGAATGAGTTTCATGGGCTCGCGCATGGCCTTCTCCTCGCTCGTCATCTGCTTCTCCATCTTGTGCGCCGCTTCAAGCAACGCATGCGGATCCGACTCGTCCAGGTCGTCGAGCTCCTTTAAAGGAGGACGAAAATAACTAATGCATATTTGAATTAGCTCGCATTCACCAGAGAGTAGGCACCAATTTTCACATGGTATTTCTCATGTCGCAAAAAAAAACTGTATGAATATATGCTTCAAGAAGGGCGATCACCGAAAAATATTTAATGGAAGTTCGAATTGCCACGTCTGCCCTGTGATTCGTCACTCTCATTCTCGCGTGCTATTTCGCAGGTCGCACAAACCCGCTGCGTGAAAATAGCACGCGCGAATGAGAGTGAGAAGGGCCGAGGCAATTTGGAATATCACATAATTTTTTCGGTGATCGTCCTCCTTTCAGACGCGCTAATAGATTGCGAAGGGCTGTAGGAATTTAAAATCTCTTCATCAGATAATTGTTTAAAGTAATGCAATAGTAATTGTCCAAAAAAACAATTTCATGGGGTATTTTAATCTAGCAAAAAAGGGAAACCTTCATAGCGAGCGGGCGATGCTCGTCGATTGTGGTGGTGTTGTCCTGAATCATTGCGAGTCTCTTCTGGAACATCTTCTTGATCTTCTTCTGCGCCTTCAACTTTGCCGCCTCCTCCTGAATCTCGTCGATCACGGCGTTCCAGCTGCAAAAAGAATATCTTTTTTATAATTTCAAAAACTTTAGCATCGCTTTCCTTTTATACGGACTGTGCTTCTTTCTTCTTTATATTCTTTCTTTAACTTTCTTCTTATTTTTAATGTATTTTTTTTCTCGGTAATTCTAAGCTTTGGCTTTTTTTTGTCGCGTTTTCTCTCACAATTTTCGGTCTTATTTGCCAGATTGTATTTCATTGATCAGAAATGCTACAGCATTCCACTGCCTTTTCTTTTCCTCCCTAGTTTGCTTTAAATACGCGGTATTCCTATATATTTCTCAATGTTAACGACGTACATCAATTAACGACGTATGAATGAATAAAATATTGCGATAGAAATAGTTTCTGTCGGCATTCTTACTCCTTGGCCTCCTTGGCGTCCTTGTGCTTCATGGTTCGTACGGCACGAGTGAGCTGGCGAGCGAGCAGCGCGAAGGGAGAACGGTCACCGTCCGACTGCAGAGTGTACTCGGACTGCAAGAGAGAGATCAGAGAGAGAGAGAGAGAGAGAGAGAGAGAGAGATAGTGAGAGAGAAGACAGAGAGATAGAGAGAGAGAGACAGTTGATTAATGGCTGCACTTGTTTTCGTTTCTCTTCGTTTCCTTGCTTTCCGCATTTTCCACCGCTTACCGCCTTGCCTTTTTATTATCTTTTCTCCACCACTCATGGATCTCCGTCACACCACATGGCCACATGAACCCGATCTGTCCTTACATTGGGATAATATCGCCTGAGCGCACTTCGTCAGTGACAACGACATAAAAAAGACATAAAATAAACCGGATATTGAAAACGTTTTCTTCATTAATCAACCCGGCTTGTGAAAGAAGCTGGAAACTCAAACGTAATCTACTTGAATTTTCATGAGCCTCGCCGTTGCGTCTCTCTAAAAGCACACCCTCTCTCGCTCATGTGTCCGGCAAAAGGGCGCGAATTCAAGAATGAGTTTTTGGCTCCTTTAAACGAGCCCTGAATGTACCTTGGTCACGACGGAGCGCCGGGCACGGCGGACTTGCTTGAAGCCACCGACCCATTCTGTAATTAATTAATCTCACCAAGCGTACTCAATAATCTATTTCAATTTTCCTGAAACCGCACCGCATTCTCTCTCACTCTTCAATCTGACAAAAAGGTTCATCATTGAGTGACTTATGGCTCCTTTAAGAGGTTTATATACATAGAACTAGTGTTAATATTTTGCCTTCCGTAACGAATAAGCAGTTTGTTTTATTATTTTTCAAGTGAATATTACTTTACAGTTTCTTACAATCTACTTTTTAATTCGTCATTTTATTCGCAAAAAACTGCCTTCGTCTTCGTCGACAGCTTGCTGCCGTCTCCGATGCTGCTGCTGCTTGGCCTTCTGCTGCAGCCTCTTCTGCGCGTCCACGAAGGCGAGCATGGTCGACGTGGCGACGGGCATGTCGTGCGGAAGGACGGCGGCTGAGGTGGCAGTCGCTGGCTTCGGCTTCCGTCTGTGAGCTGCGGAAAGGAAAAGATTGTCATTATATTAAATTGTTTTGACTATAATTTCAATGATCTTTTATAATTGTAAGAATAAACGTTTCATGTAATCTGTTATAAGTGTGAAGATAATTATTTCTTTACAAAGTACAATAGTGGCACAGGTCGTGTTTGATTTCAGCGTGTACAGTGCTAACATATTGTTTAAGAGCGAGGGCGACGAATAAATTTCGCTACAACTTCTTCCAAATTATTGTTTCCAATTACAAAGATAACAATAAAGTCTCAATAAATGTGAAGTGCAAATAAAGGAGAGCTTGTGATTTTCAGGGAGCTGTCAGAGTATGCTTATTTATTTATTTTATTTTGGGACATATAACTACCGCAGATAATTCTCGATCAAATTACCTTTCGTTTTTTGAAACGCAAATGTTGACATGGACGTCTTCTGCGTGTGGGATGCTGAAATGAATGTTTTGTATTCAATTTCAGCATCCCACGTGTAGAAGACGTTTAAAAATTCTTTTTGGCTCCCGATAAACCTGAATATTTTCCCAATTTTTAGTAACTATACATGTCTCGGACATAATTCAAATGTTATTCGCTTTCTTTGACAAAATTCCAATCACTTTTTCAAGAAGCTACCGGTTGATTACGTTGACGATGAGAACCTTTTCGAAGATGCTCAAAATTAGAATGAACTGGAATAGGCGGCTGGCAAATTTTGAGTCATAGAGAAAGAAAGAATGCTAGAGAAGAAAAATTCGAGGAAGAGAGACAACGTAATGTGGATTAAGAAGAATCTTGACATAATGAGAGAAAGAGAGAGAGAGAGACAGACAGACAGAGGGAGAGACAGAGATAGATAGAGAGAGAGAGAGAAAGAGAGAGTTCGACTAGATGAATCGAACAACATGGAAAGGCAGCCAGATTGAAGGTGAGAAAGTGTAAATTAATTGCAGAGAGTGAAGAGAGAAGAGAGAGAGATTAGCTCAGAAAAGAGAGAAAGTGAGCGAGAGAGAGGTAGAGAGGGAAGGAGATAGAGAGAGAAGGAAAAGAGAGGCCAAAGGACACCTAATCGACAGCGACAACAGTCGACGAAGGCGCCGGCGAGAAAAGGGGGGAGGGGGGATAATTGACTGATCCGGCACGCGCCTTGACTGTCTCAACAAAGGGTGGCCACTTCTCTCTCCAATCCAAGCCCTGTTTTCGAGCAAGCAGACATGCAATCGGGCGGCCCGACAAAATTAAGCAACTAATTCGAACGACTCGCAATGGCCATGTTCACATTCCTCAGCCATTATTTTTTTTTTTGAGAAAAACAGCTTTCGGAATCAAAATTCACTCACAGAAATAGGAAGCGAGAGAGAGAGAGGAGAAGACACAATCAGCACAGTTCAGACAATATTTTGCAAGATATATAAAGCGAATGGGACTTCTATGGAACGTGGAAATCAATTTGTCACTAAATCATACGGCGAAGCAAAAATGCATAATTGTTTATACTATAATAATGTATACAATATATACTCTAGTATACATATAGATATTGAAATGACTAACTGTGCTTCCTTGAATGTTTCTTCATGGTGTGATCCTTCTTCGCCTGGCGAGCCATGAAGATCTTCTCCGCGTCCAGTAGCCGCACCACGCATTCGGCGTGGGCCTCAATTCTTATTTTTTGTTTCGTTTTATTTTTTTTCAATGATTTAAATCATTGATCAAGTAAGGAAAATGTAAATATATCTATATCTGACTTGAAAACAGTTTTTTTTTAGAAATTAGAAACAGAGAAAAGAACAATGCGAAAAAAAAACTTTTTTTTTAAAAACAATTTCATGAAATGGCTGACCGGCACGTCCTTTGCCGCTTTCGAGCACTGTTCATGTGCCTCTCTCGTCGCGTTATTCACGTTATTTATCCTGCAATGCTTATTCACTGATTCTGCATTAAATTATCTTCATGGAATAAGACAATTTCGTTTCTTTACTCTTTTCAAATTACAATGTTGTTATCATATGTACAGCTTTTTCAGCGTGTCCAATGTTATATTTTGCAAGACAACGAAGTTGTTGAAGTAAAATATTTATTATGATTTATTGCGAATAGTAATCACGATAGCTTGCTGCTGAGCACTGGGTGCAAAGCAATCGTGATTACTATGAGCAATGAATTATAATGAACAGTTGTATTATTATTTTTGCACCGCCATGACTCATTAACAGCAGACCGTTACCCGTTGTTCTTCGCGTTTCGCTTTTCCGCTATCTCGATGATTTATGGTCTCTTATCATCCAGCCGCTGTCCATGCAATGGATTGGCACATTATTGAGTGGCTGACGCATGCCTAACCCCCCCCCCCTTCTTCAATCCCTCCCTCCCTCTATCTAATGCAATATCTAACACAATTCTTCCATAACGCAATTAGATGCTAACGCATGCCCCTAATTGAAAGAATTCACAACTTCGACACAAATATTTAAAAAAAAAAGATGGCACAAAAATGTTCATAATTTTTTTCATAAAAATTCAGCTTTATCATTTTTTTCTCCACTTTTTTTTGTTTGTAACTTGTGGCGCAAATGGACTTACAGTGACCATTACGGACCTCGCGAGCAGCATAAAATAAGCATACAAATATTAACAAACAGTCATCTGCACCTGTAACACATATGCTAATAGCGCATAGGTTGAGTGAATAGAAAAAGGCTCGGAAGTTCTTTCAGAGTCACCATCTATTTAGTCAGTCTTAAAGCGCAAAGCGGAGCGAGGGCAAAAAAAGAAATCGCAGACAGATCAAGCTTAGATAAACCATCATTATCTTCACGCCTATCACAGGACAGGGTTGCGCGCATTTATCAATTGCACTTTCAGCGATTGAGAGCATGATTGAATGCATGAAGATCGAGAGCGCGATACAAAGAGAGAAAGAGAGAGAGAGAAGTGAGAGAATAGAAAGTGAGAGAATAGACAGCAATAAAGGAACTGTGAAAACCGAGCGAAAAAAGAAAAAGCTTAAAACCAGCGTAGAAATTGAAAAAAATGCAGAAAGACAGAAAGGCAATAACAAAGAAGAGTTGTTGTTTTTTTACAACAACAGTTAATGTTGCTCTATCATCGAAAGGTCGTCTAGAACTCGCAGTTTTCGTATTCAGGGAAAGAAGAGAATGCTCCCGAAGCATTTGAGACAATTTGACATGTTTAACATCAAAAAATTTCCTTTCTTAATTGGCAGAATAAAGGAAGATCATGAAAGAGTGAGAGATAAAGCGGTATGAATTAAAAGGAAAAAACAAACTTCTTAGTGGCGACAGCGGCCATGAAGCCGGAGAGAGCCTGGTCGAGCCAGTGCTGCAGCAGTTCGAGGGAGTGCGTCTCATTCAGGTCGATCACGGTGGCCTTGCCGTCGTCAGAAGGACGACCCGCGACGTCCACCACACGCGCCGTGCATGGCGAGAGAGAGACTGGCAATGGGCAGGGAGGGAATCAAGGGAATGGCTCTCAACTGGCACACTTGAACTAGGAAAAGATGGTAAATGCCCTTTGAATTCTTTGGATCTCATAGTTTAATTACTGTAATAATTGTGGGAGATGCTATTATTGGGGCTATTTTAGCTAAGAGAGAGAGAAAGAGAGAGAGAGAGAAGACCATACCGATGAGGAGAACGCCTGTTGCTGCCCGAAGCATTGCCGATGTCGTGAGAGGCATCGGCAGGGAGAGCAAGGGGAACACTCTCTGGAAGGAGGGGGATGTGTCACAGAGGGAGGGCACACAGATGATTTAATGAGAGGCCGGAGGGGGCGTGGCAAGCGAGCGAGAGCCAACTGATAAGGCACCAGGAAGAGTCGGCGCATCCTAGCAATTGGGCAGGCAGGAGAGAGAGAGAGAGAGAGAGAGAGAGAGAGAGAGAGGAGAGAGAGAAGGAGGAGAGAGAGAAACAGAGAGAGAGAGGAGAAAGAGAGAAGGGAGGAGAGCCAAAGTGAAAGAGAGACAGTGAGAAAGACTCAAATAGATAGAGAGAAAGAGAGAGAGAGAGAGAGAGAGAGAGAGAGAGAGAGACGAAAACAGAGAAAGAGGAAGAGAGAGAGACAGAGTGACAGAGCGAGAGAGAGACAGAGAGACAGAGAGACAGAGCGGGAGAGGCAGAGAGAGATAGCGACAAAGGGGAGACAAAGAGAGCGAATGCGAGGAAATATCCGAGTGGACAGGCAATGCGAAGAAAAACTGGTGAGATTAGAAAAATGATAGAGAAGAGATATGGAGAGCTCTGAGACAAAGAGTCTTTAACAAAAATTGAGCTGCGAGAAAAAGCTGGACATGCAGATGGAAGCAGAACTAATTCGAGAGGGAGATAAAGGTAGTGAAAGAAAGATAGGGAGGGCGAAGACAGACAGACAGAGAGAGAGAGAGAGAGAGAGAGAGAGAGAGAAAGGGAGAAAATGGAAGAGAGAGTGAGAGAAAGGGTGTAAATGATAGAGAGAAACTGAGGGGAGAGAAATAGAGTGACAAAGGGAAAGAGCGAGAGAAAGAGAGAGAGAGAGCGAGAGAGAGAGAGAGTGAAAGTGACCACCGTGAGAGTGACCTGTTGTAAGTGAAGAGAAAAGTGATTTGAGGAAGGATAGTAAGAAAGAGAGGTAGCGAGAGGCGAGAATGTAATGGTTTAGGAGCTGGAGATAACAGAGACCTCTGATAAGTAGAAAGTGATCGAAATAGTGCGGGAAGAGAAAAATTCGGAGGCAGAGGGATGCAAAGGGCTATCATCGTCCACAATCTATCGCCCTCTTTTACTCATCAAGCAACTTATTCTCTATCCATCTCGAGAACTCCGCTCTCTCACACTTTCTCTCTCTTTTTTCTGTCTGAACGACGCGTCGGGCGGAAAAAGGAAAAGGGAACTAGCATAGATGGAGGGAGAAAAGAGAGAGAGAGAGAGAGAGAGAGAGAGAGAGAGAACGAAGCAAAGAAAGAGAGAGAGATAGAGAGAGAGAGAAGGAAAAGAACAGAAAGAGAGAAGAAGGGAAGAAAAGGACAAAAAGAACGAAGCTCGCTTGATCAGCTCACAATTGTCAGGGTGAACTTCGAGCAGCAAGCAACACTTTAATCCTACCTGTTCTTTCACTATTATGCTTCTTACAGGATGTCGCCTTGGGCTTGAATTTTGAGAGATATTCCTGTTTACAACACTACATCTCTCCCCCTCTCTCTCTCTCACTCTCGCGTTCTGTTTCTCACTCACTATTTCGCAGGACTCTCACTTTCGCTCTCTTTGTCTTTCTCGTTCTCTCTCTTTCTCTCTCTCTCTCTCTCTCTCTCTCTCTCTCTCTCTCTCTTCCGTTAAAACATTGCTTTCTTGTCGTACAACGCGTGAAAAGTGTGACTACGTGTTGGTCGGAGAGAGCAAGACCGGTAAATGCAAGAGCATCAATTAAGAAGTAGCGGAAAGCCAGGTGTGCTTATGAAACAAGAAACAGACAGAAAACAGGTACAAAAAAAGGAAGGAAGATGAGAAAAAACTGGACAATAGAATATAAAGCATACATAGTTTTATGCTCATCTTGCTCCACTGCACGAAAAAATTAATTTATGGTTAGTACAAAACAAAAGTAAAGAAGTTAGCAGAGAATCACGATAAAGAGTTTCCAGTCTGAATTGCATTAATTTCTGAACAAAATTGAGAAAGATAAGCAGAGTAAAAAAAATTAGCAAAACAAGGGAACTTCATGCGTTTGCCCATTCTAACTCTCAATCCTTTTCTCACCCCACTCCACACTGAATTAGAAGATTGTCCTCCTTTTGTTCCATTTTGTTTCCGAAGAACTGCATAAATGAGTGGTAATCCAGCGATTTATGTATAGCGCGAACCTTTCCGTACGAGAAATGTAGAAAGTACAGAGGTTTTTGAATATATATGTGCATACACACATCTTGTATCCGATTTTCGCTTTGGCTACAGTTTCCACAGTTATTGACGTAAAAAGAGACTAACAAAAACCGATCCCGATTTCATGTTGTGAAGAAGACATGCAACAATAGCAGGTGACACACAAAAATAAAACATTTCACACATACATATGTATATGTAGATCAAAGGAACCAAAACTCAATCTTGAAATCGCTCCTTTTAGACTGGCCAAAGTGCGGAAGAGCATGTGTTTTTTGAAGAGAGACTCGAGGAAAAAATCAGGGTTAAGATTCGTGGACCTTCAAGTGGACGCGCAAAGGTGAAATGGGTGCTATTGACGAAGATTTAGACTCTCGAACACCTCCTTCTCTGGCAGGTGAATGCCTCGGCTAATTCGAGTTTCCTTGAGAGTCACTACCAAGGCAGAAGAGTCGGCGATACAGCAGAGATTAAGAAGCATAGGGAAAGATCTGCAGACGATAAGAAAAATGTCATAACCATTAATCACACGTTTTATTTAGATACCACCTCCTCTAAGAAAACAATGAAATTGGTAGATGAACTCGGCTCGTTGATAAATACAAGAATTATCTACAATCTGTAGCAGTTTTAAGAAATTTTTCTATAGCTAAAAAACTAAAATAAAGCAATCGTGCTTGACTCGAATGCAGTCTTCTAGCTAGTGAACTAGCATAAATCACGCAAAACAACATAGACAACATCGGTCTTTGGTCACTGAGCAATAAGCCAACCAATGATTCTATCAGCGTATCACGAGAATGAGAAGGAGAGAGCGAAGTTGTTATAGATTACAGTGAGAAGGATAGACCGAGAAAGTCAGGGAGTGAGAAAGAAATAGACAGAGAAAGAAGGGGAGAGAGAGTGAAAAGTGAAAGGGATAAAAGTTAAGGCAAGTCAAGGTGACGGGAGAAGCGGGTATGGAAGAAAGCGCTTCAGAACATCGAGTTATCAATTAGGTGAGGAAAGGATAAAAATGGGAGAGGGAAAGTGAAAGAGAGAGAGAGAGAAGGAGATAGAGAGATAGAGAGAGAGAGACAGGCGACAGAGAGTGTAAGATAAAGAGAGAGGGAGACAGCAACAGACGCAATAAAGGGGATAGCGGAGCATTGAGTGAAAAAAGATGTAAGATCTCGGAATGGGTATCGTGGGAAAAGCGACGAGAAAAAAAGCGAAAGTTTGACACGGCCTTGAACTGCTTGAGGGGGATAAGGAAATGTGAAAGCTGTTCGGTCATACTCACTCTCGTTTCCCTTGCTTCTCTTTCTTTCTCTCTCTCATTCTTTCTCTTTCTCTCTCCCTTCTCTCTCTCTCTCTCTACTTATCTCTTTTTTGAATCTTTTCTTCTCTCCTTCTCTCTCTCTTTTATTCCACTCCCCCATCTCTGTTCCCCTTATCACTCTCACTCTCTCTTTTATTCGTTCGGCCATTAAAAGGGCGTTTCCTCTGGGATATTCATTTCACGAATAGGTTCATCATACTACACATAAGATTGAACTGATTGATGTATGTTCATATTAATATATGTAAGATGCTCACAGGAATGTTTAGGAATCTTTTATCATTACGATAGCAAGACGAAAGAATGGACAATGGAACTGAGCTGAACCCGGCAGGATTAAAGTGAATAAGCCACGAGGAAATCTCTCTTCAACATTAATGATAAACGCGGACGACTGCAATCTCTCATAGCATGATATTTAAAAAAAAATAACAATTCGGACATAAAAAGGCGGCATTTTGTCCAATAAATTGCACAGATGAGTCAAATATAATATTATTAATATTAAATAAATTGGCCATTTCTGAATAATCACAGAATTTACCGCGACAAAAGTTGTTCAAGCACTTTAAACAATTACTATGTAGTGATAAGTGGTCTTCATTTTTTTTTCATTGCCACTTTCTCTCTCTCTCCGTCATCAATTATGTTTTCTCTTATATGTATTACTCATCCTTTCACGCTCACAAGACTTAACTTATTCCTCCAAATCTTTCACTCTCCCTCTCTTTCTCTCTGTTTTCTCTCAAACTGGACATATTGTTAATCAAAAGTGTAAAAAAGGTGATACGGAGTGTTGATTCGTTCTAATCAACGAGAAGCAGGTTCGCGCGAGCGACTGTGGTTGAAGCTCTGCAAGGAAGAAGTTTTTTTCTTTTATATCTAGTACATATTCATTGTATGAAAATATAGGTAATATTCTAATGAATAAAAATTTTTAAGTTGACAATTTTTGGTAAAGAAAATGAAGCTAAAATGGAAGATAGGAATAGGGGCGATGAAAGGAGTGCTTGGGAAGCGAGAGACAGAGAATGGGAGAGAGAAGTGAGAGAGAAGAGAGAGAGATAGGGACAGACGAGAGAGAGATACGAGAGAGAGAGTGATAGGGAGAGAGAGACAAGAGAGAGAGTGATAGGGAGAGATGTGAGAGAGAGAGACGAGAGAGAGAGTGATAGGGAGAGACGAGAGAGAGAGAGACGAGAGAGAGAGAGAGTGATAGGGAGAGACGAGAGAGAGAGAGAGAGAGAGTGAATGAGAGAGAGACGAGAGAGAGAGAGAGAAGTGTTACCTGTACGGCAAAGAAAGCGATGAATACAATCACAAGCAGCGCGACGGTCATGGTGGTAACGCCACGCAGTGCGGCCAGCAGCCGGCGGCCCCTCGAACCTGTATTTTTGCAACTTCTGGGTTGTTTTTTCTTCTTCTTTCCTCTTACATGTGTAAATTTATTTGAATTATTCAGCGCAAAATAAGATTTTATTAAATAAAAAGTATACTTAATTTTTTAATGAGTATAAAAAACCAAAAAATGATGTTAAAAGGAAATCTACGGCCCTCGAGTGGTCATTAAGATCAGCTTGGAACGCACAATGGAATCAAGAATGGCCGTCACCCGCTCGGGGTAATCAAATCGCGATCTGGTAAGCGGCGTTATTTGGCCGTAATTCTTAATTCCATCTTTTTTTTGCGCGAGTCCGGCCTTCGAACTCGTTTATCCATGGAAGTACAGTGAATCTCTCGGGATCCTAACCATAAGTTTCACGATCATAAATCTATTGAAGTAGCCAGCTACAGCTGCCGTAAAAGTACGCCTCGGCCTCAAACGCCACGAACAAAAAGAATCGCTCATGGTCAGCCTGATTTAGCTTTAGCGTCTCATCTCCATTCACCATTGGGATGGAAACTTGTAAGGTTGGATGCTCTTTCTTTAGGCAACCAACATTGATCAATTATCTATTCTGTCAAATTTTAGTAAGTGGTAAAAAATGTCATGCTTGATTTTTTTAAAGGCGTGGAAAGCCATACAGATTTGCATCTCTCTTATACCTTGCCTTTTCACCGTGTCTCCATTTTTCCAATTTCTCTCGCTCTATCTCTCTCTAACTTGAACCGTTCTTTTAGCAGCAAGAAACGGAAACCTTTGCCATCCAATGAAGTCCAACTTCGCCATTCTTCCTTTCTTTGTCTTTATGAGCTTTTTGTCTTCACTTCCTTCATGGGAATGTCGCCGAACCTCTTCTGTCTTTTTCTCTCCCTCAAACTCGAGCTTCCCTACTCTCTCGTATCACTATCTTTCTCTCGCTCCCTCCTCCTCTGCCATGCTCTCTCTTCTCCAGCTGCCTCGAACGCACGTCGCCACCTCGAAATGCACGGAGTGATCTCGTTTGTCATGGAAGAATGGCCATGCTTTCTGCGCTGGCGTCTAGCTCATTCGCAAGGCAATTCGCATCGGTCACACCTTTCTCTCTCACTCTCTTTCTTCCTCTCTCCACTGCTCGTACTCTCTCACCCACCTCTCTTGCTCTCTCTCTCTCCCTCTCTCTCTCACACACTCTCGCTCTCTCTTTCCCTCTCCAAGATACAGGACAGCAAGCAGAAATCAAATAAAGACAAAGCTTCAAACCCCTTTTCATCTCTATTTCTCACAAGCTTCCTCGCGCTCTTTTTTCTTTTCGTATGAATTACCATTTTCGAGCCGGCGGGATCGAAAAGTGAAGTCCAGCTTGATTGTTAAGCGGTTTCAAAGTGCAATGAAGCTTGATCTTATGAAGGGGGGTTTTGAATAGGAAGCTTTAATGGTGAAGAGGGCTATTAAAAGAAAAGGGATTTTTTTTCAAAATATATTATTTTATTTATTCATAAATATATTTCTAAAGAGCGCGACTGTCATTACGCATAAATCTCTTAGCATCCCTACTTCGCATCACGGAAACAATCTATGAAAGCTACACCAATCCACCCAGAACTCGTCATCGAATTGAATGACGAATTCGCTTATCGAATTGTTTAACGAATTCAATTGAGCCTAATTTAGATTGAGACTATTTTGTTCAGCAGCCGAGTCTAGACTAAGCAAGAGCGAATTAGCGAAGAGGATGGAAATATGGAAAGAAGGACTACGGAATAAAAGAGGACTAACGGGGAGGGGGGGGGAGCGGTCCTAGAAACTTCTCGGTCCACTGAGCTAATGACTATTAGAACGCGCGCACCTATCCACACAAAGAAAAGATTCCAGGCAAAAAGCCAATTAGTTGGTATTTGCCGAGAGGGGAGGGAGACCGGTCAAATTATTCGCAAAACATTCAGGTGATCTTTGCTTTTCAGCAGCTACTCCCTCAATTCCTTTGTTGCCTTCACTCAAAATTTAAATCTGGACCTTAAAAAACGAAGAAGTAGGGACTGATGAAAAATAAAGGGAGTGATAGTCCTTGTTGAATTCATCATCTCTAGTATAGTCGTCAGATCAATGTGATTCGGCTTTTTTCTTTTAAATGAACCTATCTTATTCCACTTTTATCTATTCTGGAACTACGCTAATGTAAGGTTGTCATTTAAACAAAAGCGCCAAAAGTCACTCTTGAATTCGCGCCTTTTTGCCTGACACAAGGGCGAGAGAGCATGCGATTTAGAGAGACGCGACTAGAATGGCCAGGAAAATTGAAATGCGCTATGGATGAGTTTCGTGCTCCATTCAGTCAGGATGAATATTAGTAGTCTTCACTGATACTCTGCCTCAGACTGACCGCGACTTCCTCGCGTTCCTTCACTCTCTTCGTCCTCATCGCCCGCCGACGGCAGGCTACGCTTTTCGGGAGGCAGCTCAGAGAAGGTCACCTGAGAGAGAGAGAAAAAAAAAGAGAGAGAGATAGAGAAAGAGAGAAATTGAAATAATAGAGAGAGAGAAAGAGGGTACGAGGCATGTGGCAGATTGAGAGAGACTTCTAGGAAACAGAGAAAGAGAAGAGAGACGAGAGATAGAGAACACTAAGAGAGACGCATTAGGAGAGTGGCCGTTTATTACCAAGATGCATGCACACATTTCATGGGCCAAGAGAAACAAACAGACCCTGCTGGATGCTCTCTTTCATAAAAAGAATAATTTTTGTGCCTCAACGTCACAAATCGTAGAGAATATTATTTCGGTGGTTGAGAGGAATGGGCAAGAGAGAATAACAGAGAAGGATGTTTAGGGAAGAAGAGGGAAGAGAGAAAATAGTGGAGACAGGGGAGAGTGAGGAGGGAGCGGCACCTGGAAGGGGACAGAAGATGAAAGAGAAAGAGAGAGAGTCATACAGAGAGAGAAAGAGAGAGAAATGAATCGGAGAGGATGAAGAGAGAGAGAGTAAGAATGGAAGAGAAAGAGAGAGAGAGGGAGAGAGAGATAGAGAGAATGGGAGAGAAGGAGAGAGATAGAGAAGTAAAAAGAGAGCAAAGAGGTGAGACTGATTTAAGATGCCTCTAGCGCATTGCCAATGAATGCGTCCGGACGGCTAATCAAATTAAGACAGGGTGCGCGTGGCTTTTGGCTTAATCCCGGCAGATTAAAGTTGGCGATTCGTCAGGCTTGGAAGAAGACGATGAGACTGCATAAGAGACTTAGAGAGTGTGCAGAGAGAGAGAGAGAGAGAGAGAGAGAGAGAAAGGAAGAAAGAGAGAAAGAGAGAGGGGGAGAGGGAAAGGGAGAGAGAGCGAAAGAGGGACACAGAGAGAGAAACAGTGAAAGAGAAAGAGAGACGAGATAACGAGAGGGTAGGAGAGAATTGAAGGCGAGAAAGGGAGAGCGAGAGAACAAGAAGGTGACAGAGAGAATCAGAGAGCGAAAGAGATCGAGAAAAAATTAAGCTAAAGCCCTTGTTCGTTGTGGCCGTCAATGTGGAACATCAATTAGCATGGCTTCCGGGAAAAATAGGGTGCAATTACCAGGAGGGGTCGCTGATTTTCATGTGAATGCATGGAAATAAACTGTTATTATCATGAACGGAAAGAGTGATAAGATAACGAGCATCAGCTGATCAGTGAACCTTTCTCCGCACTCTCTCTGCCAGAGTCGCCTCGAGCTCAGTCACGTCCAGTGGCCTACAATTTATTATACCATAACTAATTAGTGTCAGCAAACGATAAGCCGGCAAATAATATTGAATTCGGGAAAATATTGGTCTTATCTTTGAAAAATAAGATTATAAGACACTTTCAAAAATATAATTATAAAAGAAAAAAAACTATAAGTTGGCTGTATATGAAAGGTACAAATGAAATTGATAAAAGAGATTTTGTAAAACAGAATAAATTAGTGGTACTTTGGCGGAGACGGCGGCGCATACGAAGGAGGCGCGTCCGTGGTGTCGTTGGCGGAAGACGAGAAGGCGTCGGCGCCAAGGCTCAGGGAGCTCCTACAATTGTATTACATAATTTTTTTTATTTATTTACTTTTTTTTATTTATAAAAATGCAATTATATTTTCAGGACAAAAAAAACCTGGTTGAGCTGCCCGGCGACGTTGTCGACGAGGAAGAAGAAGAGGTGGACGAGACGGCAGAGGAAGATGGCGCCGAGCAACTGGGAGGAAAAGAGAGAGAGAGTAGAGAGAGAAAGGGAGAATGAGAGAAAGAGATAAAGAGAGAAAGAGAGAAAGAGAAAAAGAGATAAAGAGAGAGAAGAGAGAAAAATAGAGAGTACAGAGCGAGCGAATGAAATTAAAACTAAAGATATATGTATGTAGATTCAACGGTGGTTTTTTGGATCATTTTCACAGAGAAATGCATAAATGAATGCTGATTATTGAAAACGACTCTGCAATTGCAAATATACGCAGTCATCACTTGCCCTTTCATCTCTCTCTCTCTCTCTCTCTCTCTCTCTCTCTGTCTCTCGTATGCTATTTTCTATCACTGCTGCTGTCTTTTATGATGACCTTCTCTCTCTCAGTCTCATTCTCTCTCTCTCTTCTCTCTCGCATTCTCTAACTCCTCACTCTCTCCTCTCACTCTCTGTTCTCTTTTTCTTCACTCTCTCTCTCTCTCTCTAACCTTGACTCAGGTCTGATCGTGAAAGTGGCGAGTGGGGGTGTGCCGGCTGACGGCGTCGGAGCAGCTGCTGCGGCAGCGGTGGCGGCCGAGATGAGTGAAGTGGCGGCGGCGAGGCTGGCCGGCGTCGCTAGCACGGACGCGCGCCTCGGCCCGTGCACTTCCATCCTCTAGACAATTACAAGAGCTATTAATCAATCTATTAAGTATTTATCCTTCAGGCACCCTGAAGAAGCTCATAATGGAATAATTTCCATCAATCTTTCTGGACCAAGCAATTAAACAATATTGAGAAGAAAACCTGGACAAACAAAGAGATGAAAAGCGCGGAAGAGACATGAATGACTATTAGCCAATTCCCGTAGCCATGCGATACAAAATACAAATGTGTAAGTATGCAGGTCTCCTCGTGGCAAAGAAATACATACATTCATATGTATGTACATAGTATGTAGGAACAGCTGTATGTATACATATTAATTTTATGAGTTGTAAAGATTTTTGCTTCGACTGCTTACAAATACCACTAGGAAAACAATAATTGCGCACCATCAGATATACATACATATTAGTGAAGAAAACTCAGGGATTCATAGGCTGAGAGATATAGCGAGTGCATGTCAGAAAAAAGCATTAAAAACATTAATTGTAAGAAACAACGAGTTGACATAAATTAATATCAGTGAAAAATATGAAACTAAACGTCACGAATAAAAATCATCTCTCATCGTCAGGCGTAAAAATATCTATTATAATTAAAAGTCCAAAAATTGAGAGACAAACGATAACAAGAAGTCGAAAACCAGAAAGAGTTCGAGAGAAAGTGTTCTGTGTTCATCAAAACACTCGCAAGTAATTGCATCGTCGGGAATGGCAACTAATTATTGGTAAGAGGAAGAAAGTGTGACCGGTTGCCGGGAGGAGACGTCTTACGAATGATAATATTGCGTTTCAGTATGCCGAATATTTATCGATAAATGCATACATTTGTTGTATGCAAATTTTATTGGGAAGGAGAGCATTGTATTTACTGACGGACCATAGCAACATTTACTGCTTTGGTGGATTGCTTATGGCTTCTCTAAAAAAAATGCAAACCGGAAAAGTGCACTGAAAAGAATACGATTACGGTCTTCAGTCAAAAATGCAGTCTATATTTCTCTCTGTGTCAATGGCGTATTCAATTGCAAAGCGGCTTTGGCTAAGTAAACGCTTTCTCAATATATACTTATCATTCTGGACAGCGATATTATTACCTATGCATGAATAAGCATGAATGCGAGTCTTTTAATATATAAAAAAAACAAGCAAGACGAAGCATATTTGATCATTGTCATTTGCTTATGACTATGGATAATTGGCTCTGACTACAAAAATGAAGAATGGATTCTACTTGTAAGCAAGGCCATGAAAACAGCCATTCAAAATGGAAATGATTACAGCTACAAAATTCGCTGCAGTAATTTATGAAGTCAATCAATATTCTCCAAGTTTTGTCACTTACACGCGCGTGGAGATATTCCGAGAATCGGCAAGATGAAATGGTCACGCAATAAAGCGTGGAAGCGACGAAGACGTAGATAAAGTAGCCAGCTAATGGAGAAGAGAGAGAGAGAGAGAGAGAGAGAGAGAGAGAGAGAGTAGGGAGGTGGGATGAGAACGAGAGAGAGAGAAAGAGAGAAAGAGAGAAAGAGTGAAGCCAATGAAGAGATGCAGAGAAAGCAAGCAGCGATTGTCAGACGAAGACGGACAGGAAGACCCTGGCAACTTTGCATTCGATGCCTGTCTCCATTCCGTCCTCGGCCCTTCCGGGAAGAGGAAATTGCACATGAAGTAGGAACACGGAATGGTAGGAAGAGAGTGAGAGAGGAGAAGAGAGAGACTGAGAGAGAAAGAGAGAGAGAGAACGAGAGAGAGAAAGAGATAAACAGAGCCTACAAAGAGTGACAGAACGAGACAGGCAATGAAACATCACAAGGGAGAGCGATGGCTAGAGACAAAGTGTGAAAGAAAAGAACAAGAGGAAAATGATAACAGTCTTGGAGGTGATTAGAGCAAAGACAGAAAAGATCAAAGGGAGAGAAGAGAGACGCAGAAAAAGAGAGCATCCTCGTGCCAGTCGCTCTAAATGCGAGATGGTTTCATGTGGACATTTGGAGAGGAATGAGAAGGGAGGGAGGGGGGGATAGGGCAGCGGAAGGCCTAAGATGCACCGTGAGCGATGATGCCAAAGGGCAGCCAAATGGGCCAGCCACTTATGACAAATAGAGGGTGAGCAGGGAGGGAGAGAGAGAGTGGGAGAGAGTTAAGATAGATTGAGAACGCGGGAGAGAGAAGAGAGAGAAATAAAGATAAAGAGAGGACGAGATAGAGAAATAGAGAGAGAGAACGAGAGAGCGAGAGAATGAAGAGAGAGAGAACGAGAGAGATAGATTGAAGAGAGAGAGACTGAGAGAGAGAGAGAGAGAGAGAGAGAGAGCAAGGGAGAGAATGGAGAGGCATAACGTAATATGCTGTGAAAACGGAAGCTATAAATGATTGAATTTCGAAAAGCATATGGTTATTTTGAAATCGAATATGCCAGAGTTGAAGAAAGGCAAATGCTTGCAAGGTGGGAGTAAAAGTGAAGAAAGTCAATTTTAAATTAGTTAAAAATGTCGCCGCAATAAATCGTTGGTTACGAATCGCACTTCGAATAAATTCCGTCTGGATCTCGAGGCCGTGTAATAATCTTATTGAGGAGATAAAAATGATGCATAATTTATTCGAAGGCGCCTCTCTATTTGGCAGAAAATACAACAATTATTACGAGGAGAATTATCAGTTTATTTCCCTTCAAAATGGCGAAGGAGAACTGACATATGGAGAATGAAAAATAGATTAAGAAAATAAGAGGGAGAGAGAGATAGCATGCGGTAAAAAAAGATAGAGACAGAGAGATTGAAGAAAAAGAGATAGAGCGAAATGCATAGGAGAAATTTGCAAGGAAAACCGATACTATAACGAAAAAAGATCCGGAAAACAAACCAGTATTTTGTTTAGTAATGGATAGCATAGATTAGAAAATAAGCCTTGGGGAGTGGGAGGAGGCAATCGTTTGAGAAAAAAGTACAGTAAACCTGTTATTGTAAATAAGCAATAAAAAGAAGCTAAGCAATCGGTATTTTAAATATATAAAAAATTTATTAAAAATTAGTACATCGCGAGAAGTGAATAGGCTGCAACATTCATACATAGTAGTTTCATATCGGAAGTCCTCGCTGAATATTAGTGGAGAAAGGAATTTCTGATGAGTCTACGCTCTGTGGTGACAGACGAATAAGTGGACTCATGACGGTGAAGGTATCGAGAGGGAGAGAGAGAGAGAGAGAGAGAAAGAGACAGAGAGACAGAGAGACAGAGAGAGACAGGGAGACAGAGAGAGTAAGAGAGATAGATGGAGATTAAACGAGAAAGAAGGAGAGAGAGAGAGAGAGAGAGAGAGAGAGAGAGAGAGAGCGAGAGAGAGAGGAAGGAAGGGAAAACAGGAACATAAAGATAGAAGAAGGCGGAAAAGAAAAAAAGAAGAGAGGGCATTAAACATAAAGATACTCTAAAAGTCTGTATTACCAAATAAAACGAGCGGCTGGAAAGTGCGAAAACATAGTCGTCGCATGTAACAGATTCCTTTTTACCAGGCGATTAGAGACCGCGGGTCGTTTTCTGTGGTAAATCTGTCTCATTATTGCTATCTTCTCTGATCTTTCTCTTTCTCTTTCTCTTACTGTTTCACTCTCCATCTCTCTCTTTTTCTCTCTAATTTTCTCTGCCTCGTCTGTTCCAGTCTCTTCTCCTCTTGTACACTCCCTTGTCCTTCCTTTTTACCTGGTTCTCTCTCCGCAACTACTGCATGCCCACTTAATATTCTCAAAATAAGAGCATGAAATGGTGATCGAGAACGCTACATTAAACGAGCGAGAAGAGTTTTGGCGGAAAGGCCTGCTAGATTTTGGAAACAGTAGGTAGAGATCGAGAGAGTATAGGCATGAGAAAGAATGAGAACGCGAGATAAGAGAAGGAGCGAGATGATGGAGTGCGAGAGGGAAGGCGAATAAAGGAAGGATAAAGAGAAAGTGGAAGATGACGACAGATCGAGAAACATTGCGAGAATATACACTGCAATGCGAGAGGACAGAATCAAGTGGTGGAGGAAGAAGTACAGGATGAAGAGGCTTAGATAGGGAGAGAGAGAGAGAGGCAGATAGAGACAGAGAAAAACACTACATAGAGAAAGAGAGAGGGAGAGAGAGAGAGGATAGAATCATGTAAGATTATGCAAAGTTCTTCCAGCTCGCCCCGATATTTGTTAACTCACGATCAGTGCTATTGGTCTGTAACAGATTCATAAACGATTCAGCAGTCATACAATAGCAACGCAGAGGCAACAGTGCCAATAATACATATGGTGATAAAGTATGTACATACATTCATGCATATAAGACAGTGTGAATTAAAAAGTTTGGTTTTTCTCTGCATTTTTCAGTTTTGCTGTTATTTTTGGCAAATTTGGCAAGTAAAACACACAAGCAAATATGGCAATATTTTATTCATTGATTCAAATTTGTCATGGCAAATAAGACGGTTAATAAAATGACGGACACAATGTACAAGCGAAGAAAATGGATGATCCACAGAAATATGCTCTAATTATTGACAACCGGGCTTCGGCAAATTTAGCAACAAAAAAATTTGTTCCGGCAAAAATGAAGGCCGTGAAATATGGATGGGAAGCATGCCAAATTTGATGGCCCCCAAAATTTTCCATGGCACAATTAGCAAGGATCCAAAATTTTGAACGTTTTGGCAAGTCTATCAAGTATGGAAAATGTCACTGCCAAAATAAACAGCTATCGGAATTGTCAAGTCGATTCGGCATTTTTAGCAGCTGAGAAATTTGCCACGAGGAAGCGACTGTCGGCCGAGCAACTTGGCAATTTTGACAGTCGTCAAAAATGGCAACTTGGCAAATTCAACGGGCATAAAAAATGTCAAGCCAAATTTTCGACCCTTCAAAAGTGGCAAGCCAATTTTAACGGCTATGAATAATGGCTGGCAGTATTGACAACCGCTAAAAAAGGCAAATCCTTTTCTGACCGCAAAAAAAGTCTTCTCGCTCCTATTAAAATCGCGTTCTTCCTCAGATCACTAAAGTTTCATAAACAGCATATATAAAGAAAATGCAAGAAGGAAGCAATGACAATACCACATTCAATCAGTCATGAAACAAGAGTAGTTCTACAATAAGATTTCTGCATAAATAAATACCATTTAGCGTTCACCATTACATTCTAGATGTTATTTGATAAATGTTAGCAAAGAAGACATACTAGGCACTCGAGTCGCCGTCGTCACTGGAAGAAGCAATTCTTCTAGCTGCGAGCTGCATGTTCTCGTGTGAGTTGCCCATGGGGAATCCGTGACCATGCAAGAAGTCGTAGATACACTCCTCTTCAACAACGTCCACTGTTTCAGCTTCTCTATTGCAGGCCTCACATCTTTCCAGCAGATCATCGAGCAGCAGTGCAAGCGGAACGGCTGACAATCAGGATATTAACTATCATAAAAAATTAACTGTATGCAAAAATACAAAATAGCCCTTGTTTTGAAACTATAATTGGACGGTAGACGGATCACAAGGCCTCATAAATGTCTATTATTAGGCTTGTTTAATAATTTTTTTATCGGATGCAATTGACATATGTTCATACCCTGTTGCCTCCGTAGCCGTGCTGGAAGCTCTGCAATCTCTGCTTTCCGCTCATCGTTCATGAAAGGAGCAACAACTTTGAGAAGGGCAGCACACGCTGCTTCGGCCTTCGCGACGTCAGGAAGCATCTGCCCAGGAAGAGTCGCTTTTAGTTCCTGTTCCGCATCTTCCTGTAAAGAGAAATGAAAAATAACAATTCGGATTCAGAATCAACATAAAATTGAAAAAAAAACAGGCTGTTGAGTGGCCTTAACAACTACCGTAATCTTCAGGAAAAGATAGTAATGTAAGCTCCATGGTGAGCCACTTTAATAGCGCAAGATAACTGAAAAAGAGACTAACAGTGAAGAGATTCAGCGAAGGCCCGTCGCAATCGGTTGCCGCGCGCGACAACAGATCTGGAGTCATACAAGCAGCTGCCTTGAATCGGATTGCTGAAAAAACAACTTTCCAACGAACAGAAGAAGGGCGAGCTTTTTTCGACTAGAAGGCATGAATAATATAGCTAAGAGAGAAGTAAAAATTAATTAAAACCTCCATTGCACTTGAAAAAGCAATTAAAACCTCCATTGCGCTTGAAAAAGCGGAAGACTCGTTGCTTAACGCGGTTCTTGTATTTCTGAGCGAATCGACCAAGCTCGCTGAACATGTACTGCGTCGACGCTGGCAGGACGGTAGTGTATCCAATACCAGCGATGACTTCAGAGAGATCTGAGCATAGGCCTACCGTAATAATGCTTGTTAAGAATTTTTCTGACTTGGCTCTATTTTTTTAATAATTAGTTACCTTGAGGAGTGTAAATGTTTTCCCTTCGGAGAGCTCGAGAGACGGAGCCAAAGAAAGCATCCACTTCGTTGTGCGTGTGCCCGACTGCCAAGTGAGCACAGATGATCTGAGATCACACCAGACTTATTTACAAGGTAGATTATATCTAGAAAATTGACCCTGCGAATTCACATGCGCAATGTTGCGAACATTATCTTCTAGTTCAACATACTGTGATACTTTTTTTTAGAGTTATATAAAAGACGGACCTCATCGATTGGCAGATGAAGCATCACCCAGCCGAAGAATGCATGCAGTTTCTCCGACTTCATGCACGGCGCATTGTCAGCAATAACGACGAGACGTGAAGGGATCACGTCCGCCTTTCAAACAATACATTTTGATAGTTATTTCGTCAGTCTCCCCATATTATAGTACATAATTTACAATATCGAAAACCTTACCTGTGAAAGCGCGTGAATGATGTAGCTTCCAAGTTGATCAGCGCCTCCAGTATGTGCTTCGAAGACATTCAAGAAGGCAATGTTATGGAACTTGCTGCCATCAATGTCTAAACGAATACACTCTTATTCTCAAAACAATTATACATAATGCAAGACTCTCAGTAGTTACGGTAATCGGACAAATGAAGAGAACAAACTACGGTATTGTCAGCACAGTAGAATGCATAAAATGAACAACTGACGCATTCGTGAGAGTTGTACAGCAGTCAGGTCGACATTCTGGCGACTCACGTCACCAATTCTCTTGGGTCTCCGTACAAGACAAGGAATCTGAAATGGTTATCTTAACGGAATGAAAGTGAAAACATTCTTTAAATAGTGAAATCAACTTATGTGGTTTGCAGCGTAATACAATATTAACGATAGAATTTCAGAGATCAATGTTAAAACCTTCGTCGATTTTTTGCTCATTCCGTCCACTCTCAGCACAAGTAATTCGCTAGGAGACGCTCTCGAGATCTGGTCAGCAGTTCCGACAGTTACCCGATCAATCCTGACAACAGTTACAGTCATAGATAAAAAAATGTTTAAAAAAAAATGCTGAGGTGTTTGAATGCATGATATTTTGCCAGTCTTGTATTTTATATCTTAATGTCAGATGTAGTAGATGACTTAACAATTTTTATCATACCACATTGTTATTTCATTAACTTACTAGTATTTAATAAAGCAGCAAAAAAGATCCCAAAATGTCGTAAATACGCACCACATGGCTTCGTAGTGCTGCTTCCTGAGCTCTAATGCCTTCTGCTTTTCGGCCCCAGCACGTGTAGAGATGATGTGAGCGAGACCGACACAGATGTCACAGCGCAGATGATTATCGGACTGAAAAAGATAAATGAAAAAGATAAGGAATATAACAATAAAAAGGAAAGCAGAAAAGAAAGTTCGTAATAAACATCACAATTACTCACCTTTCTAAATCGCACTTGCATCCCTGTGAGCTTAGAGAAAGTCGAAAAGCGGAGCGGCGTGTCGCAGAGGCGAAGAAAGGAGCTAAAGGTGGAGTGTGGTTACGACTGAAGAAGTATTGTAGCGTAAGATACGCTGTTAGATAAAAAAGAAAGCCAAAATATTTCTTCTAAAATTCTAACGACATATAGTTGAAATTCTCAATGGTTGTATTGAAATGATACCTCTTGTTCAGTCCGGCCGGCATCATGATTCCACCATGATGCCCATGTCGAAGCACCTCTGCCATCATAGTCGAGCACGCATCAATCGTAGTCTGTTTTTTAGATTGCGCGGCTGCGTGAACGTGCTCAGCCTGACCGTTCTTAGCCTTCCGAAGCCAGTCCACCAGTCTAAAAGAGAAAGCTTCTATTCTCAAGGAACTTAGAACAATGACGAAATAGGTCTAGTTTTCGGTGACAAAACCTCCCCTCCTTGGTAGGATGTCCCAGAGCCCCGGGATAGCCCTTTTCTAACCTCTTGTACCTTCCCATCAGCCATCTCTAATATTTTAGCACTGACTTATTAGTGAGTAAGTTATAAATTGATAACTAGGATGAAATTATATAATCATACCTTGTCAGCCTGACGTTCACGATCACGCAGAAGAGCTCGGCGCAGATTGACTTCCCATTTATGATGGGCAGAATGCTCGCTTCGTCGCCATTCAGAGTTGCACTACTCAGGGCCTGAAGTTTAATTCAAATACCTTTCCAATGCGACGTAACTTTTCGCTATTAGCCGAAAATAAGGAAACAAATAACAATTCGAAAATATGGAGAAATAAAACATTCCAAACGAAGTAAAGCCACGACATACCAGTGCTCGAAGGACTTCTCCTCGGTTTCGCTTCCCCTTCTCTCGCATTTCCTCGTATAGCCTTGCTCGAATCATATTGATATCTAATCTGAAACAGCGTTACTATTTTATGTTAAGAAAAAGCAAAAATTTGTGACGTCATTTTCCCAATGTACGGTAAGTATACATTTCATGCAATTTTGCTCGTAACTACGTGCAAGTCATAACTTTGCGGCGTTGTTTGAAATAAAGGTTAACGAGAAAAATTAACAGTATCTTCGTCTTCTCCATTTAAAATAATACTATGAATTATCATTAGCTGGGTGCCAAAAGTGCAAATACCGAATACCTACCGTAACTCTGGAATACAACGTCAATATAGTATAGGAATACCAGTTTAGTGTTCTCCGTACCGATAAATTTTGGGAAACTTAAATTTCGAAAAAAGGCCTTTGGGTGTGAATAATTTAAATGCTCCTATAAATTATGCTCAATTTAATTTGATGACTTATACTTGCTTATATTTATCGGTTCTACCTTGTCACGTAGCTGGAGCAGTAGTGAGCACAGCAACGTATTCGCATTACAGCAGTCATGAATCGTATTACGAACATACAATCACATTTAAAGCAGCCCTTTAACAGAATTTATCACAGAACTGAGGAAGAATTGCCTCGCATGGCTTGGTTCAATAACGAAAAAGGAACAAATGTCATATACTTGTTCTCCTGGTCCTAGAACCCCCGATGCACAATTTGAGAATCATGGTGTTAACGAACCCAATATAAAGGTGACGCTTAAAATAAAATTAGCTCGATAATCCCAAAAAGCAAAATAAATATATAAAAAGATTCCAAAGAGAATTCCAAACCTTCAAAGTAGTGGGAGCTCACTCGAAGAAGCGCGAAGAAGCAGCCACGCTTCAATCTTCTCTTAAAGTGTAAACTATTCATATGAATTATAGTTGAAGAAAAAAGGAAAGGCAAAAACAGAAACATTGACACAATTACAAGCCTAACACTGAACTAGTTTCATTTGTCATTTATTAGTATTTGAAAAATTTCTGCACATCAAAAACCGCGCGACGCGTGACCGCAACGCAGGCTGGCAAATTGCCAAGTATTTTCGTATTGTCAGCAATAGCCGCAGCGGTGGTTTCATGGATCGCATGAACTTTTTGTTATTAACTTTTTCTGAGATTTGGCGTCTTTTGTTTTTAAATGTTTGCCGCTTTTTACTAAATTTTTAGCGCATAAATTTGAAATGCTCACCTAGGACTGTGCGTTAGTAGTGTAAGCCGATGTCTCGATTTGCCAACTCGATTTACCTTGCTCAAACTCGTTCCCCTTTTACCTCAACACCATTCCACACCCTAAGAATTTAATCTCAGAATGCCGTTGAGGTCTTACATGGCTGATCTGGCAGCGAACGAAATGGAGAGGCGGTCTTCACTCTCTGACACTGTCCCGGTAAGAGCCTTATTATTTTCGATGATTTTTCCACTTTAGGATCGTTTTTCTATACGATCGTTTTTCTTTTCTTCGAGTTAAAGTTTTGTGAACACGGGGAAGGAATTCCACTACAATTAGCTCCGTTCAGGAAACTCAATTCGGAAGCGAGAATGCAAGGCCGCTAAGGGATATTTCGAACTTATCGACCTGGTCGAGCCCCGCGACCAACTACACTATTGCGGTATATTACATCTTTTCAGTATTATAGTATTCATCCTTTCGTTTTGAATCCTTCAGTTACATAACTATAGTTTCAATAACTATATTTTGGTCATGCCTTGAGAATATATAAAAAAAATTAATTACCGAACACTGGATCGTTATATTCGCATTCTTCGCATCAAAAAACACTTTCGATTTTGAGGGGCATTTCTTTGTAGAAAATTTTGGTGCGGGAATAACCGAATATTACCTCCGTTTTAATTGTTGCAGCCAACGAAAGCTAAGAAGCGTCGCATGACCGCGATTGAAACGAGATCCACGCTTCTTCATTCCTCAGAAACTGCAAAAGGAGTCATCAACGGCTGGATGTCTAGTACGAAGGAGTCTGTAGAGGTCAGTCGAGTATTCCATCTATGAAATCATTACTGTGAGTGTACTGTTCATGTTCTCGAAATGTTTATGGGACCCACGGCCCTCCAGCAGCGCTAATAAAGTTTTTTAAGCGTAATTTGTCTATTTGAGCAACTTATAACTTGTATAATGTTCAGTTAGCTGTCGCGGAACTATTCGTTGACGGCATTCTGCGAAGTGTCTACCCCGACCATGTCGAGCGGATGAAGCAGCTTCTTCTTTCGCGTCATATGCTGCCCGAGAGTGTCGTCCCTTTCGTGTTCCACGATGGGCGAAAGTATGTTTATTATCCTGATTGTAAACAATGAAGTGTGGAATGTAAATGAAAAAAATTGCACTTTTATTCAGATACATTTATTTATTTTTTAATGAAATTTAAATATTTTGTGCAGATTCCTGGTGTTAAATGGACAGCATCGAGTGACTGCCCTGCACCAATTGAATGGCGAATCTGTCAAGAGAGGCGGTACACCATTCATTGAAGGAAAGGTGTGTTTTATAATGTACAAAAGAACGTCATGTTTTCATTCTCTAGTTAAACCTTCATTCTTTCCAAATGTTAATTTTATTGTAAACATAAGCTTAGACTTTCTTTCCTTTACAGCTCAAGTGCGTCACCGTTAAACTGTCACGAGATGCAGCATCACTCCTTGCACTTAAGTCTGCGAAGAGCGAGAAGGAGTACACCGTGGCGGAAAAAGTTTGTTCTTAATCGTTTCTATTATGAATTGCAGCAGCGTTTTTCTATTATGAATTTCATTAAGACGTCATAAAGCTGATTTTATTCGCTTTTGCCAAACCTCTTTTTAAGTATTGTTGGAATACTGTTTCAGGCATCTCACGTGAGAAGGATGCTGCGCGTTCTAGGACTCTCTCGAGAATCAACTCTTTCTGCGGAAACGACAAGATTCACGGACGCACCAAGGATGCGACTGCTGTCACAAACTGTCCGTTCTACTTTTTTCTTACCTTTTATGTGCTAGAATCTTAATATCCTGGATTACTTCATTGTTTTTTATTCTAATAATTAGAGAACAGCGGAAGGTATGTTCTCGGCTTACAAAAGATGTCACGCAAAAAATTAGTTAGATTTGTCTTTAAAACTATGAACTCGTTTTTGTTCAGGTTCATCTTCTGCTTCCCGCTTCGCAGTATCCTTCTGAGCCGATTATTCGTTTGGCGGACTCGGATGAGGCCATATACAACCCCTTCACATGAGTCTTGGTGCGTTATTTTCACATAAACAACAATAGGAAAAGTTCACTTTTTAATTACATATTTGATGCAGTCTCGTGAGTTCGACTACTTCAACAACTTCTCGGTTTGGAAAGTGGTTCTGAAGAAAAGGAAGCATAATACGAGCGCCATCAACGCCCTCCTCTCTGAATTGGCAGACGGCAAGATAGATGCAAGAGAATTCAAGGAGGTAGAATAACTTTTGTATTATTTGCTTCCAAACATATTCGGTTTGCTATCTATTTTTCATATTCCTTTACAGAAGTTGACGCAAACGGAAGAATGCGCCGTACAGCTCCTTCTCTCTCAAGGATACTCTGAAGAAGTTGCGAGCGCCGTTCTAGAAGGCCTAAGCAACAAGGAGGCCTACCGAGGGTTACGGTAGGTGCATTAAAACTTTTTGGATTAAAAGTGTTATTGTGTTAGGCTTAATAGTTTACTTTGACTTTGCTATGATAATTACAACTTTACCCAGACTAATTCGCTCATCACGCATGACAAGACTGGATGGGGCTGAGATTAGAAGAAGATTGCTGATGTCGATTGAGAAGGATCGGGCAAAAAGATCGGAGTTTGGCTCTTGCGCCAGTTTCAAGACTGTCGACATCAACTGCGACTCACCTCCCTTTGCAATTGTCGCCGAGCCTGTTAGTTGTATGAAAATGTAGCTCCAATCTATTTTCTTAATCATTTTTGTATCGCAGGGTGCAAATGTATTCATCGAGGCCATGCTGAAGAGACGATCATGCCTCGTCATTCTGCTCGGCAACGGAAACAGCGCCTTTGATGCTCTGCGCTGTCGTCTAGGAGTCAGCGAGATCCACCAACTGTACCTGTCTCTCACCAAGCAAGTTGGAGGTATCTGCTTCATTTTATTCTCTCTAAATGATCTATAGCCGGATTATTCTGGCTCTTCTGATAAGCATCATTGACATTTTGCAACATATTTAACATTTAGATTACATTCACAACGCCATCCTGCCATTTCGTCTCCTCTTCAAGCTCACGGGCGAACAATACACGCTTCCCAAGATCTGCGAGACATTTCATGTGCGATCGACTCTCTTGTCGATGGTCAGCTTTTTTAACATGTTGTACGAAACTTGTTTTATTAAATATAAGTATTTAATGTTTTAATTGCTTTCACATGAACTACAACGAGAGCAATAGATTGTATTCTAATAGCAATAAAATGAGGCGTCATATCCACCTTACAATGTTCAATTTGTTGGCAGTTTTAGAATGATTCGATAAGCCTCTTCCGGAAGATGTACGCCATGTGTGCGGATGAGGAGAGCCCTAATGCAATCAGTACAAGCTTCTTTGGCCCGATCGAGTCATTCAAGAGTAAGCTCCCTCAATTATATCAATTTGCTAGATTTTTTGTAGTCTTACAATTAATAGAGAGCAAAGTCTCGCGGTCCTTAGTTGATCGTCAGGTTCGTTTAGTAAGTCCAGAATCATATACGGGCACAACATACCGTTTTCATATCGAAACTTTGCAAAGTCTATTTTAGGCTCAGTGGCAATCTTCGCTGTCGCCTCCTCCTCCATTCGAATCGTCGACTCAAATTGTGACGAGTTCGAAGGCGCCTACAGAGCATATCGCCAGAGGCTATCGATTCAAGCTGACGTGGAATCGGATGATGATGTCAGTCGGGATATTGATGATTGATTCATTTGAATTCTTTTTTTGACCGTTATATAATTCGTAACTCCACTGATTCATTCCGGTTTTGTTACATAGTTAACACGATTAATAGATCCATTATTATTGTCCGCCTGTGAATTTAATGAATTTAACGGACAATTTGATCTCAATACTGTTATATTCTTTCGAAATATGAATCCTTTCAGTTTTGCCCCCAGTCTTTGCAACATATCTGTAGCAGTTTACCGTATCACTTTAAATCTCATTCCTTTTCGACTATTCCATGCTCCATATTTCTTGTACTATGTTGTAATTGATCCGATCATGAAATTCCACTTTTTGCCAAATTTGACGGTCGTTGAAAATGACGAGCCAGTTTTGACAACCGTCAAAAAGGCTTTGCCAATTTTGATAGCAATAAATTTTGCCAGACTTTTTTGCCACCTGTTTAAACTGCCATGCCATTTCTGCTAGCCGCCAAAATTGGCAAGCTGATTTGGCAAATTTTTCACTCTAATATTTTGGCTTGGCAAATTTAGCAGTTGATCAATTCTGGCAGGTTTTCTTGGCAGATTTATCAGCTGGTTTTTTTGGCAAAAAAGCCCACTCCTCCTCGAGAAGATGTGACAAATTTTTCGACCGTTTTCTGTGCCATGTTATTTTAACACTTGTACAATTTTGCCCCGCCCCTTTTGACTCGTTTATTTTTTGGTTAGGCTGTTTTTGCCATTTTAGACAGCTGTTAATTTTGGCATGATCAATATTAATGAATAAACCTTGGTGGCATTCTTGACAATCGTACAAATTGCCGTGGCATAATAATTGGGTTTGAAAACTGGCAAATTTGCTTGCCAAAAATAACAGCAAAACTGAAAAATGCAGAGAAAAACCAAACTTTTTAATTCACACTGTCTTATATGTACATATCTTATAACGAAATATAACGTACGAAAGAGAATTCGAACGAGTAAATGCACATTGCCGGATGAAGGATTCAATTACAAAAGAAACCGAAATGAATGCATACGGATTTCATTTTCAATTAAATAATCTTTTTACTACTTTATTTTTCCCCATCATATACATAAGTACACGAGTGTAGAGGGCGAACGATAAAAAGTGTCCTCTCGTATACGTTGAGCGGTCAAAACAAATCTCGCAGGCAGTGCACCAACAGGGTTATGGGTAACAGAAGACAATTTCGAGAATGCCGTTTTCGGAATTCCGTGTTGTTTTCTTATATCCTTTATTTATCTCAGCCCGTTGGTATATAGAGAGCGAGCGAGAGAGAGAGAGAGAGAGAGAGAGAGAGAGAGAGAGAGAGTGAGAGAGAGTGAGATGGAGAAGGATAGAGAGGAGGACTTCCTGAATCAAGCGCTATGTATTTTTCCGCCATATTTTGACCGCTAATCAAACATTCAATCAGTAAACGACCTGTTATTTCTTTCTCTTGCTCGGTAGGTATGAATAACAGGTATGAGGAGAAGTTAAGGCAGAGAGGACGAGAGAGCGAGAGAGAGAGAGAGAGAGAGAGAGAGAGAGAGAGAAAGAAAGGGGTGAGGGACAGACCGAACGAGAGGGAGATAGAAAAACAGAGAGGGAGCGCATGAGATAACCCACACATGGTAATTGTTGCTTGTGATGTTTCGACACTAATGTTCATCAATGAAGCGATTAATCGGACATTAATCCTACATCAGTTTTCGTTCAGTTGAAGTGTATACAAAAGTAAGTGATATAACATAGAGATTCGAATCAGTAAATAGCTCGTGTTTTCCGATATGAAAATATATATGTTATTGTACGCTGTAAATATCAAACACACATCTTAAAAGAAAGAACATGTGGAATGACCATTATTGGTTTAATAATATAAGATAATAAATTGGGCAAAATACAATGAAATTAGTAGGAATCCGGGGTAGCACGGAGAAACGTTCGCTTCCTCGTCTATTATGACATTTAGAAGGGAACCCGGAATTGAGGAAGAAGAACGGATGAACTTTTTCCAATTACTACACACTTTACTGGGCTATGAAATGGAGAACGGTGAGGGGGGAGGAGAAAAGAGGAAAGAGGAAAGGAACGGCGCTCTCTGTTGCTCGCGGCGAGTGAATGACTTTGTGCTGGGCGCTAGTCTAAATTGTCAGGAAGACAGGAAGAGAGAGAGAGAGAGAGAGAGAGAGAGAGAGAGAGAGAGAAAAGAGGAGGGTCATTGAGACTGAGAGACAAAGAGAGGCAAAGAGAAGGGGAGAGAGCGAGTAGGACGAGAGAGCAAGAGAGCTGAAAGAGCGAAAGAGAGAGGGAGAGAACGAACAAGGGAAATGGGCGACCGTGAGAGAGAGAAAAGCAGAAGAATGCGTCCGTCTGGCGCGTCTCACATGGTGGCAAGGCGTGAAGAAGCTCACTGTATAAGAGGTAAACAACTCGATGTGGTGATGTGCCTCATTTGTCTAACTCTCTCTCTCTCTCTCTCTCTCTCTCGCTCTCTGTCTCTCCTCCTCTTCTCCGTGCCTTCCTTTCTCTCGCTCTCTCTCCCTGTCTTTCTCTCTCCCTTTCTCTACTTCATCTTTAATTTCTCTCATCTCTCTCAACCGCTCTCTCCCTCCCTCCCTCCTTGCCCTCCATTTAATTGGAATGATGAGAGAATGAAGCCGTTCATTCATTTTTGGAGTCGATTTTGTCTCTTCTTCTTCTTCCTTTCCGTCTCTTCCAGGAAGGCGCGACTGATCAGATTGATAAACAGAGAAGAGAAGATGCGAACACCGGGAAAGCAGTTCTCTTCTGCATTGTCTACGTCATCAGTGAGCATGATTAACAGAGCAAACGAAAACAAGAAGAATGATCTTGCAAATGTTTGCGCTCTGCTCTGATTCCTTAGTCTCCAATGATTACGTCCTTCTTCTTCATCCCATAATCTCTCTTATCGTTAGCATCGTTAAGAATTGATCTTCATTCTAATTGCAGATGACCGATTTACGGTCACGAGTACTTCCACGATTCTCTCCTTTTTCAAATCTCCCGCCAAGTTTAAATTAATTCAACATGTCGATCGAAGGAACGTCATTATGTTCTTTGTTCTACTCAAAGTGATTCACAGTCGAGGTCATGGATCAAGTCAATCAATATGCCCTCTTTCTCTCTCTCGTGATCTTTCTCCTTTTCTCTCTCTCTCTCTCTTCCTCTTCCTCTCTCTCCTTCTCCCTCCTTATCTCTCTCTCTCTCTCTCTCTCTCGTTATTTCTCTCTATCCTTTCTCTTCTCTCTCTGTCCGTATCTTTCTTTTCTCCCTTTCTTCTCTCGCTCACTCTCTCTCTCTCTCGTTCTTATCTCCGGCTCCTCTCATTCTTTTCCTTATCTAATCTATATGAACATTGTCGTAAGTTTCCTGCATATATGTATGTATGTACGCTCTACCAACCAGGCTTGCCTCATCTGCTGCAACAAAACTTCTAAATATGTACTATGTATGTATTTATGTACTTTATAACAGGATACGTGTACATCAAGAAATACACTAGTGAAAGAGGGATTAAGTAAATAAATCTAAAATTAGAGCTTAGCATATGATGGATTGCGATAATTATTGCAAGCCGTGTTCTATCAACCTGTCGGTTGCTTCTGTACACGAATAGGAGCGACAACGAAAATGTCGACCTGTCCTCTCCAACGTTTTGAAGATGTGCTTTAATCAATTTGTTATACATACATACAGTCCCGCCCAGGATCTTGGTACCAAGGATGCGTCGGACGCATCGGACGCATCCAAATGCATCCTCGTTAATAACTATTTTCTTAGCAAAGACTAAAATATTTTAACTGGTACATTAGTTTGCTTATAGAGAACGGATGCTACTGATAGAAAATCGATAATTTCTAATCATTTGATAAGAAGTTATCAGTTTTTGCTTATAAAAAACTTCATTTCTAATATTTTTCAATGAAATTTCTCCTGTACCATTATTTTGTCTCTACCCACATCCCCAAATAACAAAATTAGAGATTGTATCATTGATAACGGAAATCGATAAACCTTATCACGCATGTTCATTAGCTGAGAAGAATCGCCTAACGATTCTGAATCTAATTATCTAATCAGTTTAATTATCGCAGGCCGAGGGGGCGGGGCCTACCCCTTTTTTTCTCTGCCTGTGCTATTTCGCTACCTCAAACTTGGGTAATTAAACCGGCGACGGAAAGCGCGCGTGTTACATGTCTAAGTTTCAATGCTAGTGCAGCACCCTAGATTTGAAGCATCATACCGGGCCAAAATTTTGACAAAGACCAAGACAACGGGGAATCCTGAAGAAAGTCATGAAGAGTATTCACAATCAAGAATATATTGTTAACCGGCACTTTATTGTAAAACTGATTACATAATTAGATTCAGAATCGTTAAGCGGTTCTTCTCAGCTAATGAACATGCGTGATAAAGTCTGATTTATCGATTTCCGTTATCAATGATACAATCTCTAATTTTGTTATTTGGGGATGTGGGTAGAGACAAAATAATAGTACAGGAGAAATTTCATTGAAAAATATTAGAAATGAAGTTTTTTATAAGCAAAAACTGATAACTTCTTATCAAATGATTAGAAATTATCGATTTTCTATCAGTAGCATCCGTTCTCTATAAGCAAACTAATGTACAAGTTAAAATATTTTAGTCTTTCCTAGGAAAATAGTTATTAACGAGGATGCATTTGGATGCGTCCGATGCGTCCGACGCATCCTTGGTACCAAGATCCTGGGCGGGACTGTATGTAGATATCTCATACGAAAGAATACATGACCAAACTGACTGCTCCACGGAACGGTGAAAATGGACTGGCACCTCAGGCTCCATGACGCTTGTGGCGCATATCTGCAAAGAGCTTGAGGGAAGGCTGAGGGAACTTGAATATGAGGCAATTCTCTGCCCAATTCATCGCAGCCATAATACAAAGCAAAGGCTAAGGAAAGGCATAGAATGAAATAAAACAATTATAAATTCGCAAAGGCTTTTAATTTACAAGATATCTTATGTTAAGATCATGAGCGAAATTTAATTATCTAGAAAAAAAAGAATTTTATGCCTCTTTCTGAGCCAGCTTAGCCGAATATTCTTTCGAGATGTTCACGAATTCGCCCTAAAGGATTCACGGACATCAGCCATGTTTACAAGGCTGTGCGGATGAAGGCCTAATGGTGATTTTCCTTCTCCCGGTTAATCTTTGGGACGGGCCTGAGACCGAGTGAGAGACCTACTACTGGCCTGTGGATATTCGTCGCCAAGGAGGACACATCAGCACAAACACTGCTTGAGGCTATCCAAGATCAATTAGTCAAACTACATATTTAGCTCTCGTTGACAACTCCTCAGAATTTGGTGTTTTTGATTAATTTCCTTTTGTTATCGACTATTAATATGAAATTTGTGGCTGATCAGACAGTGATATCTAGATAGATATATATATATATATATATATACATTTGTAACAGAAAAGTTTCTTGAAATATAAATTCCATCTTTTTCGCCAATGACTAATCATAAGTACCAACGATAAGATTTTCAACCAACATCGAAAAATTTCTTAATGCTACTTGTTATTTCACTCCTTTTATTCAGCCAACTCTCTACAAATCATTTTTTTGGCGAAAAAAAAAGACCCAATTTTTTAAGCGAAAATCTAAAAGACCTGGAGAGTTCTTCATCAGATAATGAAGTCTATAAGATTATTTACTATCACGGGCAGTGTTGAATGAGCGATCTTTCGTTCTACCGTCTTATACAAGCAACCACGCGCTGCCATTTTACCGCTCAGACAGATAATTTGTTTATATTCATTCACATATGTATGTATGTAACTACATATGTACATACATATGTATTTTCCGATACAACATCTTATGTGGCACAAACCGATAGACCACCAGAGTGTTACTCTATTTGTTGATAGCTATGTGGATGGCTGGTCGTCATGCATCATCGAACTACATACTACGTCATTTCATTATGTTTACAAATATGTATTACTAATCGATGTCAAGCCTTTTTTCGAAATATTGCGAAACAAGCCTACATCAATTTGGAATGAATTGTGAAAGTGTACAAAATGAAGTGCGAATGTGTTTCCCTTCTCCTCCTTTGTCGTCTGCTTCCTCTTCCTTTGCTTATTCGTCAAAGCAACTGGTCTTGTTTCTCTCTCTCTCTCTCTCTCTCTCTCTCTCTCTCTCTCTTTCTCTCTCACTCTTTCTCTCTCTCTCTCTCTCTCTCTCTCTCTCTCTCTCGTCACCCACGACACTTCATAACTACAAAACGAGAGAGTAAGATGTTGCTGTTCGAATACAGCGATGAACGTACAATTTTGAAGAAAGCATCCTTTCAACGAATTCGAAAATTTTTTACATTTTAGTAAAAAACTTTCTTTCTTCGACTCATTGATATTCTTCTTTCCTAAAAAAAAATAACACATTAATCAATCCGATATATTTTTTAGAAGCGAAAATGTGAAGTGAAAGGCGGGATATATTAAAATTCGAATCACTTGCAACATCCGAACACCTGCGACAGTCTTGTCCTTCTCCGACTTGTCCTTCTTGCTGGATATTCTTCTCTCCTCCAGCTCTTCCTCTCTCTCCGTCTTGCACTTTGCTGATAGTGCATGTCCAATTAGTGCATGATCATCACCTTTTCTTCTCTCCGCTTTTTCACCCTCCGTCTCTCGAATTCGGCCTCTCTCTCACGCTCCTCCCTCCTCTCCTCGTCTATTAATACGAACAATGACAGAGTCGAAGCCCTGTGGAGAGCTTCTCTCTGCAATCTCAGCGTGAATGGTTGCACTCGCTCAGCAGGCTAAAGACTGCGAAACTTGTTAGTCACGATCTGTCGTTCTAGAAACGATGTCCTTTTTGGTTTCTCTAGTCCAGGAGGCAAAAAGAGAGCATCCCTCTCACGATATCTGCACTTTCCTTGACAGTCCGAATAGTGATTTCATGTTGACAATCTTAACAATTTAGATGAGGCTTCGGAGAACGTGAGTGCACCATTCAATGCTTCCTTCAATTCCTCCTTCAATGCAGCCTTCAATGCATATTTCAATGCTTCCTTCAGCGCGTCTCGCTCGGCCGCAAAAGTTCCTTCTTGCCAGGTTTGATTTCATCTCTACCTTGCCGTTTGATCGCTATTAGATTTTGTGTCTTTTGTTCAATTTTCTATTTCTCTCCGTCTCTCTCACTTCTTCTTTCTCTCGCTCCTTTTCTCCCCATCTCACTTTGTTTCTCTATAGGCGCGTCTCATCACCGTCTCCAACGCCCCTCCGATTCTAGTTGAGAAGGACGGAAGTGGCAATTACAAACTGAAACCTGGTTCCGGTGGCCTTATCGCTTGCGTCGAACCCGTTCTGTGCAAGAACGCGAACAATGTCTGGCTGGCCAATTTTGGTCAGCAAAACAATCCGTCGTTTATTTTTAACGGAAAAATAGTAACATTCAAAGAGAGAGAGAGAGAATCATGACAGTTGGTCCTAACGCAGGCTCCAACAAAACTGAAGCGCCTCTTTCACGGCGGACAAATGCGATAGGTCCACTTATGAAGCTCGAGAACCAACGGGTATTGTTTTGCCCCATGTTAAAAAAAAAAGAATATTCAAAATGTACTGGATAGATGGCTTTAAAATTCGTTTAAAAAGAATAGGTTTATAATATTGGTTTAAAAATATTTATTTTCTTTAATTATATATTAACATATATTAGATCCCCGTCGAGCTGACGGCCGAGCACGAGGAATCCGACTTTGCTCATTCCTATGGCAAGAAGGCGCGGTACGGTATTGTACTTATTCTGACTTGAGAACACAAGGCAGACTAGAGGGAGAGAGAGTGAGAGTGTGTGAGAGAGCTGGAATGAGGAATAGACAGCGAGAGGAAAGTAGGGCGGGTAATAGAGAGAGAGAAGAACAGAGATATGAGAGAGAGTGCGTGAGAGAAAGAAGAGTGTGAGAGAGAGAAACCATGTCCACATTAGAAGTGGGATTGTTCTTTGCTGAACATGATGCAGTTATGCCTTAACCGTGACTGCTAATAAGTACCATTTGAGAGAGGAAAAAACCGGTATTGGCCAAGTATGTACTGCCATCTTACTGTATCGTGTTCTAAGAGAGACAACATTGCTGCTCGATGCCTTGGCTGACTACAACGGCGGCGGCTACAGACTGCAGCCGGTGCTGGTGGACGAGGGCGACTTCTCGCAGTACTACACCGGCATCAGCAACAATCTACTCTGGCCGGCTCTCCACGGACTCGACGAGTACATCCCTGACGTTTACAGAGATGAAAAGGTTCATAAATGATATAGTAGTTAGTAAATGCATAAATAATAAACATTAATTACAGTATTAAAATCCTTTTTCCTTCCAGACCCTGCATCAACACTGGAGTTCTTACATTCGTGTCAATTACCAGTTTGCGATGGAACTTGCCAAGATCAGCCGGCCACGGGTATTTATTTTAAGGATATACTAGGAAGAGTTCAAATTGCAAAGGGCTGGAAAGAAGAAGATATATTTTAGGCTTTTACTTTTCATGTCTTTCATTGTGCATTTCAGCGAATGCAATCTATATATATAGAAATGGATGATTATGATCAATAAGTCAATCAATAAATGAATAAATTATTAAAATCAGGATGTCATCTGGGTGCACGACTACCACCTCTTCCTGGTCGGGCAGCAGCTGCAGTCGATGGATGCGAGAATCGAAGTCGTCTTCTTCCTGCATATTCCCTTCCATCCCTCGGCCGACTTCTTCAAGGAGTTCGAGCTCGCCGGCATCTCGGTGCTCCGCGGATTGCTAGCATTCTCAAAGGTCTTTCTCTTTTCTCTTTTCGTCGCTGGCCTTCTCTCTCTCAATATTTCACATTCTCTCTTCATCATTCAAGCTTTCCTGCAGTATTACCACCATTTACAGGTCGGCTTTCAAACGCACGAGGACCGAGAGCGATTCGTGGAAGAAGTGAAGAAGAATGTGAAGGAGGCCAAGGTTAACATATATACATATGTGTTGAACGAATTGAAATTGTAAAAAAAATACACATTTGAATTCGCGCATTTTTTTTCCTAACAAAAAGGCGAGAGAACATGTGATTTAGAGAGACAATAGATACTCAGAAAATTCAAATAGTTGGGAGAATGCCAAGCATCGCCCGTTCGCTTGCAGTTGGAGTACGATGGCGACTTCGACGTGTACACTGCGAGCATGGCAGGACGCTCAACGACGATCGGCGTCTTTCCCGTCTCCATTCCCACCGCAGACTTTCTCCAACATTCGCCGGAGACTGCCGAAATGGCGCAGGCAATCCGGAGAAAGGTCTTTAATAATATTAATTTTAAATTGTCATAGTGTAATGCGCACACTTTGTCTGATATCTCAAATAATTAGCTGAATAAATAAACAAGTTAATATTTAGGCGCTTGGCGACAATGCTTCGGCGGATGCGCGTCTCTTCTTCTCTGCTGAACGTTTCGATTACACGAAGGGAATCAGAGAAAAGCTCCTAGGCTTTTGTCGCTATCTCATTAAGCACCCGGAGAGACAGGGGAAAGACGTCTTATATCAGGCGGGTTCTTACAAACTCACGTACAACACAAATTGACAAAAAACACAACGAACGGACACAAAAACACACACTCTATGTAAAGGGACAGAATTTTGAAAAATCCCAATAATTAAAAGAAATAATTGTCTTCAACATTCAGGTGGCGAGTTGCTGTAGAAAATTCCGCCTATCCAAGATGGTGTGTGAAAGCAGTGTACGCTTTTGATTGTTTATTTATGTAAATGATCTGCTTGAGAATTATTGCCCTTTGTATCAAACCTCGATTGCTTATAGTTTTATGAATAAAATTTCAATGAGAACTGATGTTGATCAGTGATATCTTTGTTTTATCTCATGTCATTTTCAGGGATCCGACTACTATGCCGCCTATCAAGATGAGTGTCTTGCAATCGCCGCTGCAATCAACGCACAGTTTCAGACGGAGAACTGGAAGCCGATCATACTAGAAACAAACGGTAATAATTTAATCATTACCCACTTATTTCGAAAAAAAAACTCTATTAGAACAAGGTCATTGCAACTCTCTTTCATATAGTGTCCGTAAAAGTAGTATGTCAGATATGTATGTACATGAGTTTTATGCTTCTGCCAACTACATTTATAATCCATTACTGGCAGGCCGCACTCGCCGCGAGCTCATTGCGTGTTATTCCGCAATGGACGTCGGGGTCGTGACGCCGCGCCAGGATGGCTTGAATCTTGTATGCAAATCAAATATTTTTTAAACTAATAATTGGAAAGGCATTCTTTCTACATATGTACTATTTAATAAATATTTATTCTCATCAGCTCATATACTCGACTTCTGAAAATCAGTCACGCATATATCATATTCATTCTCTCCGAGTACTCTTTTTCACTATCATCATTCCTTGTATGTATCAGGTGGCCAAAGAGATGGCCGTCGTGAATCCGGCCGCCCGCCTGATTCTCTCGACTGGGGCTGGGGCGGAGCGTCAATTCCATAGAGCGGGCCTCTTTGAGGACTCGGAGACCGGCCGGCACAACTACACGAGAGTCGAGAACGTCCAAGACATTGAGGCACGCAATTTCTCTCTACATCTCCCTAACTCCCCCTCTCAATCTCTCACCTTCTGTCGCTCTCTCTTTCTCTCTGACAAAGACTATTTTGAAAGATGTTCTAATCGAAGAAAATAATAAAATTAATTATATTTAAATAGAAATAAAAATTTGCTTCCTTTCAGTCGATAGCAGTCGCCTTCTTCCAAGCGGCCAATGAGGATGAAAAGACTCAACTCCAGGGCGGTTCCGCAATGAAGGCGTTTATTATCGCCAACGACACCGAGCGATGGGGCGAAGCTTTCCTCGAAGCCTGAAGAGTCCTTTGGAGAAATTTTTCTTAACATGTACAAATCACTTAGTTTCGCTAAACATCATTTCAGACTTTGGAATGTTTTGACATGATTTTATCGTCGTTTTGTTAGTTTGTGTGTTTCACTCCACGAACGATCTCGCACTGCGAGTATTTTATCGCAAGCCATACTCTTTCAGAAGCTTTTGCGCATAGAAAGACCACAACCGACGTAGGCTTCAATCTTTGCAGGTAGTAAGATTGTTAGACATTGTACACTGTATAGTATTTTCTATTGGGTGATACGGGAGAAATAAAGAGAAAGAAAGAGAGCGAGACAAGTACGATAGAGTTTGAAATCCTTTCACATTACATTGAACCGTCGCCCTTTTAGCGAACTACAGTCATTGCTGAAACTGCCGGTTCAACCCATGAATTGTCGTTAGAGCGCAAAAATACCCATAACGGTTACCAGTCTTCGCTTAATTTCATCACAAATCTAATGTTCTGCATCGACATACCAAGAAACATAAAAAGAACTTAGAAAAAGGTCTTACCATTAGTGTATCATACTGCCAAGACCTCTTCAGCTGAGAGAGCTACGATGACGAAGATTAATCACATGCCAATGCATGGCATCATCTATGCATGTCTAGCTGATGCCAGACACGGCCAGGGACAATCGTGTTTAAAGGAACTAAAAACTCAAGCTTGAATTGGCACCTTTTTACCTGATACAAGGACGAGAGAGAAAGAGCATGTAATTTACAGAGACGAGACAAAAAAAATTGAAAAAAAAAATTCGGAAAAATTGAAATGATTACGGTAGCACGTTTCGTGCTTCATTAATATTAGAAGTGAAGAAATTATCATATGTCTCTTCATCCTATTCTTATTTAATATCTGACATGAGAGAAAAAAGGAAGGGAAGGGAAGGGTTTGTTTAATTATTAATTTATTTTTTATTCAATACATCATTATGATGTACAAGCCATGAGAAGCACATGAGATCCACGTGCTAGATCGGCGTGTGTCATGAGAAAAGACATGTGAATCTCATGAGAAATTCAATCATGTTTTCAAGCTCGATGCTGGATGAAAACCGTGTAAAAGTGCAGTGCACTAACCTGGCCACATCTGGATAGTGACGCTTTCCCCTTTTCCCTTTTCCCCTTTTATCAAACGTCATATCCTTGAGCAGCTTTTCAGCCGAATATTTCCCAAGCCTCTCTCGAAAGTCTCATCGACGAAAGTGAGGGAATTTGTTTTACAACCAACGATAATTTCGTTGCAGAATCGTCTTCATTTAGATGGCGAGTTAAAACAGGGATCATATTACAGCAAGGATAGCCAATTGAATGGTGAATGGGAGCAACATGCATGCTCTCCTCACATATCAAGAACTCTCTTGCACGGAGAAGAGCAAGAAGCAGCCTGCGAGGGGGGTTGCGTTTGCACAGCGGCTATATACTTGAAAATAATACCTTTGTCCAGAATTTGATCTATTTATATTTAAATAGGTAGTTTGTTAAATTAAATTAATATTTATCAGACAAAAATCATAATAGTTAAGGTTGATTTCTGTCCTCCTTTAATGTTTGAAGTAAAACAGTTTTCATATGTATTTTTGTTATATTTTATTCTTATTTCTTAGCTGACAAGAGAGTTAGAAGATAATGTATAATTCATTTAATCATTCAGAACAGAAGAAGGCGTCATGAGCGAGATGTGATAAACTCGTGCTCGGTGGGCGGGCGCCACACCAAAAGCATGTGAAACGAATGAGAAATTGGAGCAAGTTATTTTAGAGCTCGCTGCTAGACGAAAACTGTAGCAAGCGTTGTCGTTGAACTCGACACGTCATGGGAGTGACGACCTCGCCCCTCTTCCATCGTCTGCTAGGGCAACGTTTTCGCCGAATATGGCGCAAAACTCAATAGCAACACTCTCCGACGAAGTTGTGTGGAAAAATATTTTTTATACCTAATTTCAAAGCGGAATCCGTTTTCATTTAGACGACCTGTTAAAATAGGGATAATATATTGTAATACATATGTACAAGAATAGCCAATTTAATGGCGAGTGGGACCAACATGCATGTTCGTGTGGGACCAACATGCATGTTCGTGTGGGACCAACATGCATGTTCGTGTGGGATCAACATGCATGTTCGTGTGGGACCAACATGCATGTTCGTGTGGGACCAACATGCATGTTCGTGTGGGACCAACATGCATGTTCACCTCTCCTATCATGAAGTAAAAAAAGTGTCTTTGCACGGGGACGAGCGCTTAATTAAAGTAATGGTAAGCCAACTCCAATGCATAGCTAGCGTTTGCGCCGGGGGCTATAAATGTGGAAAGAATACCTACATCCAGAAATTTACTATTAGTTTAAAATTTTACATTTCACTAACAATAAATCATCGTTAAAACAAATTATGTGCTAACTGAGCAGATGGAAAAAGAGAGAGATTGGTTGTTTTGGGAAATATATTTACTAAAGTTGTGCTACCAGCGCAGTAGCAGACAAATAAGCTAATTTTAAAATCAGTAAACAGAAAATTGTTTTCATTAACGTACATATGTATAAGCACAGTTGCGTTGCAAAGAATGGACGCTTTTATTTTATAAAAAAATACAATTCATTAGCAAACATATTGGTGTCCACCGTTCAATCATTCTATATGTACAGTACCGCCCAACATTTCAGGTACATAAATTAATTAGATTAATTAGATTAATTTAAATAATTTCAATTGGAATTTGAGCGATACTAGGCACTTTTACGCAGTTTGTTGTGTTTGTTAGGGTGGTTTTTGACATGCTGAACAAGTATATACAGTCAAATTTTAAAAAGAATCTCAAATGACTGTTTAAAAACGAATTCGGCCGTTTTTAGAAGGGTCATGGCCGTGTTTTAGGTGCCTTCGAAAACACACGATCGACAGCACCTAAAAGACGGTCATGACCCTCCTAAAACCGGCAGAATTCGATCTTAAACGGTCATTTGAGATTCTTTTTAAAATCTAACGGTATGTACTTGTTCAGCACTTCAAAAACCACCCTTACAAACACAAGGTACTGCGTAAAAGTGCCTAATATCGCTCAAATTTCAATTGAAATTATTTAAATTAATCTAATTAATCTAATTAATTTATGTACCTGAAATGTTGGGCGGGACTGTAGGTATGTAGCTTGGAACATGTTCGGAAAACTTGTTAGTAACATGGCGGTGTTGTCACATACATACATACATATTATGTGTAGACAAGCAGGCAACGTTTTGGCATCATCATATTCTAAGAAGAGTAATTGTCACAAATTTCTAAAGTAAATTTTTTTTGCTGAAATTTTTTTTGAGCGGATTTTCGAGGTGATCATGGAGTGACAGCCGCCCGAAGTCGTTGCTCTCATCCGTAGTAGGAGCCACACAGCGAAATCTTGCTTGCTGTCGCCAATAGTCTTGTACTTGTCAAATATCTTTCGTTAAAAATAGAAATCCGTTTTTGTCTTTCCCGGCTTTAACTGGCTAAAGATCATCATTTTATTTACAAAAGAGAAAAAAGGCCCGTTATGCGCGTGGCTTGGGCAGCGGCCGGACGCACCACCAGAGGACACGGACGATCAGCTCGAAGAACTCGACGACAGTCACCATAGAGAAGCCGATGATCGAGGCGACCAGCCCGCCCAGGTAGTTCAGAATGCGCTTGAACTGCAATTCAATCAATATTTACAAACCAATCAATATACGTTACGAAGGAAGCAATAGATCAAAGTGAAGGATATGAGGATAGATCAAGCAAATTTAGAGAATTTCTCTCTGACATCCATCGCTGCCGTCTCGCCGTAGACGTTTTCGCGTAGCGACAGGAGTCGAATCTCGAGAGAAATTATATTGATTTGCTTATGATTGATTGATTTCAATCATTATCGATTGATAAATTCAGCATTCTACAGTCACCTGAACAACGGCCGTGTCGTTATGATTGAGTCGGCAGTTCGCGCGCATTTCCTCCGTCTTCATCTCGGAGCAGAGCAGCGTCTGGAGAGGCCGGAGGCAAAAGGTATGTATATCTTTCACTTTAGACATGCACTGTCAACCAAATACTCTCGCTCTCTCTTTCGCTCTCTCTCTCTCTTTCTCTCTTTCTCTTTCTCTCTTTCTCTCTCTCTCTCTCTTTCTCTTTCTAGCTCTCTCCTCGTTCTCTCTGAACATTCTCCTCTTCCTCCCGTCGTCCTTTCGTCTTTGATTCCCCTCATTCGATCGAAAGAATCATAGCAGACTGACGTCATCGGCGTATCCGGTCTGCGTGACGATGACGCTCTCGAGCTTCTCGACGCATGACGTCGGACACGCGCACCAATTCCATGTGGACGGATCACGATTCGTGAACGTCGCGTTATCGAGACATGTTCCTGGAGGGAATATCAATGCGATTAATTAGAAGGGAATGAGATACAAGATGATATCGATCGCTTCACTGCATAGATTGAGATTGATTTGTCAATCTATGTTTCGTATTGCATGCACAAGGGAAGAGTCCATTGCAATTGTATCTCATTAAGTAAGATATTGTATGAGAATAAAGATATTCTTGCCGTTACTACTTTGAACAGTCAATGCCTTTTCCATGTCTTGAACACGCCTCTTTTTCTTTTCCTCCATTTCTTTTACTAGTCGATTCTGCCCCGTTTCTCTCTGACTGTTCTGAAGGCCGCATGGCTCCTTGCCCTCTGGCACGGGATAGCGTGGATCCATGCAGTCGCACGCTTTGTAGATCATGTCCTGGTAGCAGGAGCGGAGGCAACCCTGAGGGGCGAAAGGATTGGAATCGGGGAAGTCCAAAACCTGTCCGGGCCCGCATAGAGAACGAGATGACCAGGATATGGTTTTGGACATCCCTGATGCTTGGCGCAGAGGAAAGTTCTCTGGTTTTTTTGTTGTTACTGTTGTAATTTATGCATAAATGAATTTAAAATCAGTAGACTTAAAAAGAGAAAACTAACGTCGGTAGAATAAGCGCCCGAGTATTAGTACGAGTCCACCTCTTTCGGACTGTTCACGCACTTGCCGTACTTGCCGCCAAGGTGAGTGTATTGTATCTTGAAAAGTGTTGATATATTTTGCAAACACTTATTTTTTTTTCAAAGGACTATATTGTCTGAAATGCCACTATGCCAAGACCTGAACAACGTCGACATTGATTGCCTCGGCCGGCTTGACATTGTAGCGGATCGACTCCGAGAAGATGTCCATGTCTTTCGAGTGGATGAACACCTGTTTAGCAAATTGATTAGCTATTACATGTGTATATGAGGGTGCAATCAGGTCAAATAGGGAAACTAGCTTATTGTTAGTTTGCACATCATATATGGCAACAACAACAAAAAAGCAAAGTTAGACATTGAATGCAACATTCAATGGAGATACACATATTTCGCTTTCGAACAAAAAGAAAAATAGTCGAATGAAATCAAAAACGGCCAGGTGAGATGTGTTGTAATCAGTCTTATTTTCCTCTTCTTCTTCTTCGTTTCTCTACCATCAATCCAGCAGTCATTGTCCACGGAGCATATTCGTCGAGGTTGACCCTCAGCTTGGCGATTAATCCGCCATGGCTGCCTGAGGCGTATGTTTTTTGTTAAGTCGTCGATTATTTTACATAGTTTATTTGTACAATCAATTAATTGAAATTTTTTGCGTTTGACCAATCAATAAAAGAAAAAAAGGCAAGTAATAAAATATCGCTTGCACCTGCCGATCGCTTCTGGTATGGGAAAGAGATATTTCTGTGATTGAAGGTGAAGCAGTTCCCGAGCACAGCGTCCGTCCACATCAATGTGCTTTCGCTGAATATTTCGTCACTAAGGTTCAAGTATATAATCAATTAATTGTTTATGAAATGACAGGGTTTTTGTTCTCTCTCTCTCTCGCTCTCCCTCACTATCTCCCCCTCTCTCTATATCTCTCTCTCCCTATCTTTCCGTCTCTATCTCTCTCTCTCTCTGACGTATAGTCGATGCTCTTGCCCTCGAAGGCCATCCATTCAAACATGTCGTCATGACTCCACGAGAGTCTCGTCTGATTCTCAGGTGGCAGAAGGCCAACGATGAATGGAACGAGCGCAGTGATCGATGAAGGATTCGCGAGCAAGTCGTTCAGCAGCTGAAGAAGCTCTCGAATAAACATAAATAAAAGAGCCAAAAATGCACGTTTGAATTCGCGCCTTTTTGCCTGACACAAGGCAGAAGAATAAAATATAAAAAAATTAGAATATTTTGACCTTCCAGTTTTCTTCACATGCTTCTCATGTATCACTAATTTAGTTCTACTCTTCAGAATTGAACATCGGTATCGGCAGCAGGCACCAAGAGTGCCCTCCTTGACTCTTACAGAGACTCTCGTAAGATATCATGACAAAATTTGTTAGTTTTTGAATGTTAGCTTAAATATGTAACGTGGGAGTAGAAGTAAATTAAAATAAACGTACACCTAGCATTTCCTCGTCAACTTTGCCGTAGATCATCATGAGGACGTTGTAGACGATTACTTCTGATTTTTTGGATTCGATATCTTCTATATTATCATCATTCTCACCATTTCTCACTTTCTCGTTGCTCTTTTTGGTTGCTCCATTCTCATTCATTATTCTCTCTCGTCTCTCTTTCACTCTCGCTCTCTCTCTCTTTCCCTCTCTCTCTCATCTTCTTTCCTCACTCCTTACTCATATCGCATGTCTCGCCCGTGTACTCCGCAGAGCAAACGCAGGTGTGGCCATCGAGGAGATCCATGCATTCAGCTTCCAGATCATGCTGTAATATATATATATATATATATATATATATATAATTTATTTTTCATTGACCACTAATGATGTTTGTACTGACTTCATTGCACCAGTTGACCGTATCGTTCCCGCCAAAGGCCGGCCGACCTGTTATGCTGGCCACTGCAAGGAAAGGCGCTGTCATTGAAGGATATCAAGTATGTAGTATAATGTTATGAGCTTTAAACACATGCATATGTACATATAATGAATAAACGAAAGAAAATTATAGAACGTCGAAGAGAAGACATGAAGTGTGCGTTAATATATACATGAATACATGTATTTAAGCTAATTGCAAAGTTATATTCGCACCACGAACTCACCTGATTTACATTCTGGTGAGTCAGGAGTATTATAGGGCGCCGTGATTGTACTGTAGTCGCACCGTTGAGTGCAGTCACTCGGATCTGTGAAGGTTTGTTTAAAAAATTATTTTGGGAGTAAAAAAATCGAGAAAAAAATTTACCTTATATTATAAAAATATAGAACCTCAGGAAAAAAACCATCAAATATAATGTAAAGAACCAAGTCACTAACTGCTTGAGCAGTTATAGTCGTAGGCACCAACTGGACAAGAGCACGTGTAGTTGGCGATCATGTTGTGGCAGATCCCGTTGTTCTTGCATGGCTTGAGTTCGACGCAGTTGTCGATTACTTTAAGCGACATTAAAATTTAAAAAAAAAACAAGTCCCGACACGACAGTAAGCTACCGTACTCGAGAAGGTGACTAACTCGTGCCGCAGTCCGCTCCTGTGAAGCCCGCGAAGCATGTGCAGCTGTGCGTGCTGTTGGGGCCAGCAGGAATATTGTTGCACGTGCCGTTCTTGCACGGCTCAACGTAGCATGCGTTGTAGTCTGCAAAAAGGTGATAGCTTGGCACTCTATCAGAAAAAACCAAAGGAATTCTTGAATTTTTCAAAGTGAAAAAATTGCAGCAACAACTTTTTTTGTCAACGAAATAGCTATTCCTTCAATAAGACTTCATAGTAGATTATTGAGATTCATTGAACATTGCTATTTTGGCCGTCAGGTAGGAGTTCTAATCATTTGGTACTAAATAGACACGCACACAAAATTCGTCAGGTATTAGTACTACTTTTATAGTACTAGAAATGCGGCATAACAGTAAGAGACAAAAGCTGACGCCCGCAACGGCCGCCGGTCCACGCGGGAAGGCACTCGCATAAGATGGAGCCCGATGAGCTGATCGTGCACGTCCCTCCGTATGCGCACGTATTCGACGCGCAGGTGTTCGCATCTAAAGCGCGCATTCATCTTGAAGCAACACGAAACTCACACTCAGTCCTAATCTAACTGAAAGTTACTGACCGCTGTTTGTCTGACCTCTCTAAATCACATGCTCTCTCACACTTGTTTCAGTCAATAGGAGCGAAATCAAGATTTACATTGTTTTTGACTCCCGTTAGGCATTAGAGTAATTTTAGAAATTGTGTTTTCAAGAAGAAAAGTAAATTTATAGACAAGGCTCCAATATACATATATGTTTTTGTTGAACAAAAATGTGCATCTCGCTGGCAATTTAAAAATTTCTTGAGTGATCTGTCTAACGAACAGCATAGAGAATACTCGACAATATACATACATCAGGTTAGATTCTTTTGGATTCTTCCACTCCATTTACGGTGGCGAAACTAGTATTTTCAATTTTTTTGCTAATTCACGGCCCCGCAGCATTTTTTGCTAATTCACGGCCCTCGCAGCATATTTTTGCTATTTCACGGCCCCGCAGCATTTTTTGCTAATTCACGGCCCTCGCAGCATATTTTTGCTAATTCACGGCCCCGCAGCATTTTTTGCTAATTCACGGCCCTCGCAGCATATTTTTGCTATTTCACGGCCCCGCACATTGACAGTTGGCGCCGGTCCAGTTCTCGGCGCACGTGCACTTGTAGCCATAGGAGGAGGTCTTGACGACGCATGTCCCGCCGTTCTCGCACGGCGAACTGTGGCATGCGTTATCGTTGCCTGGCATAGAAGAAAGTATGTTTCACTCATTAAATTAGTTCATTTCTCAATGTTGCATAGTTTTGCTGTTCTATACTTGTGTTAAAAAATTATTCAAATCAAAATGCATTTCAATAGCTGTAATAAATAAAAATACTCAAGACTTACACTCTCCGCAGGTGTCTCCGCTGCAGCGCGGATCGCAGATGCAGCCAAAGGTGCTGTACGCATTGAAGCAGACGCCGTTGTCGCCGTTACACGGGCTGGACTCGCAGTAGTCAGGCTCCTTGTAGTCTACAGATTCTCTGCATTTCTCTTATTCTTTTTCTCCCACACTCTCTGTTCCTGTCGTGCTCACTTGTACTCTCTCCATTGCCTTATTTCATAGAGAGCCTGTATCTCTCTCACTCTCTTTCTCTCTTTCTAGCTCTCTCTCTCGCTCTCTCTCTCTCTCTCTCCCTTCCTTCTCTTTTTCACTTCAGTCGTCGTTCAATTGTATGTAATTCATACTGTCCGGATAGTTGTAGACCAGCGCGGTGCTGTCGTCCTCGTTGCAGATGTCTTTGCTGCTCGGTGAATTCCTTGGCGTCACCTTCTCGCAGCCGTCGTCCTCGTTCTTGAGGTAGTTCGTATCGTTGTAGATGTAGCAGCATTCCGAAGTGATCGCTGTGTATTGGCTACTATCGCTTATTATCACTCCCTAAACATTTTACGCAAGAAGAATTTCGGCCTAATTAGTCGTACCAAAAAGATACTTTTTAAAGGACATTTTATATATATATATATATATATATATATATATATATATATATATATATATATATCTATATGTATACACTACCGCTCAACGACGAGGGGTCAATGCTGCCTCGGCTATAGCGGACGCGGCCAAATGGGCCAAGTGGAATATCTCGCAGCAGAAAGCGTTTTCAGGCAAATCACCTATCAATTTGAGATCCCTGAATTTTTCTTCACTAATCCCGTTAGGAAACATCTTGAAAAGTTGTGAAATTAGCATTTTCACGATTGGTGCGTTCTCATATGGTATTTCGTGTGCCCCAGGTTCGAACCCCAAGCGCAGCAATTGTTTTGCTGTATTTGTTTTCTGCATTTTTCAAGTATTGTTTAACGTGATTAGTGAAGAAAAATTCAAAGATCTCGTACTGATATTTGATGTGCCTGAAAACGCTTTCTGCCGCGAGATATTCCACTTGGCCCATTTAGCCGCGTCCGCTATAGCCGACGCAGCATTGACCCCTCGCCATTAAGCGGTACTGTATATATATATATAATTACCGTAAGTGTTGTACATGCCGCCTCCGTTGTTCTTAAGATTGAGCGCACACTCGAACGCAGTGTACAGGTTATAGTCAGGGCATTGATCCGGGGGGCCGTTCAGGCTCCACTGCGTGCAGCTCACCATGCCGTTCTTTGGATTCCTACTGGGCTCTTTGAAACAGCCGACGAACTGTGGTGAAGCGGCTAAAAAGGTTCGTTCTTTTGTTCACTTCTAGTTTTCTGCTCTTTTGAGGAATAGGCATCTCTAGGTGTATGTATATGCGACAATATCAACAGAACTTCAATAACAAAATAATTTAATTACATGTATGAATTTACTCAACTATTTAGAAAAAAAAATACATATATATATATATATATATATATATATATATATATTTGAGAAAGTCTCTGTCCTCCTGCCCAATCAGCGCCCCATTTTCACAAAGCGATGAAAGATAAAGACGGTCTGAGAAGGGCGAGACAATGAAAGAACATGAGCGAGGAAGAACATTCAAATATGAAATATGAAGTTTCTTGCGAATGAAGTCCCTGCGTGCTAGGGCAATAGCATGCTTAATTTTTATTCGATAATTTTCGTCTGATACTTCCTTTATATATTAGCCCACAAATAAGTGTCCTCTTTAGTTAGACTCACAGTGCGTCTTGAGTAGTTGGCAGTTCTGGCCAATGTAGAGGTCGGTGCAGTAGCACGAGTAGTTGGCGCCGCCAAAGAGAGTGACGCACGTCCCGCCATTCTGACAACGGCTCGGCAAGCAAAAGTTCGGGACTAAAAGAAACACGTTCTTTGTACGCAGCAGTCTAACATTTACAGTGTCTCACACTCGCAGTTCGGGCCGGTGTAGTCGGTCGGGCACGTGCACGTGAAGGTCGTTGCCGCCGCCGCGCCCGCGATGCACGTTCCACCGTTCTCGCATGGAAGCGACGCGCATACCGATGTCGATGCTATAGTATGATGACAATTTGAGGACGCTCTAAGTACTAAGTGCTAAGTACTGACAATGAGTACTAGGAACTATGCAGGTACTAAATACGGATATATCCGTACGGTTACCCAAAGTATGAGATAATCCGTGCTCTATATTCGTAATCAGAAGCCTATGTTTTTGTGTGTAGAGAAAAGGTGATCACTATTTTTGTTTATTGAAAAAAAATTTTTATACAGTCTGCACCTTTCCTGGCCCCTAACCAATGTCGCAGTCTGGCCCCGTATAGCCCGTCGCGCAGGTGCAAGAGTAAGAGCTAATCGCGGAGGTGCACACAAAGTGGCTCTTGCCTCCGGCACACGGGCTCGACGCGCACCAGTCGGTCTCTGAAGGGGACGCCGCTCTTTAGAGGAGTATCATTTATAATTGTAACAGCATGGACTTCGAAACATTATAGTGGGCAAAGAATTTTCATTTAAAATGAATGCATAAATGGCACTTGAACTCCTGACCCAAGGGAAATAATGGTCAAGTAGCCCCCGAGACTTATTTCGTTAGCAGGTTCCATTATGATGCAACCATCGCCGTGTCAGGGTCTACGTTGTGGAAATGTTCGTATTCAAACCTACTGTTAGACTGGCTCTTAAAATCAACAGACTTTGGCCGCATCTGGGGCCGCTCGTGCCATTGTTGCAGACGCACGACGGGCAGCTGTAGCAGTTCGTCGTGCAACCTTTATTCTCGTCAGATGCACAGCATTCTGTCGTGAGTGACCCTGAAGTAAGATGAATACAGCTTAACAGAAACTAGGAAATGTAGCTGAAAAGTAATTAAAACACAGGATCAAAGCACAGCCTTTGATTTGTCACTCATATGCTACTTCGTAAATCGAAAAAGAGCTGCTGCGTGAGAATGGCACATGCTCGACAGATTGTCAGATTGCGACGGGCGCGGCAATTTCAAATGTTTCGATGAGAGTCCTCCTTTAAGGGCCGTAAATCAATGATGCGCTTACCTTCGGCACAAGCGCCATAGTTATGGCAGCCGACAGGCGGTAACTGTTTATTCAGCGACACGGCGATGATGAGGACCGGTAGAGCGAGAAGCAATGCGCAGAAGGCACAATTGTTTCTCATTTCTGAGAATAAGCGCATTCTTATAATTTCTCTTCAGCTTCTAATCAGTAATTTGCACACTAGTAAAAAAGAGAGGTACCAAACAACGACTGGCACTTCAAGTTCATGTGTACATCTGGAAATAAACAGCAAAAGCGTTTGAAAGTAATCTACCGAAACAGGAGGAGCGAAGGTCTTCCCGAAACCAGTGGAGACCGAACGACAAGCGACACCACAGTCGCCACGGACACGGCCGGTTGCCGTTTGCAAGGAATGTTGGTCGGAAGGGACGGGCAAGAAGGAGTCTGCAAACCGAAACCCATCACCCCCCTTCTCCAATTTCTACCTCTCTGCCAGTCGGTTTTCGTGACCATTGGCAACGCGGCGTGGTACAAAGCACAGTTAGGAATGACCTTTTCCTTCTCTTGCATAAAATAGAAGTCAGAAAACGAATAGTTCAGCAGTTCTCAATGACTGTGCCAAACTGCTCGAGCCTTCTGTCATTCTGAATTGTTTATCCTTTTAGCACCTTTTGCAGAAATGGAAGGTGCTGGAATAAAACAATTAGAACACCTATTTAAATTTTATGAAAGCGCGTTTGCTATAAAAGTACAGTACGCTTTCAAATAGAGCGGTGCAATTTCCTCTCCGAACAATTTGCAACAATTTTGCACTTCAATATCAAATTTTCATTATTACACCGGCTCACGGAAAATGAAGTCGTCACTTCCCAAGATTACTTCGGTGGCATCTGGTTCACTCGTCAGTTTTCTCTCTCTTTCCTTCCTGTTCTCTGCTCGCACACCCCTCCCTTATATTTTCATCGATTTCTTTCTCCATGTTATAAAAGTGATCGTTTTATTCTTCTAACGGGAAAGGAAGAAGACATTAGAAAGCAGATTCTTTTGTTTTTCCTAAGATGCCTCTCCTCTGGTCGCCCGTGGCCGCCGCGGTGATTCTCGTGCCCCTTCTGCTAGCCGGCTGCAGCAAGCCGAAGAAGAGGCCGGCCACGTCTGGCAGCGGAGACACGGCAATGTCGGCCGTCAGTAGAGTTGCCAGCCGGCCTAATGAGGCTCTTCTTGGAGCATTAAATCGACCGCACTTTACTGTCTGCCTTGTCGTTTTGCATTTATTTCCTTGAAGATTACGGTTGATTTTGAGCCCCCTGGACAGCTTGTAAAAGAGGGCGATCACCGAATGAATTATGGTACAATCTCAAATTGCCGCCGCCCTTCGCACTCTCGCATTCGAGCGCATGCTATTTCACGCTGCGCGACATAGCACTCTAGAATGAGAGAGTTTCTACCTCCAGTGTGAACGCGGCAGTTTAAACCTGAATTTGCTTTTCCTCGGTAATCGACCTCCTTTAATGAGATGCAGCCTTCTAGCTAACGCACACTTTATCATTAAATTGAAGAAAGAGGTTTTTTAGTCATTTATTCCATTCCATTCAAAAACTCAAAAAAAAATCAGGCTACTGCTCAGGGTAATTGAAATAAAAAATAAAATACGACATTTTCAGAACACCTCGATAACAGCCTCGCTAACGACCTCCGGCCAAAAGCCCGTTCCCTCAGCCCGGAAGCCCCGTTTTCGTCAGTCGGGTCGGCGGAAGACGGCAAAGCGACCGACGCTGTCGTCTATCATGGAGGAGTCGAGTAATGAAAGTGGGATTCAAGAGTGCAAGAAGGGAGGCACATATAGGGGCGGGAAGGCCAGCGACAAGGTGGGGTATTTCTATATGGTAGTATATTGGTAAACACCTAGCCAAGACAATCGAAAGCTTGCGAGTTCGACTCCCTTTCCTTTCCAGAAGCCCCGACCTCGTCAGTCGAGTCGGCGGAAGCTACAAAGTCTGCCGTCGATAACGGAGTCGGGCGAGAAACGTGGAAGAGAAGCCACTCCATCGAGGAAGGCGCTCGAGAAGATAGAGAAAGATAGGGAAGAGAAGGCAGGATATTTATACATATACATATGTACATATGTATATGGTATATGGGCAAACAGCAAGACAGCAGTCCATAGCCCGTGGGTTCAAATCCCTCGCGTGACATGCAACGACTATTGCAGGAGAACGGCAGGAAATTTTCGGTGAAACAGCTACGGTCGAGGGAGTTGCCGAGGGGTCGTATCAGGAAAACGGAAGCGCCGGACATGGTGAAGAATACTAGTAGATTCAGTGATAGAAAAAGCGAGATTGTGCTAAAGGAATATCATAACATTCAGCACCAAACTTTTTGTTGCGAAAATTTGGTTTTATGTTAGAGTAATTAAAATTTTAATTCCTAAATAGAAGAATTGCGGCCCGCCTCCCTCTTCGGACGAGTCCACGAACGAGATCATCGTTCCCACAGGGATTAAACTTCTGAATAATCAGTTAGTCAGAAGGGAGGAGTGGGAAATAAGGGGATATGTGTATAGAGAGAGAGAAGAGAGAGAAAAAAGGAAGAGGTGAGTGGGAACGAGATCGAAGAGTGAGGCAGCAAGGATGGAAAGACACCTAAAAAGCTCTAAAGAAACGAAAAATAACTAGAGAATAAGAATAATTACAAATATAAAATGATAAAATGAATTACGTAATAACAGGAATTTTGGCTTCAGACCCGCTTGGCCGATTCCGAACAACTTGGTGGAGCCGCACAATCAGAAGAAGGACCCTTGTCCAGACAGGCCGCCTTCTTCTCGAAAGGTCGGTAAGAGAGTGAGGGAGAGTGCATGAAACTTGAGAGGAGCAAAGAGAGTGAAAGGGAAGGGGAGAGAAAGAGAGGGAAAGAATGAGATAGAGATAGAGAAAGAATGGAGAGAGATTCATTCTACATACCTTTGCAGGTCAAGTTCACCCCGTCCGTCCTTATGGAACCCGTAAATTAACATAAACACTAATGACAGACGAGCACTTGTGTTGTACAATATGGAATAAGGACGCAATTAAATCAATATTGGGAATAAAAAGGAACTAATAATGAAATTAATGCAGATTGTTTTATTTATAAGAATTCGTTTTCTTCAAACTGTCTTAAAAGTAGGAATTTACATTTTCGTCTCTATTTAGACATTCAACGACAATTTGGCTGTCACTCAAATATGGGCAAATTTGTGATGGAATCGCTATGCATTCGCCGTCATTTTCTCTTCGCTTTTCCTCAGATCCGGTCGTCTTCACTTTTCTTCTTCCATTTTCAAAAAATTAATGATACTTGCTCACCACAGAGCAAAAAGTAAGAATCGTGGTCGACTGAACAAATGACTCTCCCCAGACAATATTATAGTATTTTTTATTCATGAAATATGCGTTAACTAGCGAATACTGCAAAGCAAGACGTCGCAAAGTAGTGCAGAATATTCACACCATGTGATAGATTAATGGATCAGTAATATTCTTGATGTCTTAAAACAGAATAAATCTAAAAATCACGTCTGAAGCTCTCAAATGTTTAATGTGATTAATTAATCAATTCTTCTGGCAAAATGCCAATTATGATTCCCCACTAGTGAATTTCGGTGCTCGTCTCTCCATCCTTCGTGGTGAGAACGACGAGCGATCCAGACGCGGGTCTTCCTTCGTTGAGTATGGTCCATTCGAGAAGGCGAGAAGCGATGTATGAAAGCGGTGTCCAGCTGAAGAGAAATATTCTTTTACATCAGCTAATTATTTATAGTTTCTTTCATAAATTAATTAACAACACGAATATATTTACATATGTAAATACTTTTTAATGAACTTTTTCTTTTTAAAAGTATGTAAATACGGCATCTGATGGGAAATATGTATGTATTATCAACAAACATAAAATAAAATAATATAATAAAATAAAATGAAATAAAAATAATAAGAATAAAAATGAAACCGACGTCGAGTGGTCAGCCTTGGGCATCCACTTCCGATTCATGGGCGTGTCGAGAGTGACGGGAAGAAGAGCGAGCACCGTAGAGGATGGAGGGAGGCCCGAGTCGGGCGAAGCGAGGCTTAGAATTATAACATTTCATTCTTTTCTCCCTTTAAAGGAGGGTGATCACCGAAAAATATTTAATGCAGTTTCGAATTGCCGCCCCTGCCATCTCACGTGCTATTTCGCCAGTCGCACAAACCCGCTGCGTGAAAATAGCACGCGCGAATAATAGTGCAAAGGGCTTATGTGATATTTGAAATATCACATAATTTTTCGGTGATCGCATTCCTTTAATAATATTTTATCTTACTTCCTTTTTACAATTTACAATGTCAATAAATGTGTATATTTTGAAGCAAATATATATACATATAATATATTCAATAATAAGAAATAAAATTAGCTCAAATCCATCACTTCTCTCGCACCTTTTCGTGAGCTGCTGAACAGCTGCCTTCGCCATGCCATAGCCGATCATGCCGGGCGTGCCGGCAAGAGCCTGAAAACGCCCACAGCGATTACAAGAAATAATCGTGATAGATGGTGAAGGATAAAGTAGTATTTGGAAATTCAGATAATATACTCTAGAATAATCTATTGGATGATAATGAATATGTAGTATGTACATACATACAAAAATGTACATTTAACAAATAAATAGTGTTACAGTAGCTAAGGATACAGAAATGAATGATACGGTAATCCCGGAACATTCCAACCGACCGCCTGGGCGCCCGTCAACTGGAGGAGTCCGCCGTCGGACAGGTGCTTGGCGGCAATGCGCGCCGCTATTGCAGATGAGAACACCGACTGCCGCCACATCAAGTCGGCGTTGGCAATCTGGAGGAGAGGGAGAGAGAGAGAGAAGAGATCGAGTAAGATAACGAGAAGCAGAGAGACAGAGAGAGAGAGAGGGAGAGGGAGAGAGGAAGAAGCTGCCTAACAGAAAATGATAATGTTAAAGAGAAGAGGTTGAGAGGTTTAGCAAGAGAAAGTGGAAAGGAGAGAGAAATGGAGAGTGAGAGAGAGTCAGACAGCAAAAGAACTCCGACCATGTCGTTGGCTGCCGCACTGCCGCCAGCCCATCCGCCGGCCACGCAGAAGATCCCGTCCACTTTGGTGACGCCGGCGCCGGAGAGTCTTTAGAAATAACACTCAATTCTTATTTTTAAATTTATAATTTTAGTTCCTAAATAATTTTTTTTTCGTTTTCTCCTAAAATCTCCTCAAATATCACTGCTGCTCCCACTCTTCCATTCCTAATATCATTTCTATGCAATGAACAATCCCTGATCTCTGCCCACCCGTCAAGAATGGCCTTCTCCTGCTCGACCCAGCCGGCCTTCGGGTCAACCGGAATCGATGTCTTCGCGTCCTCGTTCTCCTTCACGTCGATGCTGACGACTTCCTGAAGCAGGCTGATCAAGATGATTTGCGAGATAATGACTCATCTAAAAACTTTGGCTTTCATCAGGATAGTCTAGTCGTCCTACTACATACATATGTATGAACTGAACTAGCAAGCGTTTTCCTGTATAGTTTTAAAATCTCTGAAGCGAAAAGAGCCGAATTATTTACACTGTTAAAAATTGTGTTTTCTAATTTCTATTGAAGCAGATAATTGCAAATAAAGAGAGTATAATAAAATTGAGAAGCTAGAAATTCGAAAAGCTAGAATTCGTACAAATCCGTTTTCCTTGAAGCGGGAAACGATAGCAGCGCCGAGAGCGCCCGCACCTCCGTAGACAATCACCGATGGCATCTGCAACGGATTGTTTCCCCAACTTATTCTTGTCATTATAACGTGGCGCACGTTACAGTGACAAGAATTAGTCATACAAAATAAACCACAAAATAGATAATTCGAATTTTGAGCATTCCAGTATACTCTTCCTGGAATGCTGAAATTTCAAAGGAAAGGCCAAGAAAAAGACAGCGGAAAGAATGAAAATGGTCGTCTAGCATATTTATAATCTGGTTTATGAGATGTATGGTCGATGGAAATAATATTTTCTTCTTTGCAATAATATGTTGCATAGCGTGTTCACTGGTTTCTGCTACGAACGATAAGATAAGCAAGAGGAGAAAAAAGTAGAGAACGAGAGAGAGAGAGGGGGAGAGAGAGAGAGAAATAGAGAGAGGGTCGGTGAAGGAGGCAGAAAAAGAAAGAAACTTGAGAGAGAAGAGAGAGAGAGAGATGCAGAGACAACAAACTATAGTAGATTGACTGCGTTGAAACCGGTCAATTGAGAGGCCATGCTGATCTAGTGAATGCTGCTGAAGAGATCTTCCTTTCACGTTGCATTCGCTGGCATCAGCCATAGCACAAAGATTTAGAGAACGCGATTGCTAATGAATAATAGCTTTGATTGAATTGGTAAATTGGAGGTAGCACATATTTGAATGAAACAAACTTTATTGAAACTAAAGTATATATAAAATTTTTGTATTATTAAACCTTGAAAGTTAAAAGGCATGAGGGTCGAGGTACAAACAGCGATAGAGAGTGGCAGATAATAAAAGGGGAGATAATGGGAGAGTGGGGAAATACTAAAACTTCGGGCGATTTGGTGCAAATCTGAACGTGTCAACGAATATTTTCATTCGCCGTATTCTTTGAAGTAAAGACTCTTCATCCAACATGAAATTGTTTTTATTCGAAAGCAATATCTTTTGATAACTATGGATAATATTAAATTATTAAAGGCATAATTTAAAATTAACCATAATGTCGAAGGCAACGCTTCAATAACACTTCTATCAAATCAAATAGTCAAGTGGATACATAACTGCTCTACGTGAAAGCAGTTCAACTGGGCAGCAGCAGGAATCAATGCCATAGAGGGGGCAGAGGGAGTATATTAGGAAGAGAAAAGAGAAAGGTTCACTCCCACCATTGCAGAGTGGACTATGCACACCGCTCCCATGCAGAATATACTACGAGAGAGAGAGGGAGAGAGCGAGAGAGAAAGAGAGAGAGAGAAAGAGAGAGAGAGAGAGAGAGAGAGAGAGAATGACGTGAGAAGGAATAATGACCGAAAGATGAAGAAAGACTCGGAGGTGTTGAGAGAGTAAGAGAAAGTAAGAGAGATGCGAAAGAGTAAGAGATTTAAATAAGAAGAGAAAGATATGGTGAGATGCCAGGTGGAAAGAGAGAGAGAGAGAAAGAGAGAGAGAGAGAACGCATGAATGGTCTTGCAAGGCCGAATGTGAGAAACAAACACATATCGCACCATGCAGATGCATGTCGAAGTAGCCTCACTTGCAGGACAACTTGAGGCAAGTAAAGATTGACAACGTGGACAACAATAATAAAAGTGTACGAATTATGTTGTTTAGTGTGTTCATAAGTTCATATTCGTACACAACACACTAGCTACATAAATATTAGACACAATTCTTACAATCCCAATACGGAAAATACAAATATGAAGATTAAAATGAACAATTTTTGTCAGCATAAAGAACAATTTAACAAGAATGTCACAATGCAATTTTTTCATGGCAAGCAAAAGTGCTCGGACCTATCATTTGGTCAGCATTATCACTGTTATGTAAAGGATTGGCTCGATAGATTATTCGTCATTGCACTCTGCCGGGCATCGAACCATGGCACAAGAAGTCGCAGCATCCACTTTATAACCATTACACCATCTCGCTTTCCATTCCATGGCATATTGTTGATATCCATTTCATCGTAATGGCTCGGCAAAGTATGACGACTTTTGCAGTTCTTTTCACTCTTTGTCTCCAGCCAATAATGGGGCAAAACCCATTAAACAATTTGTGCTCACCAAAGAAAATATAAGATGCGCAAATGAGTTAATAAGTAAAATGCAGCTGGGCATATCTAATATCAGTTTAAAAGTCTATTCAAGTGCAATTCTTTTGAAAATAGAAAGATTTCAAATGTTGAATAGTCGTGCTACATATGTATGTACTTCTTTAGTCTGATGGTTAGGCGAATGAGACATCTTTTTTGATATTATCATCTGACAATCATTTTCAGAATCTGGTCGAAAAAGATGACCGGCTGATTGTGAGAGCACTCCTAATTATTTGCAGTTTCTCCCTCTTTCATCTCCTCTCCTTACCTCTTGCTTACGAGTAAGAAGAAGATAAAGAGAGCAAGACGCATCTTCAGGTTAGTGCTCGCCTCATTAAGTTCTCCCTTAAAAGCACTGAGTTAACCAACCTGTCACACGGGTAGAGCGAGAGAGAGAGAAAAAGAGAGTGAAAGAAAGAGAGAGAGAGAGAAAGGGAGAGAGAGAAGAGAGAGAGAGAAAGAGAGTGAAAGAAAGAGAGAGAGAGAGAAAGGGAGATTGAGAGAAATGAGAGAGAGAAAAAGAGAGTGAAAGAAAGAGAGAGAGAGAGAAAGGGAGAGAGAGAAGAGAGAGAGAGAAAAAGAGAGTGAAAGAAAGAGAGAGAGAGAGAAAGGGAGAGAGAGAAGAGAGAGAGAGAAAAAGAGAGTGAAAGAAAGAGAGAGAGAGAGAAAGGGAGAGAGAGAAGAGAGAGAGAGAGAAAAAGAGAGTGAAAGAAAGAGAGAGAGAGAGAAAGGGAGAGAGAGGAAGAGAGAGAGAGAGAAAAAGAGAGTGAAAGAAAGAGAGAGAGAGAGAAAGGGAGAGAGAGAAGAGAGAGAGAGAAAAAGAGAGTGAAAGAAAGAGAGAGAGAGAAAGGGAGAGAGAGAAGAGAGAGAGAGAGAAAAAGAGAGTGAAAGAAAGAGAGAGAGAGAGAAAGGGAGAGAGAGGAAGAGAGAGAGAGAAAAAGAGAGTGAAAGAAAGAGAGAGAGAGAGAGAAAGGGAGAGAGAGAAGAGAGAGAGAGAAAAAGAGAGTGAAAGAAAGAGAGAGAGAGAGAAAGGGAGAGAGAGAAGAGAGAGAGAGAGAAAAAGAGAGTGAAAGAAAGAGAGAGAGAGAGAAAGGGAGAGAGAGAAGAGAGAGAGAGAAAGAGAGTGAAAGAAAGAGAGAGAGAGAGAAAGGGAGATTGAGAGAAATGAGAGAGAGAAAAAGAGAGTGAAAGAAAGAGAGAGAGAGAGAAAGGGAGAGAGAGAAGAGAGAGAGAGAAAAAGAGAGTGAAAGAAAGAGAGAGAGAGAGAGAGAAAGGGAGAGAGAGAAGAGAGAGAGAGTAAAAGAGAGTGAAAGAAAGAGAGAGAGAGAGAAAGGGAGAGAGAGGAGAGAGAGAGAGAAAAAGAGAGTGAAAGAAAGAGAGGGAGAGAGAGAAAGGGAGAGAGAGAAGAGAGAGAGAGAAAAAGAGAGTGAAAGAAATAGAGAGAGAGAGAAAGGGAGAGAGAGAAGAGAGAGAGAGAAAAAGAGAGTGAAAGAAAGAGAGAGAGAGAGAAAGGGAGAGAGAGGAGAGAGAGAGAGAAAAAGAGAGTGAAAGAAAGAGAGAGAGAGAGAGAAAGGGAGAGAGAGAAGAGAGAGAGAGAAAAAGAGAGTGAAAGAAAGAGAGAGAGAGAGAAAGGGAGAGAGAGAAGAGAGAGAGAAAAAGAGAGTGAAAGAAAGAGAGAGAGAGAGAGAAAGGGAGAGAGAGAGAACGCATGAATGGTCTTGCAAGGCCGAATGTGAGAAACAAACACATATCGCACCATGCAGATGCATGTCGAAGTAGCCTCACTTGCAGGACAACTTGAGGCAAGTAAAGATTGACAACGTGGACAACAATAATAAAAGTGTACGAATTATGTTGTTTAGTGTGTTCATAAGTTCATATTCGTACACAACACACTAGCTACATAAATATTAGACACAATTCTTACAATCCCAATACGGAAAATACAAATATGAAGATTAAAATGAACAATTTTTGTCAGCATAAAGAACAATTTAACAAGAATGTCACAATGCAATTTTTTCATGGCAAGCAAAAGTGCTCGGACCTATCATTTGGTCAGCATTATCACTGTTATGTAAAGGATTGGCTCGATAGATTATTCGTCATTGCACTCTGCCGGGCATCGAACCATGGCACAAGAAGTCGCAGCATCCACTTTATAACCATTACACCATCTCGCTTTCCATTCCATGGCATATTGTTGATATCCATTTCATCGTAATGGCTCGGCAAAGTATGACGACTTTTGCAGTTCTTTTCACTCTTTGTCTCCAGCCAATAATGGGGCAAAACCCATTAAACAATTTGTGCTCACCAAAGAAAATATAAGATGCGCAAATGAGTTAATAAGTAAAATGCAGCTGGGCATATCTAATATCAGTTTAAAAGTCTATTCAAGTGCAATTCTTTTGAAAATAGAAAGATTTCAAATGTTGAATAGTCGTGCTACATATGTATGTACTTCTTTAGTCTGATGGTTAGGCGAATGAGACATCTTTTTTGATATTATCATCTGACAATCATTTTCAGAATCTGGTCGAAAAAGATGACCGGCTGATTGTGAGAGCACTCCTAATTATTTGCAGTTTCTCCCTCTTTCATCTCCTCTCCTTACCTCTTGCTTACGAGTAAGAAGAAGATAAAGAGAGCAAGACGCATCTTCAGGTTAGTGCTCGCCTCATTAAGTTCTCCCTTAAAAGCACTGAGTTAACCAACCTGTCACACGGGTAGAGCGAGAGAGAGAGAAAAAGAGAGTGAAAGAAAGAGAGAGAGAGGAGAAAGGGAGAGAGAGAAGAGAGAGAGAGAAAGAGAGTGAAAGAAAGAGAGAGAGAGAGAAAGGGAGATTGAGAGAAATGAGAGAGAGAAAAAGAGAGTGAAAGAAAGAGAGAGAGAGAGAAAGGGAGAGAGAGAAGAGAGAGAGAGAAAAAGAGAGTGAAAGAAAGAGAGAGAGAGAGAAAGGGAGAGAGAGAAGAGAGAGAGAGAAAAAGAGAGTGAAAGAAGAGAGAGAGAGAGAGAAAGGGAGAGAGAGAAGAGAGAGAGAGAGAAAAAGAGAGTGAAAGAAAGAGAGAGAGAGAGAAAGGGAGAGAGAGGAAGAGAGAGAGAGAGAAAAAGAGAGTGAAAGAAAGAGAGAGAGAGAGAAAGGGAGAGAGAGAAGAGAGAGAGAGAAAAAGAGAGTGAAAGAAAGAGAGAGAGAGAAAGGGAGAGAGAGAAGAGAGAGAGAGAGAAAAAGAGAGTGAAAGAAAGAGAGAGAGAGAGAAAGGGAGAGAGAGGAAGAGAGAGAGAGAAAAAGAGAGTGAAAGAAAGAGAGAGAGAGAGAGAAAGGGAGAGAGAGAAGAGAGAGAGAGAAAAAGAGAGTGAAAGAAAGAGAGAGAGAGAGAAAGGGAGAGAGAGAAGAGAGAGAGAGAGAAAAAGAGAGTGAAAGAAAGAGAGAGAGAGAGAAAGGGAGAGAGAGAAGAGAGAGAGAGAAAGAGAGTGAAAGAAAGAGAGAGAGAGAGAAAGGGAGATTGAGAGAAATGAGAGAGAGAAAAAGAGAGTGAAAGAAAGAGAGAGAGAGAGAAAGGGAGAGAGAGAAGAGAGAGAGAGAAAAAGAGAGTGAAAGAAAGAGAGAGAGAGAGAGAAAGGGAGAGAGAGAAGAGAGAGAGAGTAAAAGAGAGTGAAAGAAAGAGAGAGAGAGAGAAAGGGAGAGAGAGGAGAGAGAGAGAGAAAAAGAGAGTGAAAGAAAGAGAGGGAGAGAGAGAAAGGGAGAGAGAGAAGAGAGAGAGAGAAAAAGAGAGTGAAAGAAATAGAGAGAGAGAGAAAGGGAGAGAGAGAAGAGAGAGAGAGAAAAAGAGAGTGAAAGAAAGAGAGAGAGAGAGAAAGGGAGAGAGAGGAGAGAGAGAGAGAAAAAGAGAGTGAAAGAAAGAGAGAGAGAGAGAGAAAGGGAGAGAGAGAAGAGAGAGAGAGAAAAAGAGAGTGAAAGAAAGAGAGAGAGAGAGAAAGGGAGAGAGAGAAGAGAGAGAGAAAAAGAGAGTGAAAGAAAGAGAGAGAGAGAGAGAAAGGGAGAGAGAGAAGAGAGAGAGAGAAAAAGAGAGTGAATGAAAGAGAGAGAGAGAGAAAGGGAGAGAGAGAAGAGAGAGAGAGAAAAAGAGAGTGAAAGAAAGAGAGAGAGAGAGAAAGGGAGAGAGAGAAGAGAGAGAGAGAAAAAGAGAGTGAAAGAAAGAGAGAGAGAGAGAAAGGGAGATTGAGAGAAATGAGAGAGAGAAGTAGGGAGAACTAAATACTAAAAAAACTAGAGCGGATCAACAGTGCGGAAAGGACTTTTCTTGTTCGAGAGGAGAATATTAAGAGAGAGACAGATAGGAATGAGAATATGGAGGAAGAGAGAGAGAGGGAGAGACAGCAGACGGATGATTAATAAGCACTGCAAAAGGTCGGAGAAACAAAAGAAAAATCGACGTTGTCTTTGAAATGCTCTGTGGTTGCTCGCTACATTCACGCATCAGATTCCTTACCGGATTTTTCTTTTTTTTTCGTCCAGAGTGTCTTCCATAAGAATCCATTCTACTAGATAAGCTTTCAGTATAGGGTAGGTGGGCCCCAAAAAAAAGTCAAAAAAATTTGAGTGAAGTGATATGGAAGTCAAAATAGCGTTTATTCTCTCGGGTGTTATTCCTGCTGTTATCGATGAACTGCATTGGCAGACTTTTTTTTTAATAACAGTGCATTTTTTCTTTAAATATTTGTTTGTCTCTTGTGGATATCACATTAATTCCGTTTTTATTCGCCATGAACGATTTCTTATGCATAATGAAATGGTTAATGTTCTAGAGGTTTACTAAGATAGGCGATCGTAGATCTCGTTTCCTATTCTTCTTTTTCCACTTCATTCTTGGCAATCTGCCAACGTCCTTTTGGAATGAGGAGCAAGCATGGCGTCGTAATGCATTTCTAAGCCAAGAGAGAGAGAGAGGCGGCCTGTCAAAGGGAGAGGTGGATTATGTAAATAGGAAGAAGAGGAAGAAGGGAGATGGCACTCGAATCATCTTCTCGTCTTTTCTCCCCTCAAGCGCCGCCATCTACCACCTATCCAAGCATTTTCTTCCTTTTCATCTCATATCTGAAACATTCACGCTTTCTCTCTCTCTCTCTCTCTCTCTCTCTCTCTCTCTAACTCCCTCTCTTTGTCTCTCTTCATCGCTTTCCTCAATCGTCTTTCTCTGCCTCTCACAATCAGGTTTAACTGAATGTTTTCAATTTTAACATTCCACAGGACTGTGTCATTCTCGCATGTCTCAGGCGCTGTCATAGTTATCTAGAGCAGCAAAAAAAAACATTATTTTGTCACTGATGCGTGTGTAATATCAAGTCGTTGTTATTGTATATCACTTCTCTGCCTATTTATAAGCAGACGGGGTTTATCATCAGGTGACAGACATAGGTTTATCTCACCGCGAACCAACGCTGCTCACCATCAGAGAAAGCCCTGTCAGAATCAGCGATGAAAAAAGCTAATACGTGATGTAAGTATTATTTATTTCGATACATTAATAATAATGTGACAACACTTGAAGATTTGTTCTGGACTAACGAGATATGCGAAATAAAAATTGAAGAGAGATATTAAAAAGATCCGAAAGAACGAACTTAAAGAGGGAGAGAGAGTCAGAAAAATTTAAATTTTGAGAGGGGGAGTGGATTTAGGGACAGCGCACCGCTCGCTTCGCCGTCGGAATGGGGTGGGCAAGGCCCCAGAGGGAGTGGGGGTGGACGAGGTCCCCATGGAGGTGGCAAGGCTCCAGTGGCATGTGTGAGAGAGAACACATCTTCGACGACGAGAGAACGGCTGCTGTGGGGTGGGGGAGTTGGGGAGGAAGCTTAGAAGTATGCGTGAAAAGTTACTAGGTATTATATATGTAGATATAAACAATACAGAAAACACGATGGAACGCCCTGGAGCGTGAATGGGCAGCTGCAATGAGCCTGCCCATACATTCCTGTAGCGGAACTGCAGATATTAAGTGCGTCCAGTGAAAAGGAGAAAAAAAGGGAGGCGAGAAGAGGATCAGAAGGTGGAGAAAGACGAAGAGAGGTAAGAGAGAGAGAGTGGGAGGAAGAGAGAGGAGGAGAGTTAGAGAGGAAGAGATTGAAAGCAGGAGAGAAATAGAGAGAAAGCAAGAGAGTGGGAGAGAGCGAGAGAAGGAAAGGTTGAGAGCTGCTGAAACACGACTCACCAGCCCCGGGAAGTGCATAGCACCCGCTGATGGACAGCGTCTGTTTCTCATAGAATGCATACAGACTGCTCCCATATTCCATCTCCGTGTCTGATACTTTTTCATATTTTTCTCTTCATATCATCATTCGATATATCTCTCTTTTTCTTTATTTCTCTCCTTCTGTTTCTCTCCCGCTCCTCTCTTTCTTTCATCCATATCTCTATGTCAAAGTAGAATACACAATTACATATGCACATACATATTTGTTGAACAGCGCGTCTCGCATTAACAGCAAGCGGTCAT
>CALZFC010000059.1:0-252500 GCA_945643635.1 Allodiplogaster sudhausi | reverse complement strand
AAGCATGAAGAGAGAAGACGCAGACATATGTATGTATGTAGAGACAGAATGTTTTTGTCAGAGGAGTTTTGCTTCTTCATTTCTCTACCATCCTTTCATTTCCCTTGTCACTCGGCATAAGCATCATATTGAAAGGGAATCACCTTATACAGAGATGTCCACATCTCAAAGCTTCATTTTCTTCTTCTTTTCCTTCTTTTCTCTGGCCTTTCTTCTCTCACTCTTTTGCTCTCCAATTCTCTCGTACTCATTCTCGTACTTCCATGCAGTCTTTCTCGCTGTCTCGGTAGGCACTTTCTATGTCGCTGACTTCCTCTGACGCTTTTAGCTGTTACCATAATCTCTATAATCTTCCAGTCTCTTCTTCACTCTCTAACTCTTTCTCTAATTCTGTCTCTCTCTCCATCTCTCTTTCTCCCTCCATCTCTCGCTCCAATATTCCGCTGCCGTCCGTCTCCATTCAACCGTAGATGTCAGACTCTGAGCGCATCTTCATGCTTCTTAGGCTTTCTCTTAGTCGTTTTCCCTTTCTCTCTTCCTCCCTCTCTCTGTCTCTCCCTCTCTCTCTGTCTCTCTCTCTCTCTCTCTCCCTCTCCTCGCTCCGTCGCCTCCCTCATGTCACTGGCCTGCCTGTCCATCACCTTCTCAATCCCGCGTCCCCATAAAACTGAGCCGGGTTCTCCTTCACTTCCGCCGACTCCAAGTGCTACAGGCGATGGGCCACACGTGCAAGGATTGCATCTTCTCTCTTTCTTTTCTGATCTACCGTAAACCACTTCATTCTATTTTATTTCAATGATGCTTTTTGCGTCCTTTTTAAAATTTATTTCTCACATAAATGATCACCCTTCAGCAAAATAATTCTATTCCAGTTGACATTTACTCTCATTTTTTCCACTTTCTCACTCTCTCTCTCTCTTGCTTCTATCTTTCTTTTTCTCTCTCGCTCTACATCTCTCGCTCTCTTTCTCTGTCGCTCTATTTCTCTCTCTCTTTTACAATCAAATATGAATTTGTAATTTACAATTCGAAACTTGATGCTTTTCTACGAATGTTTGCCTCGCCTTGTTATCGTGGGAAAACATGATCGCAGTCGCCAGTAAAAATGAATGAATTAGTTTAGAGTGGCGTTGTCGAGAAATGAAAGGGCTATTTGCATTTGATGCGTGAAGCAGAAAGAGGAAGAGGGAGCTAGAGAGAGAGAGAGAGAGAGAGAGAGAGAGAGAATGGAAAGTGGGAAGATATAAAGAGAGCAAGAGGCAAAAACAGAGAAATAGAGAGATAGAAAGCGAGAGAGACAGAGATGAAGTCTTACTCCAACTTATCTGCCAAGGCAATTCAGGTCATCGAGGAGAGAGCGGAGTAGAGGTCGGTGGAAAACGAATTCCCCACATGTGTAAATTTCAAAATCCTCTCTTTCATATCATTGAAAATATTTAATTAAATTTTTTAGGGAACTAACTGTAATTTTTAACATATAATTTATTTAAGACTTGAAAAAATAATAAATATTTTTTTTTCTAGGGTTAAAAAATTCTCAATCAGCGAGAATTCCTCACAGTTCTCACGCATGCCTTCTTCTGAAAATTATGTACTATATGTATATTATTTGTTCACTCCTTTACTTCACATACTTCTCCAAACCTCTCCATTCACCCATTCTTCTCGATCCGCTCTCTGTCTCTCTCTTCCTTTCTCTCTCTCTCTCTCTCTCTCTTTCTCTCTCTCTTTCTCTCTTTCTCTCGTTCTCTCTTTCTCTCTCTCTCTCTTTCTCTGTTTCTCTTTCTCGTTCTTTCTCCCTATGCCCTGTGCAAGAAATCTACTTGAAATCCGAGTAGTCTGCCTGCGACGTCGTGATTTACTTGGATGGCCCCACTCACAGCTACCAGATCCATTGGGTGCATCTACCAGAGTATGAGTGGCTCCAAAAGGAGGCTGAGACTGTGAGAGATGGGTAAACATTATGAGGGCCCCTTGGACGAAAGCAGCAGTCCCGTCCTCCTCCTCTTCATGCCATCGCCATCATTCATATAGTGTTCCCTTGCCATCCTTTGCACCAAACCCACGGAGAGCCTTTAAAATGAAAAGATGACGAAATGCCTCCGCCTCTTTCCCTACCGTAATCAACTTCCATTTAACCTTTATATTCGCGACATAAAAAAATTCCCTTCGTGACTGATATGTACATTCGCATCATTCCGCTTGATACTTTACAGATTAACTTAATATTTCAGAGAAACTCGGATGGAATTGCACCTGCCTTTAACATCGGCGCCAAACTAATGAAAGATGCCTGGCCAATTCAAGGTTGAAAAAGAAAGAAGCAAAAGAAACACTGCCAGGACAGCGCTGGTCCTTTGAGCAGGGATTACTCCTTAGAAACCGCAGCAGGTGCCTCATTTCTCTTTGCTGCTTTCTATTTTTAGCATAAACTAATAAAAAAACTATCCATAAATTCATCTTCTTGAAAATATGCGTATTTTGAAAATCCTACGTTTATTTGCGCATCTTTTCATATTTATGCACCAAATAATTGTTTAAAATGAATATGTTAATTAAAAAAGTTAATAAATTAGTAATAAAAAATATTTAAGTAAAAATATTTTAGAATATAAAAATGATTCATCGTGTCCCGACCGTGTTCTCGCTCCCCTGCCTGTGGTTCCTCGCACTCTCCGCCAGCTCACTCCGTGTCGACTATCCGTGGACGTATGACGAAGATCTTTTTGGAGGTAGTGAATAGTTCGACTTCAACAAGCAGAAGCGCTACCGTAATCTATACGTGAAATTTATTGGCTATTGCTCTAAATCACATGCTCTTTCGCCCTTATTTCAGGCTAAAAGACGCGAGCTCAAAATTGAGTTTGTAGCTCATTTAACATTTTAATAGCTGGATTGTAATTTTAAAAAAGTCTAAAAGTTGCAGTGGCTTGTATTTTATCGAAAATATGGTGTTTACAGGTTCCTTTTATTTCAATCATGTAATTAATATTTTCATTAAAAAAAAGTTTTCTGAAATGGAGAAAAAGCGAAATTATAGAAAATTCAAAATTGATTCTTTAATTTGAAAAAAAATTATCTGCGAAAGTGATTTTGATTTATGTATTCATAGAGTACTGCATACAATTTGAAGAGTGTTTTTCCCGGTTTCCTTCTTTTTCCTCCCGCTTCATTTTAATTTACTAGAAATAGTTTTAGCAGTAAAAACAGTTGAAAGCCGCGCAAATATCTCTCAAAATAATGAATAATATTACTCTTAACGCAAGTCTTATTAAAATATTGGAAATTAAGTGCACGGTGGTTTTCGCATGAATATATGTATGGTAGTATGTTCACCATATAAGCACATATTTCTTTTACTTCAGCTCTTCATATTGTTTGCGTAAAAGACCGTTAGGGTCATAATTTTCTGATTTAGTTGCCGTCATTTTTCCATGGTATCAGCAGCTAGCTGAACGTAGTCCTTTTTTTTCCTTTCTTTTATCTTGTGGTCATCGAGCGCGCCCTTTTTTCTGCTAACATTCTGCTCCTCCTTGCGTCTCATGTGGAAAATTAGATCTCGCATCGCCCCGGCCCTCTTTTCTCCTTTTCTCCTTTTCTGTATGCGAATCCATGCTTGTGCTGTCCCCTCCACGAGAAGAAATTCGTTCTCCCTTCTCACAGCCACTTTTCCACTTGCCATTCCCGTGTTCTCTCCCGCTACACCTATTCCATTTGCTCGAGCTCTTCCTTTCTCTCTCTCTCTGTCTCTCTCTCTCTCTCCCTCTCTCTGTCGCATTCCTTCTCACCCCTTATTCCGTCGACATCTAAGGAGTTCTCAGAGGTGTGCCTTCCACATATGACTAGTTCATTCAGCAAAGAATGCCTTCAGCCATCCCCCTTCTCGTCCATTCTTCCTTTTCTTCTCAATTCGATCTCATTCAAGATTCCCAAGATGTCTTTTCAATTCTCTCACCGGGAATCTTTCTTTCGCCCTCGCCGGCCCCTCGCTTGAACCATTCCCTTATACCTTCCCCCCAATGGTACAAATGTCACCTCTGGCCGAGAAGGCGAGAGGAGTGCAAACATAAAGGTTGCTCAGAATCCAGCCCGGCATCCGATCCTTTGTGCAGCATTCTACTTTCTCTGTCTCATACAAACTCTCTCTCTTCATCTCTCTCCCCTCTCTTTCTCTTCATCTCTCTCCCCTCTCTCCCCTATCTCTCTTCATCTCTCGCCCTCTCCCTCTATTCCTCTCTCTCTCTCTCTCTCTCTCTCTCTCTCTCTCTTCATCTCTCTCCCCACTCTCCTCTCTCTGTCTCTCTCTCTCTGTTTCTCTCTATCCCTCTCTAGCTCTTAGTCACAATCTCCTACCCCCTCTTTCACCCTCTCACTCTCTTTCTTTATCATGATATTTTCGCGTTCTCAATTCGTAGTCATTCTTTAGTCCCTTGCTTTACTTGGCACGCGACGAACATAAAACGCGCTTCAAAATATTTATTTGCCGCTTTCCATATAGGCAAATAGCAATGCTCACTAACAATGCACTCATTTGTGTGCATCAAGAAAAACGGCTAGAATCATTTTTTTACCATATCACTCTTTTTGTTAATAAAAAGAAACAAAATAAATTTCTTTGCACCACCTTAACAGTTGAAAAGACAATTGTCACAGTGGCCATTAAAGTCTAGTTGTATTTTTTTTTCTGAAAATTCTATGCTTAAAATAGAGTAGATCATTTTCATCGTCCATGGAATATATGTTTTTCGCAAGGAACTCTCGTCATATAGTTTCGCCGGTAATCGGTTGCTGAGAATCGCGCGCGCGTAATTTCGTCTCGGCTCCCGCGTGTGGCCATAGCCTCAGGGGGGCTCCCTTTCACCTCCTCCTTCCGCCAGCCCCTCTTCCCCCTTCCATCCAAAGGCTACACTTCTCTCTGTATTTTCTCGCGTCTAAGGCTTTCGGCAACGGCACCAGTGTGTACATGCAACTGCTTTGCCTAAACTATGCACTACTATTACTCTCTCTCTCCCTCTCTCTCTCTCTCTCTCTCTCTCTCTCTCGCTTCCTCTCTCTCTCTCACTTCCTCGTCTCTCTCTCTCTCTAGTCTTACCTCCCTCTGTTTCTCTCACATTATTTCTCTCTCATTTCTCTCTTTCTCTTCTCTCTCTCGCTTTGTTTCTCTCCCACCTTCTCTACTCTTTCTCCCCCCCTCTCTCTCTCTCAGTCTGGCATCGTTTGGCACTCAAAAGTATTGGATGGACACGGATGCCCCGGCCTTCTTGGCTATTCTTTTGTGAGCGTACTGTTGCATGGGGCGAGGAGGCGAGAGACAATGAGAGCGAAAGAGATAGAATTGAAGGGAGGGAAAGAGAGAGAGGAGAGAGAGAGGGGGATAGAGGACCAGAGAGAAAAATTCCAAGCGGAGGGAGAGAGTGAGCGAAATATGTACAAAAGGACAAATGCAGGTAGGTTGGTAACGACTCTTGCCAGACACCTCCATCTCTTTTCTCCCTTTCACACCTTCATGGCATCATTGTAGCCTGACAGGTCTTCATGATCTTACTTTAGAAAGAACCATTTTCCTTTATCTTAAAGTCTTTTGTTTTTTTTTTTTTTTAATGCGTTGTATGTCTAAATAGTGTTGTTTAGCTACATATAATAGCTTGCAACCAAAAGCAAATTCCGATTTTCTCAAACTCACTCAATTCAATTTGCTGATGCACTCCATCTACAGCCTCAAATATCCACTTTTATATTTCTCTGGAAAAAAGAAGACATGTTATTGGATCGACTAAATTCACTATCATTTTATCTACATATATCAAAATCTTGAATTCGTACATCCATTTAGTTCTGTAATCACTGTTCTGTTAATCGCTTTAAATAATTTGTAAGTTTACTACATTACGTATGCTAAATGGGATAAAGGGCTCTATTGGGAAGATGATTGTAGTGGAGTTGGCGAAGAGAAAATAGAGAAAGAGAGAGAAAGCGAAATGAGAAAGAGAAAGAGAAGAAGAAAGTTAAAGAAAGCGGAAAGAGTGAAGAGAGAGAGGGAGAGAGAGAGAAAGAGAGAGTCGCAAATCAGGGAAAGGACAGAGTGTGAGGACAAGGAGAGGCGTGCTGAATACTTTAGCCTGTCTCGACCCGGGCACAGTTAATTGCGCTAATCTGCTCACTTCTTCCTCTGTAGCCCATCTTCTCTCACTCTCTCCAAACCATCTTCCTGTCCCTTCATATTTCTCCCTCTCTCTCTCCTGCTCCTTGTACTTCAGAGTGATTCTGCTCGTGTGTCTGGAGGCCAGAGGGTTGTTCGCAGAGAGAAAGAAAGAAAGAGAGAGAGAGAGAGAGAGAGAGAGAGAGCGAGAGAGATTGGAAAGGGAGGGAGTGGAGAGAGCGAACTCGTCGAAAATCTTATTTATGGGCGGCTTCAAAACTTGCTTCAACTTGCTCAGAACTCTTGTTACTGTTGACCTTATCAGTGTAATAATATTACTTTCTCTTTCTCTTAATATTTCTCTCGTTTTTTTTAAAGGATTTTTAGGATCTAATTGGAAATCAATTGTTGGCCCAATTAGGGGAACATTTGATGTCATCGTATTTATTTATTTGTTTATTTATTGTTTGCGTTTGTCTATCACATTCTGGCTTGCATATTGTTCAACCTATGTATGTACCTTCTCTCTCTGTTTCTCTGTCTCTCTCTCTCTAATATCTTATCCTTTTTCTGCTACATACATTCCTGAACAAGTAACATGTTTCATGCCTTTGCCCAACTACTTCAGCCAGAACTTCCTTGGTTTCCCGTCTCTCCACCCCTTACTCACTCCCACGCTTTCAATTCGAGATCGGTATCCGCTTCTTCCCACGTTGTTATGCACGGAAGGAGTAGAGGAGACAAGGCATTGGATAGACTACTTGAGTAGTCTAACAAGCTCCGAGTAGCTGTGCCCCTCCCTTTCTACCTCTCTTCCTCTCCCTCACACACACTCTCTCCCTCTCTCTCTCATTTCTCTCTCTCTCTCTCTCTATCGCTTCTCTCTCTCTCTCTCGGTCTCTCTCTCGATCAAGATATGGACACTCCTCCTTCCTCATTTCTAATCTCTTTTCACGCATGGATATGCCAATTAACGCGGTACGGGCTAGGACGTCCATTCGTTTTCGCTCATTGTAACTGGAAATTAATCTTGACTGTTTTGATTTCTGCGTCAGCCCAAGTGCTCCTTTAGGAGCTGAATACAGCCAGTTTTCGTTGACTTGCCCGTGTTCCTCGGAAGAGGATGAAGGAGGTAGACGAGGAAGAAGAAGACGCGCTCTGATCTACCATGATTGCTTGGTTCCTCACGGCGTGTATCTATCCGTGTATCGTAGGTGCATAACATTAGAATTGTGCTACTTGTTAAATTACGAAACAAATAATAGACGATGATTCTGTTGTAAGTGGAACATATAAGTGTGTCACTTGTGTGTCCTTTCAAGTGCAACTTCTTTTCCAATATTTTATTTGATCATACATATGCCATGCTGCTTTAAGAGAGCCTCTCTGTAAGGATCAAGCTGCACTCCATTGGCGCGTGCCCCGGGGGAAAATGTTGGATTTTGCTAACCAAAATTTTATATGGGGTACCCATACGTACTATAAAGAAAATCAGGGGACCAAATTTGTTATAAAAATTTTTTTCTTTGATAGTGCATGCAAAAGTATGGAAAAACTATAAGTCCCCATAACTTTCTTCAAACTTAATATTTTTCAAATTTCTTTTTTTCAGTGCATGTGTAAGGTGGAAGTGCACAAAAAGTTCATAAGACAATTGTTTGAATAATTTCATTTTTAACCAGTTTTACGCCTTTTTATTTTTAAAAAATTGTTTTTTTTGGGAATTTCATCTATTTTACGGCCCGGGTGGGTGCAAGCGAATAGTTCAGAAGAAAGAGGATAAAAAATGATACAAGATATGTTTCTATGAAGGAAATCGAAGGATACATATGTTCTCGAATTTTGGCTTGACCTTGGTGCACTCGCGTTTTCGCTGAAAGAGATTAAGCAGCATAAACTCTTTTGGACTCTTGTTTTTGAGACAATCTTAACTTTATCGTATTCGCAATTAAGTTCTCTATAGAATGGGTAATAACTATGATGATCATATTTACAAGCCATCGAAATATCCGGTGGCAATAATCGTCTAGATTATCAGATAGAGCGAAGAATTCTGCATAACATATCCTCGTTTCATGAGATTTTATGGATACATATTTCTCTTTTTCGAGCAATATAGAAAAATTTCCAGCGTCATGCCAACGACTAATTTAGTCGAAAACTCAAGATTGCACTTTTGTGTCACAAAGTTGTGTTATATGGTGTTTTTTTTAAAAGGAAAACGAATATCAGGTCTATTTACTTCCTTGGCTAGCCTTAATTATCGAGTTTTTGAACACTCTTTTTTCCAATAAGATACAAGATTTGAACACGAACACCACTTAATTAAATTGTGAATATTGCTGACAAGTTAGAATTTTTTAAAGCTTTCATGCCGTAAATCAATAGGAACTCTTGTTCCCCTTGCTTTCCAGAGGGAACACAATAGTTCCTTTCTTCGGGCTCACCGCGTGAAGATAAATGCCGTCTGTTTGGCTTTCGGCCCAGGTATCATCTGGCTTCCCTCGATTTTTGACTGTTGTAAAAGGGACGTATCTATGTACTCTGTGTATCTTGTAGTGGGATGTTACTCTCTGTCCGTATACTTGTCGTTCTCGTTCTTTCACTCTCTCGTCCAAAAAAAATCAAATATGCTTTACTATATATGTATGTACATAGAAATGCATACTTTATTCCTACAGTAACTCTTCTGGGCGGATGTCACTTGTAGTTTGTTCAAAAAGATGAAAAGATTTATTGTTTACTTCATTTTCTCTCTCAAGGATATATGGAATACTAGATATCAATCCTCTTCCTCTGTTCTAACACAGCAATCTGCCTGATGAGCCAAATTGAGGACATTTACACATACATACAGAGCGCGAAGAAAGGAATCCTTGTGTTCCACCGGGAATGCAAGGGAAGGAAGGGTTTCTTTAGATTAAATTCTTCAAGTTTCGTTTAATATCTTTTCTAACATCTCAGCAAAATTTACAATTAAATTAAATTCTATTCGTATCCCAATCAAGAATCTTAGAAGAACCCCTCCTTAAAAAAAATAAAGTGTTCAAAAACTCGATAATTAAGGCTAGCCAAGGAAGTAAATAGACCTGATATTCGTTTTTCTTATAAAAAAAACACCATATAACACAACTTTGTGACACAAAAGTGCAATCTTGAGTTTTCGACTAAATTAGTCGTTGGCATGACGCTGGAAATTTTTCTATATTGCTCGAAAAAGAGAAATATATTCGTTTTTATCCATAAAATCTCATGAAACGAGGATATGTTATGCAGAATTCTTCGCTCTATCTGATAATCTAGACGATTATTGCCACCGGATATTTCGATGGCTTGTAAATAGGATCATCATAGTTATTACCCATTTATTTCTGATGAAAAAAAAGCAAATAGCATTTTCTGAGTTCCATTACATATGGTACATCGGTGATAGAGACATTTTCTATAGAGAACTTAATTGCAAATACGATAAAGTTAAGATTGTCTCAAAAACAAGAGTCTAAAAGAGTTTATGCTGATTAATCTCTTTCAGCGAAAACGCGAGTGCACCAAGGTCAAGCCAAAATTCGAGAACATATGTATCCTTCGATTTCCTTCATAGAAACATATCTTGTGTCATTTTTTATCCTCTTTCTTCTGAACTATTCGCTTGCACCCACCCGGGCCGTAAAATAGATGAAATTCTCAACAAACCAATTTTTGAAAAATAAAAAGGCGTAAAACTGGTTAAAAATGAAATTATTCAAACAATTGTCTTATGAACTTTTTGTGCACTTCCACATTTCACATGCACTGAAAAAAAGAAATGTGAAAAATATTAAGTTTGAAGAACGTTATGGGGACTTATATTTTTTCCATACTTTTGCATGCACTATCAAAGAAAAAAATTTTATAACAAATTAAGTCCCCTGATTTTCTTTATAGTACGTATGGGTACCCCACATAAAATTTTGGTTAGCAAAATCCAACATTTTCCCCTGGGGCAGGGCCACCTTGGCCCTTATAGAGAGGCTCTCTTAATAGGCGAATAGGGGCAAAAACAAGATACATTTTCTATGTAATGAGAAAATTTTTCAAAGATTTTTTTTTAAATTATGATATATGTATCTATTTATTTAAAATTAAAAGATATTAAATACATTAAATAATGAAAAAAAAATCACTTATGGTTAGTACAAATAGCTTAGAAAAATTGACTTTCAGGCCCGGACTTTTGGGGTCTCGTCAATCGCGAATGGAGGATGTGCAAGGTGGGGCAGGCACAGTCGCCTATCAACGTCGACCCCGCGCAGCTTCTCTTCGACCCTCATCTCGGCGAACTCAGAGTCGACCGAACTCAGGCGAGAGAGAGAGAGACAGATAGAGAAAGTAAAATGAGGAGAGTGAGAGAGAGAGGAGAGAGAGAGGAAAGAGAAGAGAGCGATATAGATTTATAATAAGAGGTAGTGAAATAGTGAAGAGCGAGAGAGGTGAGTCACAGGGAAGAGATGCGAGAGAGGGAAGGGTAGGTAAAAGAAAGAAGGGAGTCACATGGTTCGGATATATTTTTTAATAAGGCGAAATTGGTTGATTTCTTTTTCAGGCGGATGCCGTGCTCGAGAATGTCGGCCAGATGCCTCTCGTGACAGTGAATGATAGCTCTCCGACTGGCGCAGTCAACATCTCGGGAGGCCCCGCACTCCCGTACAGATATCGACTCAGTCAGGTTCTCATGTCAACTGTACGCCCAGATTCTCGTTATCTCACGAATGCCACATGGGAGTCTGTTTCGCAAACAAAATTGCAAACAAAATGAAAATTTTATTTAATATTTATGTAGAAAAATTCCTTATAGATAATCGTCCACTTTGGAAAGACTGGCGGCGGCGAGAAAGGCTCTGAGCACACCATTGACCGCGTGCGATTTCCTGCGGAGGTTGGAGTAAAATTAGTAGATAGAGACAGATAAAAATATTCGTAACATTCTACGAATTGAGCTACTTGATTGTTTTATTATAATGACCTGTTGAAGAGAAAGGGTGTCCGAGGAACATGTTCCAGCTTTGCTTTAGTAAGACTGTTTTTTTTTTGGTAGAAATATTAAATCGGTAATAAACACAGTTATTGTGAAGAAACGTTATAAATTACTCCCAAACTTCGCTGATCTACCCAAGTCTAGATCCAATTGCTCGCGTTCAATTCGGACCTCTATGTCAACTTCACGGACGCGATGACTCAGCCGCGTGGTCTGCTCGGCATTTCGGTCATTGTTGACGTCAGTTTGTTCTGAAACGATCTTTGTAGAAATAAAAATAAGCTATATAATATTTCCAAACAGCATTTTGAAATTAATCTAAATACAATCGATACCTCGTTCCCATGGGTGGGAGAAAACTAAAAAATATATATAAACTTTTAGCTCGGCCGGACAACTGATCCAGAGCTGCGACGGCTTACTGTAGCATCACAAAGTATCACATACAAAGGTACATAAGATCTTATGAACAAAGAGACATGACAGTACGTGTAAGTAATGTAAAAAAAATTTTATTACTGAAAAACTATTGTGTAGACAGATCTATGAATGTTTGAAGAAAGGAAAATAAGTAAAGCAACTTTATCAGGAAGCAGCGTCGTTCTCTCTCGCTTCCGCCCCGCAGGCCTTCTTCCAAAGACGACCAACTACGTCACTTACGAGGGCTCGCTCACCTTTCCGGGCTGCCACGAATCCGTGACTTGGGTCATCATGAACAATCCAATCTACATCACTAAAGAAGATGTCAGCTTCATCTGTTTTTTACTGATTCTGTTAAGCATTAAACGAAAATTCAACCACTCGAATTTTCATTACCTTTGTAGTCTATCTAAATCACACTTCGGTCGGGCAAAAAGGCATTAATGACCCTTTTAAGGATATTCAGTGTAGTAAAATGAATTGAATTCGTGGTTTTCCATATTTACAATTATGAAGCAAAACCATCAACCAGAAAGAATGTAGCCAAATAGTTGTGTCAAAGAGTTTCGATTGATTCGTGCACGGCTGTGACTTCCTCTGCAGCTGTCGATCTGGAACGAGCTGCAGCAGTCAGAGACGAAGCAGGCGACGCCCGTGCCGATGGCGCCCGTCTATCGGCCACTGAAGCCACTCAACGGCCGACTCATCCGCACCAACATCAACGTGCAGTACAAGGTTGAAGAGTATGGCAGACATTTTATAGAGCACGGGAATTTATATATATATATATATATATATATATATATATACATGGTGAAAGGCAACAAATATCTACAGACGACAGACATCTGCACAAAGAGTATATGTACATATGTATATAAAAGCAAACCTAATTGTAAGTATACTTTTATTAAACACTTTTTTTATTCTGCAGAAGTCCTCTTCTTCTGCGACGTGTCCTTCCTCCGTTTACTCTGACCTCGGCTACCGCGCCAACGCCGCACGCCGCAACGCGTCCGTCGCCGCAGCCACCGCGGGTCTCCAGCGGCGAGGGGTCCGCGACGTTGACGAAGCGGTAGTGAAGGAACACGAGACGGACAGGGTATGAGAGAAGGGGAGAGAGAGGAGGGAGGGAGAGGAGAGTGAGAGAGAAGGAGAGAGAGAAGGAGAGAGAGAAGGAGAGAGAGAAGGAGAGAGAGAGAGAAGTAGAGGGAGAAGGAACACACGACTTACAGAGTATGAGAGATGGAGGGAGAGGACGAGAGAGAGGACGAGAGAGAGAAGATGGAAAGAAGTACATAAGCGAAGGAAAGATGGAATTCAAATAACAATGAATTTAAAATAAACGAATGAAGGAGTAAGCAATTAACAAAAAAGTAAATATGATCTTCAGATTTCGATAACAATGGACGAGGACGAGTGGAGCACGCATAATAATGACGTCATTCTGTAGAGAAGAAGATCTCTCAATCATTGGGAAATCCACCGCCATTCACTTGTACAGCTTTGCGAATTTACCGTGAGACATTACTGCTCATCGTCAATCAATAATTGTTCTTCATTGACCAAAATCCTTTTTTCTGTTTCCTTTCTTCGTGCTTTTGAAGATATTTATTCTGTCCACAAAGTTAACTATGAATTTTAGTGGTGCAATTCACTCTAAAAATGATCTCACATTGTTTTAATATTGATTTACATCTTGATCTCAAAGTTGTTTCTGTATATTTTGCTTTCTCTCACTCGGGTATCGGCTGAAAAAAGGCGTTATGTCGTTCCACTGAAGGACAGGGAGATGGAGACGTGAGATGTGAAACGGAGAGCGAGGCAATCAGAGAGGTTTATACATTCATCTTCTGCTCATCTTCCCACATTTCTCTCAAATTGTTTGCCTTAAATTCAACACGTGCCAGTTATTGTGGTGCCCCTGAAAACAGGCATGGTTAACGCAAACAGTCTATCCATTTTTTAAGTTTCAAAACAGGTTCTGCCGTGCAATTAATCGTGACAAAACTGGCACTAGTTTCGTAAAAAGGTGCTGACTTTTCAATTTAATGTGGATTCTATTTTGAGTCCTGTATCATTTCAGTGTTATGCTTATTTTCAGCAATTTATTAAGTTAAAAGTTTGAAAATAAGGCTTCAGCTGCAGTAAAATGCGCTTCTAGCGTTCTTTTATTTTCCTTCTCAACTTTTGTTATCAATTTCCCAAAAGAGCTTTGTTTTAACTTTCTCAGGGCTAAAAGCCGAACAATCTTCAGGCTCGCTAATCACAATGCGTGTTCTTCACTTCACGTTCTTTGGTAGAGAAACCAAAAAATGCAGCAGTGGATAGAAAATGTTACGTATGAGAACGGGTTGCTGTTCTCGGAAAAGCTGTTCAAAAGTAATTCTGACAATGGGTGAGAGACAATTTTATTATAACATTTATCAACAAAACTAACAAAATAGTAAAAGCCAGGAGAGGTGACATAAGAAGGAATTAAGGCGAATTGGGCGAGAAATTAAAATAGAAGGCAATGAAGAGGGCGAGGAAGGAGAAGAGGAAACCGCTCGCAACGAGCGCAAATGGGCAGACTGACTTATGAAATCCAGAAAAGTGTTTGATGATGCTTTTGATGTTGCACTTGAGACTCCAGAATTGATGATTATTATACAAGAGATATACACGAAATCATTAAAAACAATGCTTATGTGGAACAATAATTAACATGCAGTCCCGACACTCGAATACACCACAAAATGGAAGAATGAGATGCATAATTGAAAGAGTTTTAGAGAGTGCACGAATTTGAGAGAGCAAAACTGAGAATTATTTTCTATTTTATAATTCTGTCTAACATTGACTAATTCAACTTGGCAGAATATAGTTTGAATTGCAGAATTTAAACATGTCTTCAAGCTGCATATTCAATGTTTTTGCCCCGAATGATAAATGCACTTTCAAAAAGATATAAAAGGGATGATGGAATAGAAAAACCCACACTTCCATTTCTCGTCTTCTCCCGCTCCGGCCTTCTCTCAGTTTATCCCTCATTCCACCTGTGTCCCTCTTTTCGCCTGAACATGCAATACAACCGCCGCCAGTCGAGTTCGTCGTCTTCCATTTCATTTACTCAAATATTTCAAGAATACTTTGTTTTCTTCCATCATTATTGATAAATGATGATGGAAAAGGTTGAACTTTGACTGGTTTCAGGGTCTCCGCTCCCTCCGACCGCCCGTTCGATGACTCCGCGCCAGAGGAGCCGCTCCGGTTAATTCGACAGTTCTTTGGATTTAGCGATCAACACCGCTGATATTGCGGTGAAAACCCAGTAATACTTGAATGATGGTCAAAAGTATCCTCTGGGGCAGGCGGCCGGAACCGCAACCGTAACTGGATGCCGCAGCCGACCGCCGGCCTGCCCGGAATGTGCGCCCTGGAGTACCTGGCCATGGTCGACCAAGTCATAATCATCCAGGTATCATGGAACTCGCTGTGCTTGAGACTCCACGGAAATTAAATATGCAATACCTAATTTCCAATGCCCTTTCCGTTCGCTTGCAGCAAGAGGAGCCCTTCGAGATTGCCACGGGCATCGAGACGCCGAACAGCTACGCCCTTCACAATGCAATGGGGCAGCTGGTCAGGAGAGGCAACCGACCTCCACTGAGAATATCGGAGAAAATGAGATGATGACATTCATCTTCAGATCTACTTCTGCTACGAGCGATCGGACGAGTTCGGCCGCCAGGTCGTCGGTGCGAATCGCCCGTGGACTCTGCACGTCGTGGACAACTACCAGAATGTACGGAAGAAATGATTTGACGAATCGGCACTCGAATTGACAATTGATTAACTAATAATATTAGGAGGTGATGCGCATCTCGCGGCCGCACAACCCGGGCGCGAACTATACGGGCACTCATCAGTGCATGGTCGAGTGTCCCCCCGGCAATGTCGTCAGTGACAGAAGAAGAAGGTTTTTGTAAGCCCTGAGAACACTGCTTCAGGTCGGCTGGGTGCGCCAGCGTCCCGGCTTCACCCACGGCTTCTGCATTCAGGACCCTTCTGGCCAGGTCCTCTTCGAGCTCACCGCTGCCGATCAGAGCAACCACCACTTCTACGTTCGTAATCATCCATCACTCATTTAACAAGCTCGACTTTGAATGAATTCAATTCATTTGCAGGTGACGTCGACCTTCGGCGGGAGCATCGGCGAAATCCGCAAGATGTGGGGAGGAGTCATAAAGGAGCTCCACACCGACGCCGACAACTTCGGCGTGCGATGTTCGTGTCACCAGAGAAGCAATTTCTGTGCGGGAAATGATTATGACGTCATTTCTTTGCAGTCCCGATGTCTCTGCCGGTTGAGCAGAAGGCGACTCTCCTCGGGGCCACCTTCCTCATCGTTCGTCTCTAAATCTTTTAATGCCGTATTGGAAATACGTTTAAAACAAAGGAAAAGTTGTGAGTAACATAAGAGGTTCTATCCTTGAGGACTTTGTCTTCTTCGAAGACGGCGCGGACACCGCGGCTCCACGTGGAGGAGTGCGCCTCTTCTGAGTGGCTTCCTTCCCTCTCTCTCTCTCCCTCCCTCACTCGTATCTTCTCTCTCCCCTCCCCTTCCTTCCGAACCCCATCATCCAACTCGCCAAATAAAGTAGTGAAGCAGAAAATTTTCTCTTTTTATACTACTGAAAAATCATATTGAGGGGGCTATCCGGGGTTAACTAACATACATACGTATGGTTTTCTCTTCATTTGTGAATTCGCTAAAACTGTTTAAAAATGTACGCAAGCGAAGTTTGGCAAAGCAGAGGGACGGTCATCAGCTCATAAGCTGCCTGGGTTGAGAGAATATGTGAAAGAGGAGGGTGGATTATGATAACCGTAGTAAAATTACTCCCGTCAAATTTAGCATCAATTTGCAACGAAAGAATAAAAAGAGAATATCTACATAACAGAAGCATATGAATAACAATAAAATATCCATCGGAAGATCAGTCGAGCAATTGAATTCTAGTGAAGGACCAAGCACGCGATTTTGACAACCTTATCAAGATATCACAGGTTGTCAACTCTACTTTGTCTAGATTAAAAGAAAGTTTATTCTCAAATAAGAGTTAATGAGCAAGATTAAGCAATGAATAGGATTGTGCAATTCGGCAATGCGAGAAGTGGAGAATGAAAGGGTGAGGTTGCGCAATTCTGTAATCTGATGAAAGAGCGAGTGAGAGAGAAGGCAAAAGAGGTCACAGTCAAGAAATGAGACGGAAGGACACGAAAATGTTAAGGAACGGCCAAACCTGTCCTTTCTAACAAGATATGAGAGAGAAAAGAGAGAACGAGAGCAAGAGAGAGAGAGAGAAGCAGGCGGAAGAGAGAGAGCAGAGAGTGGAAAGGTGGGCAGAGTGAAAGAGGCGTGCCAAAGGGTGCCGCTTCAAAAGAACCTGTGAGTGCCGTGCAGATCGGGCCATGCCGACAGCTCTGTTGTTTAAGCTAAATAAGCTTAAAGCCTACTAACAATAAGCTTCTTTTCACCATTCCTCCTTTTCACGCCCCACGCCTCGCCTCCTAATATGCCCACCATACCAATTCCTAATATTGGAATAATATACTTCGAAGGTTGTCACGCATAGTATTGTTTTATTTGCCGTTTGCAAGAAACAATTAATACATAGTTCATTGCGGAATATTTGTGCAAAAATAGTAATATCAATAGAGAAATATCTATCGACTTGTGGATTGCTTAATGAAACCAAAGAAATCGAAAGGTTAAGGGCGAAAGAATGGGCGTGGACGTGGTGTACGAGCAGAGCGGCAACAAATTCCGCGTCTACGAGAGCGACCCGACGGACGCCATCCAGAAGAGGGTCAAACAGCACTACGTCGACCAGCATCAGAAGCAGACTGTCCAGTTTGTGCAATCAATGGTCAGGCAGCTTATATATAGTATTCATTCTTTCCTTCTATTCAATCAATATTCTTCTTTATCATTATATAAATATTTCTTTTTATTTCGAAATTTTACTCTCTCTTATTTAGCATGAAAAGTACCTCAAGTTCACGCATGGAAAGATGACGATTATGGAGTGCTTGGCCAAACTCTCGGGCTTCCTCGACCAGAGCGATCCCGATGTTTGTCTGCGCTTTTCCTCCTTCTCCTTTTCCTTTTAAAAACGTCGAAATACGAGATTACAGATGAATTTGACAACATACACTAATCAATGAATAAATCCAGGTGGACACGCCGAACATCTTCCACGCTTACCAGACAGCAGAGCGACTCCGCGAGGCAGAGCCGGAGAAGCCGTGGCTCCATCTCGCTGGACTCGTCCACGACCTCGGCAAGGTCATGAACATGTGGGGCGAGGAGCAGTGGGCAGTCACCGGTCAGCTTCCTTTTTTCATCCTTTACATGTATTTATTGACAAGTGTGCATTAATTACTGAATTGATTATTTATTGTTTCCCATCATAAACAATTAAACGCTTTTAGACTGATTATATATAGAAGAAATTATTTACCATAGTTAAAATAAATTTTTGAAATGATCGTAGTAGAATTACACTGACATGATTTTGAGAAAGAATATCGTAGAAATATGCGGGGAAAACAGTTGAAAAAAGTAATTTCATCATGTGATGTATGTAGTAGTATTTTTTGATATCTACTTGAGGCGACACATACCCGGTCGGATGCGCGCCCGCTGGTTCGGTTGTCTACGGAGAAGGCAGCTTCGACGGATGCGCAGACAGAGATGAACCGAAATACAAGTTTGCATATCCTCATCATTTACTACTTTTTCTCTCTATCTCTCCCTAGCTTCTCTTTCTCACTATCTATTCTCTAACTCTCACACTTTTCATGGTATGTCATATGTTTTCCTCCGATTGTTGGTGCCCCCGACGCTCTTTCCTATGCGAACTTCAATCTATACATCAGATACTTACTTCCCACACTCCTATTTATTCACTCTCTTTCTCTCTCTCCCTGTCTTCCTCTTTCCACCCACACAGCCTGCCAATCATTATTTTCTAGTCTTATCACTCATACACTTTCGCAGTCCCTTATCTTTGTTTCCTTTTTGTGCATTGTTGATGATCTCTCACGTTGCCGCGCATTCCTGCCGCTTGTCACGCTGTAAAGCGAATTGGTCGAAGAGTAACAGAGAGGTCTGCAGCCACCAGGAGGCGGGCGAGATAAGAAACAACGCACAGTTCGCCTCTGATCTTCCATTATCTCTGTTTCTCTGCCGCTCTCTCATCTTATACACTTCTTCTGCTTCTCTGTTGCTCTCTCATCATCTTCACTTTCTCTGCTTCTCTGTCGCTCTCTGCCTTTCTCTCCGTTTTCAGCACGAAACTCGGCATCTACGAGGAGAACTGTGGCCTTGACAAGCTGCTCATGACATGGGGACACGACGAGTACATGTATCAGGTGAGTAGGTGGCTGCAGATTGGAATGGACGACAAGGAAAGGGAAACGGAGAGAGAGAGAGACAGAGAGAGACAGAGAAAAGACAAAGAGATAGAGAAAGATAAACGGAGATAGAGAAAGAGAGACTGAGACAGAGAAACAATGAGAGTATTATGAGGGGTGAAAGAGAATCATAATAGAAAATCAGGCCACTTATGAAACCATGAAGCCCTAGATCAGAGAAGAGATTGAAATACATATATAGTTCATATGACAATGTTAGTAAACAAGCAGTTACATATGCGCTGCAAGTCTTAGCTTGTAGACTCCGTACAATACTTTATTTTTGCTTCGCATTTGGCATTAAAGCTATCGTTTGTACTTCCGAATATGAAAGTAGCTGTTTGTGACGCTGGTTAAAGGTTCCAGAAATTCAGTTTTGAATTCGCGCCTTTTTGCCTGAGACAATTGCGAGATTACATGTGATTTTGAGACTGCAGTGATCAAGAATATTAAAACGGCCCTTTGTAGGTACTGACGAACCACGGCTCGACTCTGCCTGCCGACGCGCTCTACGCCATTCGCTTCCACTCCTTCTACCCCTACCACTCGCACGGCGACTACAAGTACTTTGCCAATGAGAAGGACGCCGAACTGCTTCCCGCCATTCTCACGCTCAAGTAGATGGAATTCTCTCTTTCTCATATACCTCTTTCTCTCTCTCTCTCTGCTCGATATCTCGTTCGGTGTATATCTCACATCCGCTCTCTCCCTTTCTCGCTCTTTCTCGCTCCCTCTCCCTCTCTCCCTTTCTCTCTCTCTCTCTCTCACTCTCTCTCTCTCTCTTCAGCTCGTGCGATCTCTACTCGAAGACAGACAAGCAGCCCGACATCGCCGCCCTGCAGCCCTACTACCAGTCGCTGATCGACAAGTACATCCCAGGCGTAGTCGCATGGTGAAGCCGACAGGTGAGCTCCTTTTCCAGCAGGATGGCGAAGGAGAAGATTGTCGTGACCCAGAGACATTATGCCATTTTCTCCTCTCTTCTTCTTTTTCTGCTCCCTAACTACTTAGTGGCTCTTCTGTCTCTCTCTCTCTCTCTCTCTCTCTCTCTCTTTCTCTGGTTTTTACGCTATCTTAGTGCATATCAATCTTTTGACTCTCTCTTCCTCTGTATGGAGCATGGAGTGAGATTCATTCGCGTCACAAAAGTATTTGATCGAGTAGCACAAGATTCCATGCTGTCAACTAACACATTATCCACCCGTGAATGTTTTCCATTATGATTAATATACATATAAATGCTCATGTTACATATCATATATTACTCACACGTCTGCTACTTAAGTAATGTGTACTGTAGATTAAGGAAGACAAGAATTTGTTGATGGAATCATCAACAAATTCTTGTCTTCCTTAATCCCAACATTACATGTGCTACTCCAATTACATACATCTCCAAAACGCATGTATCAAACTCTGATACTGTTATGAGCTGTCATGTTAGTCAACAATTCTTATTTTTATCTCCTTCTTCATCTTTCTCTGGATTAATAGCTCAGTCTCGTAGTCTTTAGCCTTTTGCCTAGGATAGTTCCTGAATATTATATCTAATATTTCGTACATAAACGTTTATATACAGTAAACTGAGGCAATTATAAGCAGCATATTAAATTGATGAAGACTCGGCGAAATCGTGAGAAACTCAAAGTTGCTGTTGAACATCGACAGCAACAGTCAGCTAGAGGCGATATCTAGAACCTGTAAAGGGGTTCAGCCGGAGAGGAGCCACGTAGTACAGGATAGTTATCAAGGAGGTCTTTATGTACTCAACGAATAAAACATACATATATCCATTGCAGTAGCAACTTCTTCCATTATGAAGGTTTAAAAAAAGGTATAAGAAATATTCCATGAAAACAATATGTAAGATTTCAAGCGAAAGTGAAATTAGTGCCATCGAAATGAGTGAAAGATTATAATCTGTCATGGGAAGCAGAGCCTATCTTTCCTTTCCTTTGAATAGATTTTATCATCTCTGGGCTAGAGCGCCACCACCGAGTCAGGAATTTATGACCTTTGCAAGAAAGCTGGTGAAAATGTTTAATTAGCAACTAAAAAACTTCTTCTGAAATATATTTTTTATGAAGGTTTGATTTCTCGCGAATACCCCCCGCATGTGTATGTACATACACATGTATGTATGTACCGCATTTATTCAGTCGAAAATGCCTTGAAAACAATATGCTTCATGAAATCAGAGTACTTGAACTTTGAATTTGTTTGGTTTTTCACACACATCTCTCCCTCAACCATTGTCTCTCGTTCTCGTTCCTACAATGTCTCTGCTTTTCTTTCACTTGCATGTGCATGAACACGTGGACAGATGAAGGAATTGCATCAAATTAACGGGACGCGTTTGCACAGGCTCGGGACGGCCTTGAGAGAACCATAATATTTTGCTGATTACTGCCAGTGAACCTGCACATATTCATGTACATACATACGTATGTATATATCTTAGTCTCCGTCTGTTTCTCTCTGTCTCTCCTCTCCAGCAATGGATCTCACATTTCTTGCATAGAAAATGCATGGTCGAAAACAATATTACGGCCCATTCACGCCTTCCATGGAAATGTCTCGCGATCAAAGAAGGACATTCAAATTTTTGCCCTACTGAAGCCCTGTTGCTTTACTGAAGCAAATTTGTATTAACAACGTTGTTATTTCTGCATTTAATTGAATTAATCAATTAATAGGTAATGAGCAAGCAAGTATGAAATATTTATTTATAGAAACTGGGACAATGAGAAGAAGACGCTTCATTTAACCGTTTTACTCTTTTTTCGACTCCCAAAAATGAGGCGAGTAAAATTTGTGGGTAAACAAAATGGGATAGGTAGTCTGGTTCGGATGCGGCTTTCTTTTCCTGAAACAATTTTAATCAATCTTCAAATGGTCAGGACTCAAAGCTCTTGACGCTATTGTAAGAAAGAGAAAGAGGGAGAGTAAGAGAGAAAGAGAAATAGATGGAGAAAGAGAGAGAGAGAGAGAGAGAGAGAGAGAGAGAGATCAGCAAGGAATAATTCATGGAAAATATTAATAAAAAAAACTTGAAACATACCGTAATCCGCCAGCAGCAGCCGCGCTCGCCAATCTTCGTCGTGGTGGGATCTCCTGTGGCGGAGTACGGTAGAATTAAGCAACAATATAAAATAACCACAACAGTGCGCCCACAAACAGTTGATCTCATCATGACGTGCCGCTCGAAATCAGAGAGGCTTGTGATAAAGGAAGCCAATGCTTTTAGTTTAATCTCTGGTAATCTGACATACGCCTAATAACATCTCATTGAGAATTGGGCCTTACAAGATTTACGAACGCCTTATCAAGGCGTTCGTAAATCTCAAGCCTTTTGGTGTGGGTAGCGCCGTCATTTACGGTAAGAAAATTCTTACTTCGGTTGAAAGCCTTTGACTTTAGAAATGTGAGTTCAACGCTGGCTTATTCTTTCACTTTTGTTTTATAATTAGATTTTGTTGTACGTTACTGTTGTTTTTAAACAAGGCACTCGAGCGGCCTCCGACTTATCCTACCAAGTCAGTTCTGTGTAAGGAGCAATGCCTAGGTAATGCTTCTCCACTTCAGGTACTTTGGCTGTGCACTGGGCGCCCAGACGAACTTTGGCATGAAGAACGAGACATTGTGAATAGAGAACACTATGCGGGGAAGCTGCATGGCATTCTCGATGGATTCAAAGTTTGTTTTTTTTTGCGACCCCAAACTCAGCAGCTGCTTTCTTAGTCTTACCTGTGCGAGCACTTCACAGATCTATCAGATCTATCAGCTACAGAAGTTGTTTGGTCATCTCTCGCATAACTCGGCTCTCTTCTGGAAGTTTGCCCAGCCCAGCATCTACCGTTTAGTTGCGTTCCATGAATGTATGTATGTTCGTTTAGCTTGCTAGATCGTTATAACCTGGATATGAATTCCTAAGCTATGTGTTATCTTAATAGTACTTGTATCATTTGAAAACTTATATAACGTTTTCTAGTGGGACAAATCAGTCAAATACTAAATTTGATTGATTCATCCCACTAGAAAGCGTTTTGTAAGTTTTTGAAACACCATGATAAAGAATTTCTACATTGGCCTAATAATTTGAAATTGACTCCTTTTTTTTCGATTTTGAAGCCTTACGACGTATTTTTGAACCTCTCTTTGTTGCACCAATACTCGAATGAGACCTCGTAAGGTCTCTATTCGGTATTATTAGGGGCAAGTCAGATTACCAGAGATGTCTATAAATGAATAAATGGCGAATCAAACGGAAATGGGATGGGTTGGAATGAATGAAAGAGAGAGAGAGAGAGTGAGAGAGAAAGAGAGAGCGAGGGAGTGAGAGAGAGAAAGAGAGAGAGAGTGAGAGAGAGAGTGAGAGAGAGAGAGTGAGAGAGAAAGAGAGAGCGAGAGAAAGTGTGAAAGTAAGTAATGAATATAATGAGTAGACTGGCAATCAATGAAAAAGTGAGTGAAAGAGGAGTGGGGGGGGGAGCTGCAACATGTGTTTGTGTGAATCATAAAAGCAAAGGTATGAACGGATGGGCGCACGGCTTGACTCACGGCCTCCCGACCGCCTCACAGCTAAAGAAGAAAGAAGGCAGCAGCTGGTATGTGGGGGGACGGGGGACGGGGGAGGGGGGTGGAGAAGAATCAAAAATGAGCCGGTGGAATCTCTCACCTTGGAGAGAATGGTCAGTCAGCAACAGTGGAGAGCAAACATTCCAGTTTTTCGCTACATCGATAAAGGAGGTGTCAGAAAAAGTGGCGGAATAAAAAAATATATATAACAATAAAGGGGAAGCGAAATACAAAAAAAAAGACGACGTGACGAGCCACAAAGTGATTTTCCGCCGCAAGACGAACGAACGAACGCGATGAAGCTTGAGATGAAGATGAGAAGAATGATGATAATGTATGTATGTAGCTCGCCGCCGGTGCAACAGGAGAGACTGACCACTTGATGATGATGCGATTTGCCCTTTTTCGCACGTCGCGCCTATGTACAATCCTGTATTTCCTTTCTTGTATGCATATACTCCTTATTATATATGCATCTGTGAGCGCGGAAAAGGTCGCCGCTTGCCGTTGTGCTCGCCGCGCCACTCTGCCTGCACTCTCCTCCCGGTGCTCCATGGGCATGACACTTCATATTAAGGTGTGTCTCGCTTTCTTTTTTCATTTAATGGCAACATACAAGTTTTCGAAGGTTATACACTTTTTATTATATTTTCTTTCGCACACGGATCATTTACACATTTATATACAACAAAGTAGCTGCCGTAATACTATATACAACTGAAAGTCAGCTCATTATTGCTCTACAGTATTCTTTCGCAAATTGTGTTTGTCATAAATGATAAAATAAATTGCTTTTTTTTCAACCATGTCATTGCCTACGAATACAAACATATAAAATGAGCAGAACGCGGAGCTTCGCCCAATTCGAACTCAAGCGCCAACGTGATATGGCGAACAAACGCACTCAAACGATCACACATTCTATGTGTATGCGTTCCGGGCAGAGCCGGTAAATGGCCCAAAAAAAAAATTTTTGGGCCGGCCCGGCCCGTCGGGCCCCAGGTCTGGGCCGGGCCGGCCCGGCCCGAACGATTTCCGGGCCCTAGAATTTTGGGCCCGGCCCTGCCCGGCCCTTTTGAGCCCTCTTTTAACAAAAAAATTCCGGGGGAAAAAGTCCGACAAGCTACCCCGAGTATTTTGAAATTCAGATTTTTTCATGCTCATGCTATGCTATGAACATTCATTTTAATTAAAAATTTTAAGGGGAAAAATGGAAAAATGAAGAAAGTTTTGCACTTAATAATGCCACCTATCGTCCTGACTGGACGACATCGTGTGCTTATCGGGCGCAAACGGGCCTGCGGGCCGGCTCACCTTTTTTGGGCCCGGCCCGGCCCGGCCGAGGCCCTGAGAAGTTGGGACGGGCCGGGCCGGGCCGTTACCGGCTCTGGTTCCGGGGGATCAGACGAATATTTTCGACGCGTCAATGTCTTTGCATAGTGTCGTGTATATGAAGATATATCACGTAAGAAGATTATCATAGTAGCTATGCCCTTGCCCTTACGAACGTACTCCATCCCGTGCCCTATATAAACCCGCCACATGGTCATTAATAAACTGTGTTCTAGCCGGCTACCTCTTGTGCTCTACATTCCTTATGCTGCCTAGCAAGCAAACATAACTCATAGCTGACTTACTTATGTGAATATTTAGCTTGTAAGGAACATGATGTTCATGCATGATTATCAGCAGGAGTTTTCAAATGAATCCAGACTCGATGCAATATTCGTGTAACCTGGCCCAGCATTCATTCTCTCCACGGAGGCGTGACTAAATGACTCAAGGAGAAATCCGCTCGTTTGCAAAAAAAATTAACGAAAATAATGTGCACCCCGTTCAGGGTCTTTCTACATTATAATAAAGGCAGAATGAAAGTAAAGATTTTTGAGGGCCATAAATCGCGATAATCTTAAAGTCTCGATAATGGCCAATAACCAGCGCCTGGTTCATAAACGTGAAATTGGCACAGAATATGAAAACTCGAATATGTTGTTAATTCTTTAAAACAATGTATGAATAAATAAATAAATAAATAAATAAAATGAATGCAGATGCGGATCGTGTCGCAAAAGCATGCCAAGCGTGGAAAAAGTAGCGGAAGAGTGCATTCATACTGTGCCATTCGTGAAAGAACAATCAGATTTATGCAATTCCAATTCTAATCTTTTGCTTGCTTTCGATCTTCAATTTCTAGAACAACACAAAGAGAAATCGAGAAATTACTAAATTCTCTCCGAAAAAACGAAGAACAAGGTGTCAAAAATATTCTCAAATATTTTTCTTTTTCTTCTAAAGAAATAATGTTTTTGACACGCCGTAATCTATTACTGTATAATTTGAACTCGAATCACTCTCGTCAGGATTGTGTGGATAGGGTCTCTTGTAAATGTATCACTGACTAGATTTGTGATTCGAATTCAGTCGTAATTCTTGTTTTGGCACCAGCATGTGCCCTTTTGAGTTGCTCCGGGTTTAATCATGTTCTCTTGATAAACTCGTTATCCTGTTTCTCTTTGTAAAGGATAGGTGTAACCTAAGCGTTACAAAGGGCCAAGAAGATTGAGGAGTAACCCGCTTCCTCTTGTTGTCCAAACAGTTGTTCTCCGGGTGTTACTCACAAGTTGTTCTCTGGGTGTTACCCACAAGTTGTTCTCTGGGTGTTACCCACAAGTTGTTCTCCGGGTGTTACCTACAAGTTGGTCTCAGGGTGTTACCCATAAGCTTTTTCTGCCTTTATTATTGCCTCATTTTCCATTATTGTGTGTCTTTCCTCATTATAAACTATTGCTGCCTCATTCTTTTCCTTCTTTGATTTGGACATCAATTCTCCTTTATTTTCACTCCTTTGCTTCAACTAAATCTCCTTTTATTCCTCTCCAAACTCCTCTCCTACCAAACTTCTTGACACAAGGCAAAAATTATCATCCATAATATTTCATCATGAAACCATGACATTTAAACGCCCTAAAAAAGGAAATAAATTTTTTTAGAATGATTCTCCAAATGAATCTAAATTTCATTTTGTACGTAAAATAGTCCCATATACCTCCAATGAGCAATGTTTTTTTTTAATTATCGCTAATAAGTTTAATTTAAAAAATAATTCACGAAATGTCGATGAAGCAAAATATATCTCAGAAAATGCCACTTTTTCTTTCTAGCATCACATTCGTCGTATTCTTCTCAAAAAAATCATCAAGTTTTAAATGAAACAATTCTAATAAAGCCTGAAATGTCTTTCTTTATGAGGCGAAAAGTGGGCATAGAATAACACTGAAATACAATAAATCATCTTCATTTCGAAACTCTCGAGATGGCAGCCGTTCTAGCCGAGGAAACAAGTGGAAACTGACATAGTGGATTCCAGCAGAAGAGTCACAATAATTAGGAATTTGAATTAAACAATATATAAATTTCAAGAGCAATAGCACGGGTAAAGTGCAGAAAGTAAGATAAACCAGCCTTCTTACGTGATATGGCACTCTTTTGCTGACATTTCATATCTGAAACTAGGTATTTTTTCCCTAAATTTCGAAATCAATGGTAATTTTACGGAGAAAGTGCAAGAAAATGTGTATAAAAGAAGGTCTGATCGGGGCAATAGTATCATTTCATCTCGAATCGCCCGCGTCTCTTGGCTGCTCTTCCCGCCTGCCTTGTCTTTCTGGTCTGTTTTTCACCATGTATTTCAAAAAAATAAAAATAAAAATAAAATAAATCGTCGATCATCTTCTATTTCAAATCTTCAAAAGATTTCGGTTGCTTTCGATATTGACATTCGATAACCTTGTACTGGTTGATGTTCGGCATCTTTAAATTTGCTCTGCCTCCATCCTTGTTGGTAAAACTATTTTCCGAGATTGATTTAGATTTTTTTCTTGGATGTTTAATTGCTTCTGTCCAGGAATCATGACTGGCAAGCGGGTAACCAAATACGATCGTTTTGTACTAAACTTTTAGGCGTAAATGTTATCAGTGATTTCAGTATTGTTGGCAAGACGGTTGGCAGACCTCGTGTAGAGGCGTTGCAACGTGGTGCCTGATCGGAGTGGCGTGGAATGAGAAAGGAGAGTGGATACCTGTCTCCGAAGGTCTATGCAAGAAGAAAGTGAACAGAACGGAGGGCTGCCTCCCTGAGCAGGAGTTTGATGCGAGTGTGGCCAAATACATTTGTGGTTGCAATACCAACTTATGCAACACACCGGAGTGGATCAATGCGAGCATCGATGACGTCATCGGCCAGTACGCGGTCTACTTGACCACCACGACTACGACGACGCTGCCCACTTCAATTGCGAGCACGAGCACTGTCACCAGCGAAGTGGTTGCTGAGGAGGTTCGGCAGACGGGGAAATAAAAGAATATATTTGATTAATAAAAAAAATTGGCCGAGATGTCTTTGTTTAATACAAAAGCTCTGACAATCAGTTAAATATCTGCCTCATTTCACAAGCCCTCTTACCTGTGGTCACTCTTTTCCAGTTTGGCTTCGTCACCTGGGCTATCGTTGGCGGCGCCGCCGTCCTTCTTCTGGCTGTCGCAGTCATCGGAGGCGGTCAGGCGATAATGATTAATTTATTATCAATTGATCAATATCGATCTATCCTTTCCAGTCGTCTTCATGCGTCGCAGAGCAAAGCAGAAGAAGGAGAAGGAGAAATTGGAGAAGGAAATGTTGGAGAAGGAGAAAGAAAAGATAGAGAAGGAGAAGGAAAAGATGGAGAAGGAAAAGATGGAGAAGGAAAAGATGGAGAAGGAAAAGATGGAGAAGGAAAAGATGGAAAAGGAGAAGGAAAAGATATCCACGATGACTGACACGGACGAGGCGACCTTCAACGAGGCGTCGGGAGAACTCCCGAAAGCCCCCGAGGAGCAGAGCGAGCGCCGCATGAAAGGTTTGCTTCGAAAAAGGGGGAATATGGAATTTCCCGCCTCGCTTGACTGGAATCATTGGATCAATTAAATAAATGAGAATAGAATTGTGGGAATAATTTTGCTTAGATTATGCAAAATCTCTGCCTTTTTACTCTTCAGAACTTGAGAAGGCTGTGCTTCGCTTCCGTTTCAAGGACATTTACGAGCTCATGCAAAAGTTATGTTTATACCCTTTGGATGTAAACAATTGCTAAGAATATTGACCGATCTTTGAACTTTTGAACGTTGATCTTTGATCTGTCTTTCAGCAACCCGCCAAGTACGAGCACAATGCAGGCGAGGTTTACCCGCCAGTTGCGGCAGACGCGAAACCGGACGAGTACGGCTCAGTGGAGACGGCGAACAAGTGGCGTCTTGTCCAGAGGTTAAATTTTCGCGCCAAAATAGATTCAAATAAAATTCTGAATTTTCCAGATACTCTACGCCCATCGTGAAGCAGACGGCGCTGCCGCGCTACGGCGTTCTGCCGCGTCTCAACGCAAATGTCATCAGAGGAAGTGGCGGCATCATTGTTGGCCAGGTTGCTGTAATTGATAACAATTAGTACTTAAAGGAGCATGAACACTCATGCGCGGAAAAAAACTGTAAGAAAGATACTGTGGTGCGCTTCTCTTTTATAATAATATTTGTTCTGAAAAACATTGCACACGGACTCGTAAAATGCTTTAAAATGTAGTATCTTTTTGCTTTCCAGATCGTGACCGTACGCCAGTTGCCCATCTTCTGGGAGACGGTTGTCAAGATGGGAATTGGCAGCATTGTGCATATTTGCTATGTACCCGAACACGGTGTTAGATTGACTATTCAAATTAACTATCAATATAAATATGAGAAAGAAATATTGACATGACAAATATTGTCAAATCAGACTAAAGAGCTATTAAAATAACAATTAAAAGAACACATTCAGACTTACCTGAATCTGCCGCAGGCTGCCTCGCCGCAAGAACTGCAGGAGCTGGTCGACGCCTTCGTCACCAAGAATCACGCGAGTGCTGGAGGCGATTCTGAGAGCAAGAAACGTGGCGAGGAGAAGAGCGCCAAGAAGGACCAGCAACATACTTCTGAAACATTTTTGTACGGATGGAACATACATATTTGTTCACTTTCAAAAAGTAGCAAATATCTCCAGATATCCGGCCGAGCAGCATGCGCGTTTCTCTGTGATGCTCTCTTATGACAAGAAGCGAATCATCGCAGTGCGCGTCGAGGAAAAGGAGGTGACTTAAATTCGAGTCGAAATATAAGATAATTATTCCCTTAATCTATTCACTTTGACAAGTATTCGAAGCTGCGCATCGTTCACGTGGAGTTGCGAAGCCTCGACGGCAAGAGGATCGAGAAGTCTGCCGTCGTCAATCACACCAATGTGACATGGTGGCAGGAGGGACGATTGCCAGACAACATGGAGCACGGCATACTGGCGAGATTTGAGATTGTTTTGAAATACAAAAAAAAGTATGAACGTTATGAAATATGTGCCTTGATAAATAGAAAGATCGATTCTAAGTGGGACAATCTTTCTTTCCCATTCAGGAAGTGATCGAGAGTGAGCTATCGTACTTTGACAACTTCATCCCGACGAAGAACCGCGACCGCCACATGGTACAACCTTTCTCTCTCTCTCCCTCAACCCTTTTTATCTCGCTCTCTCCCTGTTTCACTTTCTTGTTTCCTCCCTATCTTTCCTCCATCATTTGCTTGATCTTCCTCTCACCCTATAGTTTCCTCTCTCTCTCTCTCCCTTCTCCTCCAGGTCTACATCCAGGACAGCACGGGCTGCGGCCGTTCCTGCCAGTTGGCCGCCATGATCAACGTGCGTCGCCAGCTCCTGCATGCTCCTCGCAACAAGGAGAAGATTTCGATTGTCCGTCTTTGATCTATGATCTATGATCTATGATCTATGATATATGATATTCGATATCTGATCTTAATATTTATCTTTAGAAGGAAGTCCTATCTCATGTGGAGACGGTGAAAAAGTCTCGCTACGGCTCCTTCCAGAACGTTGTGGTAGGATTTTATTGTCAGAATGCGGTAACATCAGTAAATTAGGACATCGTATGCTATTGAAATGATCGCAGGAAGGACACTTCGTCTTCTACATGCTCGCTGCACAAGTACTCCCACTCTTGAAGAAGAAGGAGGCTCGCTTTCGCATCAAAGCATTTATGAAAGACAGCGACGACGCGATGGGGTAATTAATAGAAGGAGTCAACAATAAATACAGATCAAAATTAAATATAATGTAGACATTAAAATAGTATATTTATTAGTGACCTGGAAGAGTGGAAGGCGAAGGAATACGGGTACGACAACTTTAAGTAGCTCGAGGTCTTCCCGACCAGTCTCATCAAGTCCCACCACGTTCCCCCCCACTCCCGGTCTAAACTTACTCCGCCCACTCCTATAAATGACTCCGACCACCCGCCTACCCTTGACTCCGCCCATCCTAAAACATAACACACTCCTCCCATTCTCCCTTCAATTCCATTCCCTTGGACACCAGTAGTATTCCCTATGTACTTACTGAATAAAGCACCTAATTTTGATGTCGAGAATTTTGGATGGACAGCCGCTGTAGCCGGGGAAACAAGTGAAAACTGACCGAGTGTAGCGCCAGCAAATGAGTAGCAATAATACAGAATTGAAAATAAAGGTCAATCGATTGGGAAATTTCTAACACGCTTACGTGGAAATGATACGGAGAATGCGCATGAATGCAGGTAAAATCAATCTTCTTATATACGTGATATTGCTGACATTTCTTTACATTGATATCTTTTGCAGACATTTCGTTTTTGAAACTACAATTTTTTAAATAAATTTCGTAATTAATGGTAATTTTACTGAGAAAGTGCAAGAAAAATAGTATAAAGCCGGCCTCATCGGGTCAGTTGTCCATTCAAGAAAGTCGTCCCTCTTCGCTGCTCCTTCCGGCTGCCTTTTCATTGAGCCCTTCTCGCTGTCAGTCAATGTCCTCCGCTCGCCACTCAACTTCATTGTCTCATTTCCTTCTACAATTCCCAGCCGTGCTCTACATCATTGTCATTATAAATTGACAGATGAAAAGATTTTAACTTTGTGTTTCCGGTCCAGGTTCTCCTTGCTAATTTTTTTTTTGGAATAAATATCAAATAATGCTCGTGTCTACTCTTCAGTTAGCTGCCCCGTCGAAGGCTCAGCGCGGGAATGAATATCAGTAGCACAACGGTTCGTATCCGTGTTCTTGTTGACAAGAGAAGAAGAAATAAATAAAGAAAAAAAACAACAACTTTTTTTGACTTTCAGAAGTGCTACCTCGGCAGAGGCTGTGATCGTACGTGCAATCGCGCCAGAGATGGAACGTGGTGCGTGCTCGAAATGTTTCTTGAGCGTGAAGCGTGGAAAGTTCTGGACGGGCCGTGCGAGGTTGATAAGACGGCTGGATGTTTGCCTGTCGAAGGCTTCGATGCCCGCATGCCCATCTACATTTGTGCGTGCAACTCGAAAGGCGCAAGGGATGGCGTCTGCAACACGGATACGTGGATTAATGCGAGCATCGATGACGTCATCGGCCAGTACGCCGTCTACTTGACGACGACCACTCTGCCCACGACAACCACCGCCTCCACAACCACTACCATTCCGAGCACTGCTGTCACCCACGGAGTGGTTGCTGAGCAGGTTCGATAGAAGGAAAAAGAATCGATTGTCTTTGTTTAATAAAGGCTTCAGGCTATTGTTGCATTTAGATCTATATCTGCCTCATTTCACAAAACCTCTCCTTTCCAGTCTGGCTACATCACCTGGGCTATCGTTGGCGGTGTCGTTAATTGCCTGGCTCTCATGGCTCTCGTTGCTTTCGGTGCCATCATCGCTGGTCTGGCGATATTGATTGATTCATTATCGATTGATCAAGGTCGACCTATGCTTTGTAGTCGTCATCAAGCATCGCAAAGCAAAGCAGAAGATGTTGAAAGAGAACGAGAGCCGACCGCTCACCTACGACGTAACCGCCATGACTGATACGGACGAGTCGACCTTTAACGAGACGTCTGGAAAGCTCCCGAACGCCCCTGAGGAGCAGATCGAGAGCCACATGGAAGGTGGTCTTCAAGATGGTGGAATTTGAATTTCCCGCCTCGCCCCACTGGGACTGTAAATGAGAATTGAAATTGAGAGAATTGGGAATTTTGTTTTGTTTTTCCAATGCTTCTTAGCAGGTAAAAAATTATTCATTTGACTCGCAATTATTATACATTTAGATATTCAAGTGTTCTTTTCTCTTCAGAACTCGAGAGGGCTGTGGGTCGCTTCCCATTAAATGACATTGATCAGCGCATTGACAAGGTATGTTTATATGTTTTTGGATGCCAGCCAACTTAATTGATCTTTGATCTTTGATCTTTCATCTTTGACCTTTGATCTTTGATCAGTGATCTTTGATCAGTGATCTTTGATCTTTGATCTTTCTCTTCAGCAACTCGCCAAGTACGCGCACGACGCAGGCGTAGTTTACCCTTCGGTGGCGGCCGATGAGTTCGGCTCAGTACAGACGGCGAACAAGTGGCGTCTTGCTCAGAGGTTAAATGTTCCCGCCAAATTGGATTCGAATATAATTTTTTCTAATTTTCAAGATACTCTACGCCAATCGTGAAGCAGACGGCACTGCCGCGCTACGGCATTCTTCCGCGTCTCAACGCGAATGTCGTCAGAGGCATTGGTGGCATCATTGTTGGCCAGGTTATTTTTTTCAAAATTTGCATTGTATTTTTCACTTATGGTATGAAGAATGAATTTGTTGTAAATGAGTATAATGATTTAAAATAATTATAATTTAAAATAATTAAATAATTTAAAATAAAGATTAGCAATATAAATAATTTTTTAATTAAATTAAAATATTAACTGAAATACATTTGCTTTCTTCCAGATCGTGCGTCAGTTGTCAATCTTTTGGGAGACGACAGTCGAGATGGGAATTGGCAGCATTGTGCACATTTGCGAGCGTGCTGAGCAAGATGTCTTACAACTGAAATTAGGATTTCTCAGATTGAACTATTAAAATTAAGATTTCGTAATTAGTATACAAATTAAATACAAATTTTCTAAATATGAGAAAAAACACACACAATAAGAAAAGTATTTTCACATACGGGCAACTATATGAATTAAAATAGGCAATAATTAAACAAGACTTAATTAATCACACAAACACAGATTGGCTTGAATCTGCCGCTCGCTGCCTCGCCTCACGAGCTGCAGCAGCTTGTAGACGTCTTCGTCGGCAAGAATTCCTGATCGGATTCCGAGAGCGAGAACAGTGAAACGAAGAAGAGCGTCAGGAACGCGAAGTTTGTAGACGTTTTCAACATGCCAACCAAAAAAGCATATTAATGGAACATGTTTGTACGGCTAGCTGGAACATATATATGTATGACTGGCTGGAACATTTTTGTATAGCTATCTAGAACATACTTTTATGGCTGGCTGGAACATGTTTATTAGTTGCTTAATGGAGATCACAACAAAAAGACTCCTACCACAAAGTGCATGACAGATAGTAAAAAAAGTCGGGTATATGCAATCCCAGAAATGGTTCTACTTCCTTTCGCACTCTCTCCACAGAAATGTGTGATTACACAATTGGCTTAGGAACGGACATGTTATGAAAAACCCGGCCACTGTTGGTAGCGCATACGTATTGAATATTGGCAAAGGGCAGATTAGTCCAATGGCCCCATCGGCCACAATGCTGCTCAGTCAAAAAGTTTTTTTGTGAAAATTGCGGCAAGTTTTAAAAAGATAGTTCAAAGTATTTAAGAGGATTTTTGTGAGTTCAGGATATTTGCAATTGAAAATTTTTAGCTCAATTTGACCAAATAAGGCAAAAAAACAAGATACTATTTATTCGCCTTAGACCTCCTTTAAAGTTGATTATCTTCAGGCCTCCTCCACAGAAGCGCACTCTTCCGGCCGAGCAGCAGGCGTGCCTCTCCGTGATGCTCCCTACGACAAGAAGCACATCATCACAGTGCGCGTCGAGGAGGAGCCGCTCATGGTGAGAGCACGATGGATTACTGTATAGGCGCACTAAACTTTAAAATCAAGGCAAAATGTAAATATCCAAATAAAGCTATGTTCCGTACTTATGGAATTAACGAATCCTATGAAATTTCATAATTCACTAATCTACTCTATTTTCTATGTTAGTTCTTTCCCTTTATTAAAGCACCTCTCTACAATACCCCCTAATAATATTATTGAAAAGTGGAACCTTCCTTTCTCTCTCCGTAGTAGAACCCCTCCCTCTAATGGAGTGCCTCCCTCGTAAGCAAGGTATTGAAAAATTGTACCCGGGGAGGGGTACTAATAGAAAATACAGCGAATACAGCGTACTATTAGAGGTAGGGAGTTCAAATTAAGGGGGGGGCACTAATAAAGAAAATACGGTCCTTGGAGGTGATAGTAATAGAGAAAATACAGTCCTTTGGGTGATAGTAATAGAGAAAATGCGGTCTTTGGGGTGATAGTAATAGAGAAAATACGGTTCTGTGGGATGATACTAATAGAGAAAATACGGTTCTGTGGGATGATACTAATAGAGAAAAAAAGGTCATGGGGGGATGATACTAATTGGGGAAAATACGGGCCCGAAGGATGACGCTAATAGAAAAAATAAGGTCCTTGGTAGTACTAATAAAGAAGATACGATCTGCTCATTTTGAGGATTCCATTGAAGAGCGCTCGTTGCTCGTGGAGCTGCGCAGCCTCGATGGCAAGACGGTCGAGAAGGCCGCGCTCACGTGCACACCAACGTTTCTTCGTGGCAGGAACGATGGCTACCCTCCGACTTGACGGCCACTCTGGCGAGAGATCTACTAAATATCGTGATTGTTGTAGCACGGTCAAATATTAAATTCAAACCTTAAAAAAACCTTTTGTTACAGTTTCAAGAACATATTTAAGTTTCATTAGTACCATTTTTCGCGAACAGCTCAAATTAGTCGAATCCCACTTTACAGGTTTTGCTTTTTCTTAGGTGGATAAATTATGCACTACTCTCGGATCTTTCGAATTGTTTTGACCGTTTTGCCGGGCCCTGATATTAAATTGTCCGATCCGCATTCCTGCGTGATCGTCGATAGAATGAAGTTTTTATTTGTTTATTTGTTTATTTGTTTATTTGTTTATTTTAATAATTTACTTATTTATTTATTTGTTTGTTTATTCGTACATAAAGTTTCATGATTGACGACGTTTTGCAGTGGCGTGTTTAATTAAAAAAAAAACTTTCAAGATAAAATGATGTGGGTAAACATAATTATTATTATTGCAATAATAGAAATGTATGTTATTTAGAGAAAGAGGGAGAGAGGGAGGGACAAAGACAAATAGAAAGAGAGAGAAAAGAAGGCGTCGACAACACAAGTGCAGATCAAAATGAAGATGTGTATTATATATATATATATATATATATATATATATATATATATATATATATATTTATAATTTGAAATAACAAAAATCAATAAATCTTTAGCGCGCAGAGAGCGTTGATAAAGAACGACCTCGGGAACGACAACATCAAGCAGCTCCCGGTCTTCCCGACGAACCTCCTCAAGTCCGCCACCGCCATTGTCTCCGCCCACCCGCTCGAGCTTGACTATTTTCTTCTGGAAAAAAGAGTTAACTTCTACTCAAATTATAATAAAAGACAAATGTTCGACAAAATAGCTAGGGTTGTTTTTGCAATAAACGAAATTGTTAAAATTGAAGGCAAATAGCGCATGCTTCGCAATTGACCGCATGCGTAATCGACCGCTGCTCAGTTGTCCGCTGCTCCATTGTCAGCTGCTCAGTTGTCCGCTGCTCAATTATAAGCTGCTCAGTTGTCCGCTGCTCAGTTGTCCGCTGCTCAGTTGTCCGCTGCTCAGTTGTCCGCTGCTCAGTTGTCCGCTGCTCAATTGTAAGCTGCTCAGTTGTCCGCTGCTCAGTTGTCCGCTGCTGAATTGTCCGCTGCTCAATTGTCCGCTGCTCAATTGTTCGCTGCTCAGTTGTCCGCTGCTCAATTGTCCGCTGCTAAATTGTCCTCTGCTCAATTGTCCGCTGCTCAGTTGTCCGCTGCTCAATTGTGAGGAGATAGAGAAAGAGGGAGTGAAAGAGAGAGAGCGAGATTTTGACTCAACATGATTGGGCAGTCAAAAGTCGAAAAATACAAAATGGCCTCAAATCTGTCCTAGAGGAGTTTGACGATACCATGGTTTGACGATACCAGGAATACGATAAAGATTGTTATTTTGTGCAAAACCTTCGATTTCTTAAGTTAACACATTTATAAATAAAACACCAAAGCAAACACAGCCTCCGCTGCCACTGTGTTCGCCGCAGTCAGCTAGGAGGCGGCTTCCCGACAGGCCTGGCCCTCTCTCTCTCTCCCTCTCTCTCTCTATCTTTGAATGTAACGTGGTAAGTAAGGAAAAAATTATGTGTAAAGTAACAATATGTATGTCCCAAACTACAACACTGCGTCTAGGGGACCACCACAAGGTCATCCGAACTCCAATCATACGGTTCTGAAAATCAACCAACCTATCTATCCTCGGTTACAATCACCAGCCGTGCTATTAATCTAGGCAAAAGTGGTGCCAGTTTCACAAAAAGTTCATGAACATTTCAGAAAAAGTTGCTTTATGTTCCGGAGTAAAGATGACACAACTTTTCTTTATTTTTTGAACAAGTGGGTTTTATGAACAGCTTCTTTCATGTGTTGTCGTATGCGATTGATGTTAGTTGAACTTTTTTTTAGAACCATTAATACGGTGCTTAATCACTAGTCTCGGCAACTGGTCTATCACGCCAACCAACCGGGCATGTGCAAGACTCTTTTCTTGAGAATTCGCGAATCTGATGGAGAGAGAGGCAGAAACGCAGAGATCGAGACAAAGAGATGGACAAAGAAAGACAGAGATAGAGACAAAGAGATGGACCGAGAAAGACACACACAGAGAGAGAGAGAGAGAGAGAGAGAGAAAGAGTGAAAGAGATGCAGAGAGAAAGGGACAGAGAGAGACCGAGAGAAAGAGAGTGAGAGAGAGAGATACCACTGTGGCAAACATTCTGGACGAAAACAGTAGAAGGAATGCAATCACTCTGCTATGCTGACATTCGCTTCCCAGTCACTAGTCACTGGTGTTGAGCCGGCGCTGCATCGCTTTCGCCAGCCGTGTTCTCGTTTTGGAAGTACATAAGTCATTGAGGAACAAGAAATTTATTGCTTTAACAAAAATTAAACTAACAAGGTAGTAATAACAACCATTGGAAAACAAACAAGATTCGCGCACAAAACTACAGTACCCAACGAGCAGTTCTACCGTACCCCATGGAACTATATGAACTCGGATTTATATGGCTATTAATTTGTGAGGCTTGTTAAATATCGTTACTATATCAAAATCACCCAACAGATCGACAAGGAATAATTGATACGGTACGGTCAGCTCAGGGTACGGTAGAATATGAAAAACCTTATTTTTTTATTTTGCAAACAAAAACATTTAAAAAGATTTCCAATTCATAGTGGCTAAAGAGAAAACAACAACGGCCTCCCAGCAGGGGCGGGGAATTGCCTGTCTGGGAGGGAAGATCACTTGTTGGATACTCGCTCAAGGAAGAGAGAAGAAGAGAGTCGAGCATTCCATTGCGAGTGCTCAGCTGGGGTCCCTTCATCCGCTTGATGTCATCCAGAGAAAGGGCTGGCTCTCCACGCTCAGCAATGACGCTCTCAGACAGACCGAGCTCGGCTATCATCACGTTGACCTAGAGTATTAAAGAATTGCCCGCGCCAAGCAGGTTACCGCGCCATCGAAGATGAACGCCTTGACGTCCTCACGAATGGCGAACTCCGAGTCGGGCATCGCTATCACAAGCTGAATAGACATATGAATACAGCAGGTTTAAGTATTGCAAACACTTTTTACAATCATGAAGCACAAAAGAGCAACAATTTTCATGGAGAGTAAAACTAATCAGCCATAATAGCCATAATACAAAACCTAATTCGAACCAACGTTTAGAAGTGACTTTGGCTTTAAAAGAGTAAATAGAATAACTGCAACCATACCTCAGTCTTCCGTGAGACTCCTACCTCGCGCCCTTCGCGCCGAGTGCTCACTCAGAAAGCGTCCGGAGAACTCGCATCCTCGCCGCGACCACACCCGCCCGCATCTTTGGCTATGACTACTAAAATTGTCTAAATGGAAGCTTTTTTTATAAACGAAAAACATTGTGATATTAATGCACATTAAAGGTATTCTAACAAATGGTAAATCGAAAATTTCTAACACCATCCAAAGGTGAGTCAACGCTCTTGAACTCAAATTATGTCTCTTTAACAGAGAGATGCTTAGGCATCTTTCTGCTGAAGAACACTACACTCACGTAATGAAATAGCAAGTAATATTTATAAAATTAACACGGATAAACAAAGAATCATGTTTAAAAGCGACTTGCTGTCGAGGCTTCAGTTGCTTTTGCCTTCAAAAAATTTACTAGGCCGAGCTTGTTTCAAATTCCACTTGTTCTTGGTTGAGAGTTGAGTCACATTTAAAATTGCGCCATCTTTCTGTCTCTGCCATGCAATAGTGTGTAAAAGTGAGAGACGAAAACAGTGTAAAAGAAAGTATGCAGCCTTCTACACACTTTTGCCCTCTCACGTTTGCACACTATCTCGTTTTGCATGTCCAAACTGTAACGAACTTTGTTGATACAGTTTGCATGATGAATAAAGTCTGAAGGAAACTTTACTCATCTTTCTCATTTTCCATACTAAAACGCTCAAAAGATGCTTGACGTTCTGATTTTTGTTGATTCAGGTTTCAACAAAAGTTCATTGTAGTTTTCTTCCAAGATTAATAGCACGGCAGATGCTTAACCACTCCGTCAACTTCGTCAACCAGACGACCGGAAACCACTAACATGCTGGTCCCAGCTTAAGAAAACGATAAGGATGAGGAAACGATTCGGAGGAGAGGTCTGGGACGATCACTTCCTTGACGTTGTCTTCAAATGGGAGAAGAATAGCGAGAACCACTTTTACGAGCTGTGGCGGGAAATCTCACCGAAATGTTCCCTTACCTAGACTTTCTCTCTCTCTCTCTCTCTCTCTCTCTCTCTCTCTCGCTCTCACCCTCTCTCTCTCTCTCTCTCTCTCTCTCGCTCTCTCTCTCTCTCCCTCACCCTCTCTCCTCTGCCAGCATTGAGCACAACACTGAAAAAAAGGCAATTAGCACATTAACGCTAATAATCAAGAGAGAATTAGACTTGGACTTGAGCGTTTGGTAGTTAATTAAGTAGTAAAGTGATGAAGGTAAGAGTATCATTGAGGCCAAAAAATAAACTGCGATTGTAGTTAGCAGAAAGAATGAACTGCAAGTGACGAAAAGACGACAACTTTGAGCAAAATGCTGTCTTACAATCAGACTTGGATATCACGTTTTGGTATTTTTTTCTTCTTCATAATATAAGGAATTTTTAATAATCTTTAAAATGTCGCTCGTTTCGTTATGATGATAAACTGTCGCCTGTTCTCAAATTGAAAGCACCAAAATGAACTTGAAAAATACAATTTTAATTTAGCTCTACAACCCGAAGATCCCTCCGGAGAAAGCGTATGAAAGGATGCTTGGATCAGCAATGCGATTTCACTCTCAGATGGGCTCGGCCCTACTCAGAGTGACAAAACATTATCAATCAAATGGCGGCGAATGGCTCGCCTTCTGACGCAAGATCGGCTTCGCCCTCGAAGGGGAGCCGACGGAGAACGCCGAGGAGTCGCAGACATCCGAATTCGGCTTCAGTCGGGGACGGGAGGAGCTGATCCGAGACTTGCGCAGCCATTGCCTCGCGCTGAATCGGAAGCACCACAACGACGAGAGAGTCGACGTCTCATTCATCTTCGTCAGCTTCTTGGAGCCCGGACAATTTGAAGGCACGAAGCATATCGTCAAGGTCAACACTAAGCCCTACAATTACCTGGTGGAGACCAAGAAGCGAACATACGACAACTGGGCGGATTGAATACGAAGCCGAATACTTCCTCCTCTGCCCACAAAGTGGTGTTTACGAGGTATTTAAATACATATGTATGTATGTAAATAATTAATTTGCGAAGTTAAGTTGACTAGCGAAAATTCATGGATTAGACAGGTTAATTCCTGCATGAGAGCTTGACGAGTTGTACACATTCTCTACATTTTTATTTTGTTCAGGTGAACGAACAGGGCCGGGTGAAGCAGGAGAAGCGACGTTCCGTTGAATGCGATTCAAGTCGCCAAATTTTCAAGGCCGGGGACATTGTTGGCACGGTATACGCTGTGGGCGGAACGATCCTTGACGTCATCGGCCTCTTCACCCGTCTCCTCGGGCTCACTCGTCGCCACGTCTGCCAGCTCGGGTGGGAGAGGAGCCTATCAGCTGATCGACCGAGGGATTCATGAGCAGACGGTGAATCCGCTCGGGGACGAGGAGGCCTTCTTCTGCTCTCTCTCGCTTGTGCCGCTGCAGGTTCTCAACTCACCACGCTCGCCGAGCAAGGAGCCAGGATCGGCCAGTCGACAAGGATCCTCGACAATGGGCTGATATTCGGAGATATGGAGCAGAGTGTTGACGAATACATCGCTTCTGTAGTCAATCTGCTTGCGGATCTGGAACGAGAAAGGAAACCCAGCTCCATCCTGCTCTTCCCGCTGTCGGCGCCGGTTCTCTTCTTCTTCTCGATGATTAGCGTGAGACATGCCAGCCACATCATCAAGGACGTCCGCAAAGGGGACCTGGCGTTGGCGAGAAACTTCTTCCCCACCGAAAAGGAACGCATGGCCTTTGACAGGACCATCAGGTTCGTTACTGTAAAAAATATTTTTCGAGCCATAATAACTTTGTTACAAGAAGAAAAAATGTATTGCAAACTTTCTGGAAATACGTTTTAGGCAAATACGAATTGATACACGTTCATTTCCCATGTATAAATTATTATACTATATTTTTATCATAATGTTTCAATCAGTTATGCAAAAATTTATTTGGATTAAAATAGTAATTTGCTTTAAGAGATTATAAAATATTTTTTTCTATTGACTAGGCTATTCATCCCTCTCTGGAATTGTTTGTAGACAAAGATGTAAACCGCTTATTTTAGTGGCAATCGTCAGCAGCTCGGAGAGATGCATGGCGGGCAAGTCACACTCAAAGATTTCTACGCAATGAGGGCGAAACAAGCAGCGATGGCGCCAAGCGAGCTCGCGCAGGCACCTCAACGACACGCCTACTTCCTTTCCCTGGCCGAGATAAGAGCGGGCGGCCTCTCGCAGACGGCGATGGAGGCACTCGCCGAGGGCATCGCGAACACAGCTCGGCAGACGCGGTACGATGGGAGTCGAGCCAATGCGCGCTCCGTGACCACCGTGCTGGCAGTGGAGCCGCAGGAGCGGCAAGCGAGGCTGGCCAGAGTGGCCCGGCCGGATCAGGTGAACGGCCGGCACACCGTGACGCTGAGTGGCTCCTACTTAGGAATAAACGTGATCTACGACCCGGCCACGCAGACGAATCGAATCGAATATGTGAGGGTGCGTATTCACAATCTAATTGGAGTAATCAAAATATCGTTGGCGCGAATGAGAATAAGAGAGACACCGTTAAACTACTAAGAATGTTTAAAATGTGAATTTAGGTGCAAAACCCGTCATTCGGCCTTCGCAATGGAGAGCCAGTGCATTATGCGTCCGGTGAGACGACGGAAGTGAACAGCGCCGTCTTCTACGAGCAGTACACGGGCCTCGACAGCGTCACTCCGATCTCGCACACAACACTCGCCGCGCCGGCCTGTGCCAGGAATGACGCTGAAGAATAAGCCAAGTCGAAAAGAAAACCTCCTCACTCCTTCTTTTCACATTTTCATTTTCCGTTTTTGTAACTATAAAAAATTCACTTACATTCGGATTTGAAATTCCCATTGTATTTATTTTGCGAATCCACTATCGGTGGTTCTTCAGCTGGTCGAAAGACTAGCTGGAGTTCTAACCGTTCAAATCTAGTTCGGAACATAGTATAATTATGATCTGCTCTATCAGATTCCAACGATTCCTAATGAAATTACTTGTTCGAAGTATTTTATAGTTCTCTCGCAATTTGTTCACTAATCGAATGTAAAGCAGTACGACATGTGTAGTAGAGACGGACCTCGAACCCTTTGCATCTTCGAAAAAACTGCATTAACTTCATTACATGTAATTATGCGCAGTAAGCAATTTAATTTTTAAGCGGACGAATAAAGAGTACACACTTGATAGGTATGAGGAAAACTATGAAAAAATAGAACGAGGGATGGAGAGAGAGAGGGAGGAGGGAGAGAGCAGTAGAGAAAGAGAAAAAGAGAGAATTCAAGGGGGATGGAGAGAGGGAATAAGAGAAATAGATAGAAAGAGAGAGAATATGAATGAATGAATTACCTCGTTGTCGACCAGTTCTCCAGTCGGACGCCAAATCAGCACTCTTGTTTAGATAAATGTATGTACATATGTACGTATGTATGCATGTACATATGTTTTTAAATACATATATATATGAACGCTTTAAACTCCATTCCTTAGAAATGAGAGAATGTAAAAACAAACGCTATCGATGTAGTACACATTCTTCATCAGACAAGGACAATGAAAACAAAATCACTGCGTTATAATGAATCATTTACAATAAGATTTTGCAAGAGAGTTGAAGTGTGTAGTTTCCAGAAAACATGCAACCGTAAAATACCAAACAAACATTTTTAACGAAAAATAAACATAGAGGGGGAAGGGACGAGAAGAAGACTAGGCAGGGCTTCAGTAGTTGGCCTTGAAAGAACGACGCGGAGCTCCACTTTGTGATACTCGAAAGTCTCGTCGACATTCTGCCAGAGATGTTTTGTGCCGACACATTTTTTTTATTAAAATAAATATCCTTACACCCCCATTAATATTTGCTGGGTACAAAACAATCAAGAACTTCTGGAAGTCTTACGACCTTCGCATTTTACATAAGCTCTAGTTTGGATTTGGTACTTATAACGTAATATGAGCAGAATATCACGATGAATTATTAATTTTTTTAAATACAAATATCATACATTTACAACGTTTGTTTTATGATTCAGCAGTCTTGTATAACAAAATCTTTCGAAAGTCTTTCTGATGGATAATTAGCGCACTAGAAAATCCTTGTAAGGGAGGCTCTGAATTCTTTGAGTTATTTCTCTACAACATCTTATCAATCGACATTTACAGCTCTAATAAGCAAGAATGTCTATATGCCCTCGAAAAGTTATATGTAAATGCCCAATACTTGGCAATAAAGTAAGTTTATGACGCTTTATGGTACAGTGCGATCAACAGAAAAAATTTTCGTGAACGCTAAAAGGATCACACAAGTTTCGCTCAGCTCGTGCTAGAGAAAGTTGAGAAAATAAAAGAAGTTACTGAGAAATAGAGACGAAACACGTTCAATGAAACGTTCATCGTTAGTCATTTGTCGGGTATGAACTATGAACGTGGGAGCGGAGCTCACAATAGGAGATTTAAAATGCATTTGAAATATAACAAAGTTCCTCCAGAATTATGGAGCGCTAGCGCTAGTGCATCTAGCACATCTTGTTTCTTCCAACCGACATTATACATCAAATTATCCATTTTCATCATCACCCTGCATTTACTAAGTGCTTATTACTTGCCTAACATTTGTACTGTTCCATGGAGAAAATTATGTTTATTGTTCAGAAAAAAACTGCCCTAAAATGTCCGCATATCCTGCCTGAATTCTTGATTAATTGGGCATATTTATAACGTTCAAAAATGAGCTAACCCCCCCAAAATCTACCTCTCCAAGGAAGGCGCATAAGTAGGGAAATTAATTCGTTATAAACTACAAGTAATTAATCAATTATTATAGCTTTAATATGTAACAACTTAATTTTCTTTAATTTAAAATTAAAATACATCTAGTTGTCCAAAGAATGAGCGACGCGATCCTCGGCGCAATCGTCGCAGTTTTTGGGTTTTTTGTCATCGTCGGCGTCGTGGGCAATTCACTCGTCGTCTATGTTACTGCACGAGACAGGTTTTGGATTCTTTTTTTATTGTTTTTACCTGTGAATAATTATTTCCTTAACGTTTTCTCTAATCTTACCAGATCCATGCAATCCTCGTGCAATGTCTTGATAGCGGCGTGCTCCCTCTTCGACGCCCTCCACATGCTCGGACATCTGCCGCTGATCTACGCCGTTCTTGGTGGGATCCAAGGCATGGCACCACATCTCTGCCTCGTGCTTATGGTAAGTGTGGCCTTTTGGTAGATGCCTCCCTGCAGAAAGCAGCCAAACCGAGTTCGAACCCCGTACAGGGGGCCAATGTTCGGCCAGCTCGCCGGATCCGCTGTTATTGTTTCGATAGCCGCCGACAGGCTCATCGCCAGCGTCGCATCGAACTTGTTTGTGTCCATTGTGTGCATACATATAATGTTCATTAATATCTGGGCACACAATGTATGTATGTAAATACATAGTAGTAGCATTTTCTTGGTATGAAGCTGAGCCTTTAGCTACCGCACAAAGAACGGCCTTCTCTACTTCGTAGTTCACATGATCCCGGTGGTCCTTTTCACGACTGCGCAAATGACGTTCGCGGCTTTTCACCTCGGCGACGAGTTGGTTGCATTGAACCTCGATGTGTTTCGAACTGTGTAAAGCAATTTTGTCATTTAAAGTTCAACAAAAATATATTAAGAAAGTGTAGGAATAGTTAACGAAAATATCTGATTTCTTTTCCTATCCGTCACTTTCTTCATGCCCTTCATCTGCTCGATCTGAATCGAGGGGACGCCGCGACGTCTTGGGTCATCGAGACTTTCTGTCTGGACGCCACCGCTCTCGTGATCTACGCACTTGTCTGGTGCAGAATACGAAAGATTGGCGTGAGCTTTGTTCAGAAAGGTTCGTCTCGTGGTGTCGTCTTTCGTCTTTGAGTAAAAGGCTATGAATGTGGTTGAGTGTGCCTGGTAACTCGCTTCTCAATCTGCAGAGCCCTCCGAGCTGCAGCGCCGTCTCTTCCGCTCGCTGCTCATCATTACCGTAGTCACAGTGGGCGGCTCGGCCCTCACGAACGCTATCAATCTGCTCGGCAACTTTCTGCTCCGAGACCATGGCGGCCTGCCGCTCGTGCTTTCCCTGGTCGCCGGATTCGCAGTCAACACGGGAATGTGTGCGAATGTCTTCATTCTCTACATGACCATGCATGCTGGGGGAATAACCGTTTACGGAATGGAATATAAAACCGTTGTCCTGCTTCAGCACTGAATATCGCACAGCGCTCTCGTCACTCTTCTCGAGCAAAGCTGCCACCGGCGGTCGTTCACTCGCAAAAACAATTAGCGTACGCTTCTCAATAGTGGCTAGCCAAGGATCGAATTGCTAACTACGATTTCCTCACAAAAAAGTGAATTTTTGTCCATAGAAATGAATCTGAATTGTTAAAGAAGAAATTCAGTTTCAATGTCAGATTGTTTAAACCGTCAAAATATTTTAAAGCGTATTAAAATCACTCAGATTTACAATCTAATATGTACTTGAAATACCGATCGTCCGCTCTGTTGACCAAGTGAAAATGTTTTTTTTAATGTTTTGTTCTCATTAAGAGTCAATTTGTTTGAAAGGACAATTTGTTTTTCAATGCACCAAGCAATGTGATCAAAATTGTCACTGCAAAAGTGATCCTCAAGGGTAGCGTCAGTTGCTCGAATGATGCCAATTTGGGAGAGAATGGACAAGTTGACTCCATCTCATATCACTGATAATGACGCATTTATCGAGGATAAAGCAACACAAACAGTAACAATAATTTCCAGCACCTGACTGACAGGAATAATAAGTTTATTTGAAAGACAGGGCTTTTCTCCATCCTGCAAGATTTGGAGTTGTCCGTCCCAAATAAATGCGAAAAATGTTGTTTTATAAAAAGAACACTTAAGGTTAAAAATTAGGGCTGCTTCCTGGATGATATTGGGCTGTTGAATCAGCTGTCCAGCTTAATAATAGAATCTATTCCATGCACCAGAGAAACGTCTTCAGTAGGTCACCCATTGCTTCTTTACATGTCTTTTTTCCCCCTTTTGTTATGCAATTTATACTTGTGTTAACCATATTCTCTAGAATAAACGTTTATCTGCTGGTGGTTGTTGCCACAGAGGAAGCTTCTGCTGGTAGTTTGGATAATGGTCGGGAGGGTTGGGAAGGACGGATGGGCGGAGCTCTAGTCGAACTTGTAGCCGGCGCGGGCCTTTCGTGTGAGGACCATAGTGACGGGGTGGACGGGAGGGCCGTTGACGATGGTTTCATTGCCGCCGAAGCCGGCGGACGCCTTCTCGTTGCGGACGTCGCACTGAAAATATTTTCATTTTAATAAAAGTATCTTTTTTTTAATTTAACTAATACTGATGAATCTTTCCGGCTGACCTTGCCTGCTTGCCATTGAAGGTGATGACGGCGGGGGAGATGTCTCCCTTGTGGTGGTTGACGTGGACGGGCACGTACTCGCGCTCCGTTCCGAACACGAAGACCTCCTGCAGCGAAAGGACGGGTTACTGTATCTTGGGTTGAAAAGAAGAAAGAATGGCAGACCGAGAATGGCTTCCACTGGTAGTCGAAGCCACGGACGTGCTCGGACAGGTGGACGAGCAGCTGGATCGAGCCGACGTTGCCGGTGTACTCGCGGTTGAACCACGCGAAGTTCGCGGCGATCTGAAGAGATCAGAGATCACTGATCAAGGAATTTTCCGGAAAAAGGAAGGAAAAAGAGCCGGACCTTCCCGCCCTCGTTCCAGACGCGGCCCATGACGGGCTCTCCCTGCTGGTACCAGAGGGCGACGTACTGGTCGTGGTTCTGGCCCGGAATCGTGTCGAGCGTCTTGTCCAGAGACCTGAATTAGACAATCTTGGCTCCAAATTGAGCAGGAATATTTCTTTTTGCTGATACTAAATAAATAAAATATCGCACTTGACGAGCTGCAGTGCCGGCCATGGGTCGCCGGCGCGGACGTCCATCCACTGGTTGAGCATGACGCGAGGAGGAGGGGGACCCGGCTTGGGGACCGGCGGAGGAGGAGGCGGCTTGGGGCAGTGGGCGCACTCGCAGAAGGGTGGGCCACCCTGGAAAGAGAGGGGAGATAGAGAGGATGAGGTAGAGTGAGAGGGAGCAGAGAGAGAGAGGGGGGGGAGAGTGAGAGGGAACAGGGAGAGAGGGGGAGAGAGAGAGGGAGACAGTGAGAGAAAATATACCTTGAGGTTGCGGACGATGATGAACATGTCGGCGAGCTGCCCTCCGGCGAACTCGGTGGCTTTCCCGTCGTGACTGAAATGAATGTTTTCATTCTCAATAATTCCTTCTTCAATGTTAAATAGATATGATTAAAGTGCATTACGAAATTCTACTACGAACTTCTGCTGAGACTTCAAAGTCTATATATCATAGTTCGAAGGATGCCTTGACCTGAAGAGCGCGAGCTCAGTCTTGTTGTCGAGGTATCCGAGGATGTTTCCCTCCTTGCGCTTCCACAGAATCGGCAGCGAGTTCCCACACGTACTGGCGACCCTCGTTGATCTTGTCGAAGCGGTCTCCGTAGCGGATCCACTCGTACCAGTATCCCAGCGAAGTGTGGTCGCCGTTGTAGGTCAGGATCTGCAAGTATACAATTTGGAACACAATTTTTAGATTTGGATGTTTTCATTATTAGCTAAACCACAATAAAATGTAGACTGAAATGACCTGGATCTGGCCGCCGAGATCCTTGGCGCCGGTGAGCTCGGCCTTCTTGTAGGGGAAGGAACACTCGACGACTCCGCCGTTGTTCCAGGCGCGGCCGTGGATGGGCACGCCGTGCTTGTACCAGAGAGCCACGTACTGGTTCATCTCATCAAGCACCTTCACTGGCTTATCCGGGAAGGGCGAACCGATTGGCTGAAAATTGTGAAGATTATAGAGTGGGGAAAAATGGGAACACTTAGGGGAAAGATAGAGGAGAAAGAGACTTGGGAATAATGGGAAATCAGAATGACGTAATGAAGGAGATCAGAGACAGGGTATAGGTCAGGGGTAGGGGATGGGTTGGCAAAACGGACCTGGAAGGCCCAGGTGTCCTCCTTCGGAGCTGAATTCGGCATCGCAGAGAAGAAGCAGTTGAAGAAGTTGAAGAAGCAGGAAGAGCTGGAGAGGCGATCACTCGAGAAGAGTGAGGAACTGAAGGAACCAGCCCCTTTTATAACATTCTGAGCATGCAAATTTTGTTATTTGGAGAAAGGTCAATGTTTGGATTTACACTTTATATGCAAAAGTTTGAGATTTAGCGTGTTCTGCTATTGTTCTCACGATCTGAGGATTTTCGACATTTCAAAAAGCACGTGGAAAAGCGAGAAAAAGCACTCGAACATGTAAATACTTTATTTATTTATTTAAATAACATGACTTTCATTTTCATTTCCATTTTTAAGCATGCAATATTTTGCATTTTCACATCAGATAAGTATAGCTGACAAAAAATTTATATCACTTGAATATGATAATTTCTTTCTGTCAAAACATATTTGGTCTAATTGAGTCGATTGGCGCCAGTGCCAGCATAGTGAACAAATAAGCCTGTTTAGGTTTTGTTTTGGAAATATTTACAGACTTTTTGGAGCTTACTAAAGCATGAATTTAGAATTTAGGAACCACTGAGCAAAAACCCTGGAGGATGACTTTAAAGTAGATGAGTACAGGCCGAAACCCAAATAATGTCAGTGGGAACGCAGCAAGCAGACTGAACTTCTAGAGGCAAGACTCAAAAATTTAGTTAAAAGCAGAAGGTGAATTTGGAATCATCTGACGTGTCATCGTGGCAGGAATTCTCGTGTTCGAACCTACTTTAAATTATGCCTTGTTTCACAAACGCCCAAATGACATCAACTTCAAAAAGTGCGCATAACACATTGCATTGTTCGATTAAATCACTCAAAAAACTTAAACTAAGGAAACGGGAAAACCTTCAAAATCTTCACTGTTCATTCCTTCTTTACATTGTAGTTTTATGCATTCATCAATTTTTTTATTATGTGAACTGCATGACTAAAAAAATATTTTCCAACAAAGCGATAGAAAAGTCAGCCGCGTGAGGGTGCCGGATGCTGAGAGAAATGAAAGAAGTTGCTCATTCTCTCGACATTACCACCGCTTTCACACTGGTAGGAAGATTGCAGTGAGCGGGAGAAATGCATATCATTATGCTATTAAAAAAATCTTCAGAACCTCGCACCTTTTCACTTCCACTCCCCGCGCTTAGCCTGGTTGGCTGCCTCGGTAGATCTCTCCCTCTTTCTCTCGTCCACTCTCCTCCAATGCCTTCGTCCTCTTCCTCTGCCAATTTCCTGCCCCCTCTCGTTGCGGCGGCCGCTCGCCAGCACTCGGCGTCCATCGAAAGTCCCTCCTTCGGCATTCGACGCGATGCCAGCCAGGACGGGGCAAGGATATTTGCATACATTAATTAATTTAGAAAAAAAATACACTAAATATTTTCGATTAAAAAAATACTTCCTTAAAATTGATTCCGATTTTCGAAAACATCAATCAGAAAAAATATTGACTGACCTTGCTCGTTGGCAGAAATCGACGAGGGTTTCTCTTCGCATCGAGTGGACGTCGCCCGAGCCATTCATCCCCACTTTCAGCGGCCGCGTCGACTTTCCACTCCAGGCGATTCCCTCCGAAATCAAAGACGACTCTCGCGTTAAGAAAATTAATGACGACTTGAAGGTCTCCTCGAAAATTGAGATCTAGAAAGATCTTCAATTGCCTCAAGATGTAGTCATGCCCAGCCAAGTCAACCCTGATAAATTCTTCTCAATCTTGTCTTAGCTTATATCTCCAAAGAATGCAGATGGTAAATACATTGTATATTCACTTTATTTACTCTCTCTAAACATGAAAGAAAGTAACCGCAACAGCTTTGTGATCAACAATATGTTTTTTTCTTCTTTTTTTTCTTACGGCAGCCGAATGAATCAAATTCTTCTCTGCACTAACCAGCATAACACTTTTAACCCTCGCATAAAATATAGTAAGGAAAAGAAATCTAAAATTGCAAAATTTGAAGAGCCTGAAGAAGGTGCGTTCTTTCAGGCAGTGAATTTACTATATATGCATGTAGTTATGGACGGTAATGCATGGCAAAATATTGATTAACATGATGAACCAAGTAGCCCTCACAGCTTTCACTTGCTATCGGCCGCCGTGGCCAGTTGTCTTCATCCAGCGCTCATGGAAGAGCTCATCGTCAGTCGTCGTCGTCAGACAACTTCGTCACTAAAATCATTACAACGAAATTATCTTGCGAGAATAATCTGGACAAGAAAGGAGTCTTAAGTTCCACTAACCTTGAAGAAATCTAATCGAAGCAAATTAAGATAAATTGTAGGTAGCAGTTATTGCTTTACTGGCTTCCATGCTCTTCTTGGTTGCGTCATGTGGCAAGGGTGGAAAGGCGGGGCAGCCACTGGCGCGACCGCCCGCGGATACGCCGACAGCAGTAGTCGTCATTCCAGCGTCCTCTACGGTCCGGACGGCTGGACCACAAGACAAGGAAGTATACAAAGTCAAGACTGCGAGAGGTAGCGAATATCGATTGATTTCAGATTCCAATCAAGATTTCGATCGATTCCATGCACCAATCTATAAGCGCATGTCGAGTACAAATTAAATGCACCTTTGACATTCATCCGCACCTCATCGTGGAAAATGAAGCGAAATATGTACATGTGTTACTTCAATCCAGGACAATTATAAATATCAAGAGATTTTACTTACAGTATCGACCACGAGTTTGCATATTCTAATTGAGTACCTCCATGAATACATAATTAGCCATAATATAATTTAATCTAAAATAACAATGAAATGATTTACAGATCGGCTTCGTGAGATGATCACGACATACGGGCCGAATTTCTTCTGCCAGTTGTACGCGCGCAGAATGAAGAATCCGTGAGTAGAATGTCGATTCTTTGTAACAGAAGGATAGGCTATTATTGAGAGGATGAACAAATGTAAATAATGGAAGATGACATTTGTGTTGTTGAAGGAAAATCTTCAAAACGAGCTCCAAATGGACGTACGTGCAGACGCCGGAGTTCTACTGCTTTTCTTCGTCATTGAAAAGATCTCGAATGGAACCTTTAACATGTCCCACTTATTCGAACCACTCATCAATCGGAGACAACTTCTTCTGCATTCACAGGCCGACAAGGGCGGGGGCGACACGAGCTGCTTGCCCTTCCTTCGTGAACTTGTCAAGAAACGCAAGAGAAGCGTCGTCCTTCTCACCAAGACGAAGGTTTCTAGTGGATCGAGGACAATATTAATAGATAATTCAGCATTAACCAAAAGAGTTTTGTTACTTAAATAAAAGAAAAATGCAAATAAATATTGAGGAACTCGATCGTCTCCTGGCTATTCCGAAGTCCGAGTGCGGCGAGTTCACCTTGCATCGCCAGGTTGGGTACAAACCTCACCCTTGGTGGATGAGTTGGTTGTGGGAATGATTGGGATGCGAAAGATGCGAGTTCTCTGCCTCCAGCTCGGACAAGATGTCGCGCTACCTTCAGCGTGTCAACATCTCCACGGCTGCAAGCAAGAAATGCGATGTGCAGTTCTTTCACTACGCGCGCATCTTCGACCAATTCCAAACGGACAGCTACACTGTTAGCTTAATTGGCCACGCCCAACCGTCCAGTCCGAATTGGCCACGCCCACCCGTCCAGTTCGAATTGGCCGCGCCCACCCGTCCAGTTCGAATTGGCCACGCCCCATTCGATCAACTCTGATCACATACGTTCTTCCTGATTGACACCAAGTCATATGTTTCTTTCGATTTGGCTGACTGAGCTCTCATTCCATTTTAAAGATATCTTGATTATAGATTGAAAATAAGAATAATTATTCCTTAAGGCGCTTCTGGCAGAGTTTCTGAACGAAATGTTCGATCCGGAGATTAAGAAGGCAGTGCTGATCGTTTCCGACTCGGAAATAGAAGTGGCGCGAAAACACGAGACGCCGTTGCAAAGAGAAAGATGTTCGTGATAACTAATTGTAAGAGATCTGGAAGGACGTGGAAGATTAGAGAAGAGGTTGGTGAAAGAGTGGTGCGATAACAGAGTAAGAGAGTTAGAGAGAGATAGAGAACATGAGAGGTTTGGAAAGAAATGAGAGAGAAAGATAGAAAGACAAAGCACAGAAAGAAAGAGAGTGAGGGAAAGAGAAATGAGAGAAAGAGAGCAGAGAAAGGGTAAAGAGATAGAGCGAGACGCCAGTCCGCCTGGAGAGTAATTACCAGTAATTAAATTAAGGGGTGTCAGTGAAGAGGCTCTCCTCACAGTTGTGTAGCTCATCTCCTGTCCAATCTCACCCAGTACAATCACACACAACGACTGCAAAGAAAGACAAATACTCATGTCTTTACCTTGTTGAAACACACTTTTCGTTTCACATGTTCAACGTCCTAACATTTAAAAAGCCCAAGCTTAAAATGGACCAAAATTAAAAAGCCCTAACAATAAGCGTTTCTAAAAACAAAAAAATATATAAATGTAACAAGAGCAGAATGTGTTTTTTTTTCCATGACACTATTCATTTCGTTCCAGATCGCTCCGCAGTGATGACATGTATCAAATTAAGTGCCAACCTGAAGACTGGCCATTCTGTACTGTTCAGATCACAGCAGTTTGGTCGCCAGTGGAATCTCCTCGCTCTCCGTCCCACGCAGGAACTCCTCGCACGAATTCAGCACCACTTGCATGCTGTAGCGGACGGCCAAGCGAAGAAGACCCTCGACCGTGGCGACTGAAAGGCCTTTTTGTAAGTCTTGTAAATCTATCATTAAAAAACTCTTATGGGCATTGCAAATACTCTTCTTTTATGTTAATGATGCATCACATAAAATGACTGCAACGGTCTTATAAAATGCTCTATATTCCTCATTCATGGTCTTATAAATTTTTTGTGTATAAACTTCTTATTGACATCCTATTACCGAGCTACAGATGGAAAAGAAAGAACCTGAAATTGGTTTGCGAGACGGGAAGATGACGTGAAGAAGTTCTAGAAATTCGTTGTACTTGACGTCCTCAAGAGAAATCGTCCTCCTCATCTTCGTGGTATAGTCCAAGAAGAACATCGAGTTGAAGACCGGTGAGTGGAAGGCTAGGTACTGAAATCATGACATTCTCATTTATATAATGCATATTTTGAAGAAGTAAAATGCCTGAAGAAAGATGTTTCAATTCAAAATTTCATTAATTCATAATCGATATAAAATGTCAAGGCTTGGAGCAATAAAAGGCTTAATACATTCCTGGGATAAACGCTTTTGTGAGGGTTTCAGTACATATTTTACAAGAAAAAAATTTACCAATGGTTAAATCGGATATAAATAAACAGTACAGATACCGGCTTGCTGACATGAAGTTGCTTATTCTCGATGATGAGAGTGACGTCGGTGAGATTCGGCTGAGGGGCTGTGAAGTCGCAGAGAGTCGGAAGTCTGAAAAGGAAGATTATTACTGGAGTTAATAGAGAAGAGCTAACTGTGATTATTTTTTAAATAATCCAGTCCAAAATTAGTATTTTTAGTGAATAAAGTTAATAAATGATCAAGAAATATTTTAAAAGAAAACAGTTCACAAGCAATAATTGCAATGAAATATCTTAAATCGGAACGATGAACTTTATAATGACATACGTCAAGCCACTTTGATGACGGTGATCGTAGCCTTCACCACTATGCCGCCGTCGTCTTCGCGGATGAAGCCATTCTTAGGGTCCAGCTAATTGTCCCACGCGATGAATTTCGAATATCCCCAGCTATTCTGCTTGGCGCTGAAGGTGGCCACATTCTGAAGACATGTATTGTACATACATGAAATGGTTTGATAACTCCATCCATGAGATATTGTTTGACAATTCACGGTTGGAGGGTAATTTATGCATCGTGAATAGGAACTGCACTAATCGTGTACGTGCTGCTAATAACGAATCTATCCAACGATTTGGAGAAATGTGTTCAGTACTACACTAACCACTATCATGCTGTGTGGCTTCTGGCCGACCTTCGGCGACAGCAGATCCAAGATTGCGGAAGCATCGCAACTCCAGTGCGGACTGCTGTTGGCCTCGTGGCAGACGATGTAGATGGCAAAATACTCGATGTTCGAGGTGTCCTTCGAGCACTCCGATCGCACAAGAACATACCTGCAGATTATTTAAAGATTCTTAAAAACTCTATTTAAAGGAGACCATTACTGAAAAATAACATAAGCAGGTTCAAATAGCAGCGTTTGCCTTGCGAGTATGCCCTCTCATATCAGCGTACAATTTCGTATGTCGCAGAAGCCCGCTGAGTGAAAATGGTACGAGCGAATGAGAATGCGAAATTCCGCGGCAACGTGAAATCTTATAAATTTATTTATTTATTCCTATAATGCTATATCAATTACTCTCAGATATGCAAGATGCTCAATTTTTCGGTCCAGCCAGAACCTGGCCCGGCACTTTCATTTTGGGCATGAGTAGAAAGAAAATATTTTCGTTGGGTCTCCAACAATTTTCTGTTGGAAATCGCTGATGTCCAAATAACTGTCATAAATTGATATTAAAAAAGAAAACTTACCACGGGATGTTGGCAATGTAGATGAGCGGCGACTTGGCGCCCGTCTTCAGCCCGGCCAGTTTCGGCACGTCCACGCGAATCTTGCCGACCGCAACAGGATTCTCATCTTTTCCTGCAACTTTGCGACGAACTTTGCGAGAAATGTAACAACGAATAATTTTAGACAAAGAACACCAAGCTTTAAAATGTGGTGTAACTTGAAAACGATATAGAAGGAAAATTTAAAAATTCAAACCTGCCATGTCGCTACAGCCGATGTTAGTTCGAAGAGATCTGGAATGTCAAGGAGTCAGCAAGAGCTAACAACACCAACAAAGGATTACGATTTCTCACATAACAGCCCAGCTATTTGAGAATGAAATCATTTAAAAGCTCGGCAATAACGATTAACAAATAAAGGCCGACAACAGGCCTTACGATATTATATGGCTGATATTCACCGAATTTACCATATCATTTCGCATAGTCAAAAAAATGCTGAAAATTTATCTAATGGAAAGTTGTCAAGTTAAAGCAAAGACTTTGCAAAAATAAGCAGTACTTTAAATTTTAGCTAATAAATTAACTTTGAAAAGGAGAGAACCATACGGAATGCTAGGTAGAAACAGTAATGTTACAAACATGTTATAAACATAAAGCCTAACAACTCTGCCTTCTGGAGTAACAAGTGCAATTAATAAATTAAATTTTGCAAGCACATGTGGAACTGAATGACAAAAACAAATAAACATATGGTGATATTCTAGGATACCGTAGCTAAAGAAAACAATCAAGCCCGAGCCATTCACGGTTAGGCATATATTTCATGCTAGCCTAATTGTGAGAAGGTATGTAACATTTTCTTAATAGTTGAATATTAAACAAAATTAAAGAATGTCTAATAAAAGTAAGCAAGATAAAGTACGGGGATGGAAAGTTAATCGCAAAAGATAATATTTTTCGGTCCTAACAATTATACTTTCAAATATTCGTTCCTTGTTTTCTATAGAATCGTTCGGGCGTCTCTCTACGGCACAGCCACAGTGATTTCGCAACTGGAAGACGGCAGAGAGTAGCAGAGAGCGCGGCACGGACCCCGCATGCTTCGTCAGCAGCAGCGAGACTGCATGAATAGTAGAGTCAATATTAGTAATTTATTACAAACAGTAACAAAATGACTTGCATGTTAGCAATAGTCGTATTATTAAACATTACTCTTACTAATATAAATGGTATTAATTTCATTAAAACGGGCTGAAGAATGCTAGAGCGAGAATGTCAGTAAAGTAAATATATAGATAAAAAATTGATTGATTTAATAAAAATAAAGTTTTTTACTGCTTTACCCAAACGATAACCTTGACATCCGAGAGAAATGGAATTTTTTTTAATTATTTAATATATTTAATATTAGTTTATATATTTTATTTTATTAAGATTAAATAAAATATATAAACAGTTAATTGATTAACACTGACTGTAAAGCGCTGAGTCGTACGAGAAGCGTGAGAGTGACCCAGAGGTCGGGCGTCGAGAACGGAATCCCCGCGCCCTAACAATGAGAGCGAGCATTTCACTTTTAGCACGCCCATTTCAGTCATTTAAGAACTTTTTTTAACTTCAATTTTGTTCTCATCATTAATTAGCTATGAGCCACGACATAGCAGTGCTAGGATTCTGGACCTGTTCCAAAGAAACAGCAACGCTACTTGATGCAGCGTGAAATTTGAATAAATCTCACCAACAGCGATATGGAACTCCTGAGGGAGGCGACGGCGCTGTGGAAGCAGGAGAAGTGGCGCGCACTCGACAATCCACACGGTCGCGTTCACCGAGTTCTGCCCGTTTGAGAAGGCCCAGAGGAGGCGGCCGAAGAAGAGCAGCTGCGAGCCTGGGAGAGGAGAGAGCGAGGTAAGGGGAGAGCGCGACAGAGAGGGAGGTAGAGAGAGAAAGAAGTAGGGAAAGCGATAGATTAGGAAAGAATGAGTACGAGATAAGGATAGGTGGATGGGGAGACAGAGAGAGGGAAAGAGAGAAACAGATGTGGGGAGACAGAGTAGAAAAATCAATGGAGAGTATTAAAGAGAAACAATTGCTCATATGTATATTAAAAAGCATATTTCACCCCCCTTACTCTCTCCCTTTGCACCTCTCTCCTTCTCACGTTCTAGCTCTCCGCTTCTCTCTGTCTCTCTTTATCTCTCCTTTGCATTCTCCTCTCACCCTCACTGTCTCCAATTCTCTATATCTCTTTCTCTGTCCTTCCCTCTTTGTCTAATTCTCTCCTTCACGCTCCCTCTCTCTGAATAATAGGAAACTACTCCTTCCGATTTATTATCACTCTGATTTACATATTATTATTTTAAGAAGGTGAGCCCGAAAAAAATGACATTTAGACCACGCGTCAGAAGTCGAGCATTTAATTATTTTTAAAGAACTATCTCAAAATAGCCTGAGAAGCATGTAAAAGGCTCCTACGTATTTCTTTTTCTAGCCAAATAACTATTTAAAGAAGGAGGGAACAATCACAGTATCAAAATAAAACCTTGACACGAGTGTTGAGATGGCGACGGCGAACACGGAGCCAGTTGCTGCGCAGTACGAGGCCAGACTACTAATACACTATACATTGTTTACATAGGTCTCACTTTTGCCATGATCCCCTCGAAAAATTGTAAAAAGGGCAACATCCTCCCGATTTCCCTTCCAAAAATCTCTGAAGCGAGAGGGTTTTAAGAGAGCTCTCTGTAAGACTCAGGAAGGCCTTTATAGCCCCGGTAAATTTTTTTTTCTTTTAATTTGAAAACTTTTCAACGGATGCATCTAGTTGATCTACATTCTCTTCCGACACATCTGCAACTTGATCATCTCGGCCATGCGTATGTGTTGAAAAGAATTTAAATAACTTTGTTGATGAAAACTTTGACATTAGTAATATGTGTATATAAAGTACTTTTTTGCTTGCAATTACCAAATAAACCATGATGAAATGAAATATGACAAAATGAACCATGATGGAATAGTTCTCCTTGATTACTAACCAGCTTGTTGACATGCGTTGCGAGCGACTGGACTTGTCCTTCCTGGAAGGCGACAACCCGTTCGAGGCGTGCGCCGTGGACAGCGAGGAGCTTCTCGAGTGAACAGCTTCATGGCCTGGAAAAGAGACATTTCGAAATCAGGCGAGAAAATAAACACCTTGGCATTTTCTGACTTTTTGTTCTACTTCGCACGACTTCTCCCTATTTTGCCATGTGGAATATCGCAACCTTTGTCAGCTTAAAACGAGACATCGATCAAAATTTACCAGAGCTATATATTTGATAATGAAATTCCCACGAACAGGGTAAAAACAGTTCTCCGAGGGTCCCATAAAAGTGGGTTGGGAAGACCTCCGAGGCCCTCGAAAAATAGGGTGGGTAGGATAAAAATTTTAATTTCCGTGTCTCAAAAACTGCATGGGTAGTCCGGTTCGGAACTGGTTTTTTTTCCTCGCCCGTGAACATTTTGTATTGACCCTACAAATATTTTGGCTCGATTTTGTCAATAAAAAATATTAATGAGTATTTTTTGCCAGAGACACGGAGAGTTAGCGGAGTGCAAATGCGACACTTAGATAAAAATCAAAGAAGACAGTATCTCAAGAATGACATAAAGGGAAATCGTGCTGATAGCCTAAACATTTCAAATATTTCTATTTACTGTTACCATACTCACTCGAAATCATGGTGCACTAGTGATTTTTGATGCTGCACTAAAATCTTTTATCATGGCGTCCCTTAATTTAGTGTTACAGTATACGTATTAGTGTTACCCTCTCTTCAATTCATGGAACGTCGAAAGACGAGGCACTACCTGCACAGAGCCCGGGCACAACTGTACACTAAATGTTATCTAAGTGTCGCCATGACACCCCGTGGAGAACATTGTCAAGGAAGACTAATGACAAACATGATAATGACAATTATTTTGGATATAAATCAACCGGAGTATGCCTGGAAGTTACATAAAAGGGGGTAGGCAAGCGAGGTCGGCTGATAACAAAAAGGCCGTAAAAAGTGAAAGCTAATAGTTCTGGTGCGTAACCTGTTCGGCCATGCTAGATCCGATGGCCATGGACATGCACGGATTCTTGCAACTGCCACAGACGACCTTGCCGGGAGGCTCGTCTGGTGGGCGAGCTGGAATGGCGAAAGATATCACCTGTTTACTTGCTAATTGGGCCTTGTTGATAGTAAGCACTTTTCAAGATACAAAAGGTAACAAAACTTCAGGAAGCTTCGTGAATTTGATACAAGTGAAAAGTAACTTACATTGAGGCTATTAATTGGGCGAGAAAGACGAACACTAATTGGAAGAGAAAAGACGAACCCTTTTCAACGCAAGGCGCACAGAGGATGTGGCGGCAGTTTGTGAGGAAGAAGCGAGTGGAGGCGAAACGGATCAAGCTCAAACATGCAGAGATTGTTCGAGGAACACACAGCACTAAACAACAAGTGCAGTCGCAACCAAATTAAACATGAGGCAAGAAAGGGTAAAGCAATTGTTTGGATGAGCAAAAAACAATAAACAAACAGGAAGAGCTTGTACAGTGGAGGCCCGAACAGCTTCTGCGCGAATTTTACGAAGAATCTATTTTTAGTGTGTGAATTGGAATAGTATATTGTCAGAACAAAAAACAAATTAGCGAAAAATTTCAGCGTAAAAACGGATAGCTTCACAATACATCAAAACTTCTTAAAAAATAAGGTAGATTTTTTATTCAAAGTGAGTAAAACTTTGTTAGTCGTCGTAAATATTAAGAGAATCTATCGATTGTGTTGCGAATGTACATCCTTACATGATTGCTATCTGTTCGAGACATTTTGACAGATGAATGGAAAGTAAATTCATGTGAACAAAACTTTCGAACGGATTACTATCATACTGTATAAAAGCAATCCTGATATAACACTTGCATGGATATACACTTGCAACACAACAGATAAATTTTCTAAATGTTCGATAGGGTGCAGAGAATTTTATTCATCTTTGTTAACGCATTCATCTTATTTTTTAACTACTGTTTCGTAAATAGTGAAACTATCCGGTTTAACGCTGAAAATGTTTGTTAATTTGTTTTTTGTTCTGGCAATATACTATTCTTATTGACACACTAAAAATAGGTTCTTTGTTAAATTCGCGCAGAATGCTGTCCTGGTTCCCACTGTGTTTTCCTTTTTACAAGCTCTTCCTGTTTTTATTTCATTGTTTTTTGTTCATCCAAACAATTATTTTAACCATTTTAGCCTCATGTTTGATTCGATTGCGATTGCTCTTGTTGTTTATTGCTGTGTGTTCATCGAACAAGCTTGATCCGTTTCCATCTTCGGCAAACGCAGCAAATCCATAATTTTAGTAAGGGCGCTGTTCTATAACCTACAAGTTATGCTCTCCCAACTAGGATAACTATCCTTGTGTTGCATATTTGAAGTATTCCTATGGCACTTTCTGTTTCCGCCCTGGTATTACTTTCCCTAGTGCTTATGGTTAGAAAAGTGAATCAAAGCTGAATGTTTTTTTATTTGATTCTTACATGATCCAGCTGGAGTTGATAGATAACTTCTTCTTCATAATCCGCCGTCCTTCTTCTCCAGAAGCCATGTCCGACTTCGTGCATTGCAACGCGTGTTTCGTGATTCCTTCGCCCTCCTCCACTTCCTCCATCCTCACCAACTGCCGCCACATCCTCTGTGCACCTTGCGTTGAAAAGGGTTCGTATTTTCACTTCCAATTAGTCTCCGGCTTTCTCGCCCAATTAATAACCTCAATGTAAGTTACTTTTCACATGTGTCAAATTCACGAAGCATGAATGTTTCCTGAAGTTTTGTTACCTTTTGCATCTTGAAAAGTGCTTACTATCAACAAGGCCCAATTAGCAAGTAAATAGTTGATATCTTTCGCCATTCCAGCCCGCCCACCAGACGAGCCTCCCGGCAAGCTCGTCCGTGGCAGTTGCAAGAAGCCGTGCATGGCCATGGCCATCGGATCTAGCATGGCCGAACAGGTTACGCACCAGAATTATTAGCTTTCACTTATACGGCCTTTTTGTTATCAGTTTTGTAACTGTAGCTGACCTCGCTTGCCTACCCCCTTTTATGTAACTTCCAGGCATACTCCGGTGGATTGATATCCAGAATAATTGTCATTAACAAGTTTGTCATTAGCCTTCCTTTGACAAAGTTCTCTGGCAAAAAAAACTCATTAATATTTTGATTGACAAAATCGAGCCAATACATTTGTAGGGTCAATACAAAATGTTCAGGGGCAAGGAAAAAAACCAGTTCCGAACCGTACTACCCATGCAATTTTTGCCGTGTTCATGGGAATTTCATTATCAATAGTGTTGCTCTGGTAAATTTTGAGCGATGTCGCTTTTTTAAGCTGGCAGAGTTTGCGATATATCCACATGGCAAAATAGCAAGAAATGCGTAAAATGTGAGAAGTCTTGCGAGGTAGAATAAAAAGGCAGAAGATTCCAGGTATTTATTTTCTCGCCTGATTTCGAAATGTCTCTTTTCCAGGCCATGAAGCTGTTCACTCGAGAAGCTCCGCTGCCCACGGCGCACGCCTCGAACGGGTTGTCGCCTTCCAGGAAGGACAAGTCCAGTCGCTCGCAACGCATGTCAACAAGCTGGTCAGTAATCAAGGAGAACTATTTCATCATGGTTCATTTAAGCCAAGGTTGATATCATCATACTTTATTCCATCATTGCAAGTTAATAGGTATTTTATGAGTTTTTTTTATATTTATTTTATTAACATGCATATATTTGCAGTGTCAAGGTTTTCATGGTGAATCGCAGGCAAACTTTAAAAACGCTTTAAATGTAATAAAAATAAGTGGACAGTCCATTTATACACTTAATATTGTTTTTTTTTAACTTTTAATACAGGCGGCTTTTTCTTATACAATTTGTTCGCCTTCTTTTTCAGCACCTCCGCATGGTCGAGTTGATCAAGTTGCGTGATGAGAAGGACCAGAAATGCGCAGAGCTCGCGAAGTTGGTTTTGCCGGGCTATTATATTAATTTTTTGCGTGTGTAAAATAAATATTTCTATTAATTTTCCCTCTACTGTTTCTTATTGTAAGGAATGGTTTTTATTAGGAGTGAATTGTTTTTCTTCCTGGAATAGTAAGAGGCTTCAATTGCCTGTTTAGCTCGCACCATTCTGGTTATCTTAGTATTATTATAGTTATTAATACTATTCGAAAATGAAATCAATTTAAAAAGAATTATAAATGTCAATGTTCAGAGAGCTCGAGTCGGTGAAGCTTTCCCTTGAATACCACCAAGACGAGCTGGAGAAGCAGACCCAGCAGTACCGCCAGTTTGAGCAGCAACGCCTTCAGCTCGATCATCTCAGGTCAGGGAGAAGCCACGGTTGAGAACCCAGCCGACCAACATGGGTAGTGGATATGGGGACCGCAATTCAGGAGGGGGGTAGCTATTTATTTCTCATAGATGAATTACTTGCTAGTTATTTGGTTATTAAAAATGATATTGAGTACTGTACTCTGCCTTGCGCTAATGTAAGTAATCAATTTTGAGCCTAGCTTGTTTCGTGTTGGCTCCTCGCCGTCTGCGGATCCCTGCCCTCGTCCTCTGTTCGTCCACACCATTAAAGGATAGTGGAAATTTTTTCAGTGTTATTTTTCTTTAAGTATAAAAAACCTGCATAGTAATTAAAAGCATTGAAAATATATCTTTTTTTGCTATAAACTGTGCATTTCCGGGTCTCTGGCGGCGTTTCCTCCATCATCGAGTTGCCTCGTAGATTGTTGCCGCAGTGCAAAGGAGTGTGGTTACAGTACTTTTTTATTATAGTTTTTAATAGCCTTTGTTCGGTTTCTTAAATTCATGATCTTCCTCTTTCGCACTCTCCCTCTCTCCTTCCTTCCCTTTCAACCTCCCTCCCTTCTCCCTTATACCCTTCCTTCCCCACTCTCTCGTTTTCTAATCCTGTCAATTCCCCATTTACGATATCTCCATCCTCTGCCCGATTGTCCTCCTCTTCCTTATCCCTTGTCGTCCTCCCTTTCTCCCTCTCCCTTCTATCATTACTCTTCCCCATTTCCCGATGGGGTAGCTACGCATGGGCCTACCTTTTAAGGCATAGCCCTTGTGTAAGTTACTTCGTCGGAAGGGGCGAATGAGAGTGCTGAGGCTAATGCCCCGCCCCTCTCCTTCTTTTTTTCTCTTCGGTCTTATATTCATTTAAATTACTATTATAATTCTAGTTGGCACATTTTTGCTTTAATAACTGTTTCGAATAGATAAATTAAAATAATTTCAGATAATTATTTAATTATTCTCTAATAAATAGTATTAATGTTAATCAGAGTAAAAAAAGTAGCTAAACAGTCTTCTAAAGATATTCTGCAGTGCTCTTCTACGATGTTCATGGCCAAGATTCGGAGACGCGGTAAATCTTCTAAATGTTCATTAGCGAGGATAGCGTTTATCTCAACTTTATTAAATTTTTCTCCTTATTTTTTAAGTGCTTATTTTTTAATGGTGAAACTATCCTTTTTATGCAAATTTTTTTCGGTAATTTTTCTTCTCTTTTTTCGTGGTTGTCCATGTCTGCTAACGAATACAATTTTAAGAAATCACTGATCTTGTACACATCTTACATTTACTTATTTATGCTCTCGAGAAGCGAGAGTAAATGGATAAAAGAACTTCATGATCAAGAGTATGCTATTTTCTCTCTATTATAAATCTCGATTCGAGCATGATTTCTACGATGGGAAGAAGCCAGAGATTCATTTGTAGCCCGCAGAGGTCAACGCAGCAAACAACGAGTACAGTTTCCCTTGAATCCCGGGCCACAGTATACCCGAGCGAAGAGATACGATAGGAAGGGGGCGGAGCCTACAGGAGGACATCTCCATCGGCAGGCGTTAGAAGAGGCGGTCGTCTTTCGTCGAAGGGTCCCTCCGAGACTTTCGATGTCATCGACATCTGATTTACAGAAATAATTGTATATTTTTACTTCAATAATTGTAAGACAAATATTTGAATGCTTGGTTGGTGGAATACTGCCAACATCTCTCTCTTTAGCTTGCTCTCTCTAGCTCGTTCTCTTTCGCTCTCTCTCTCTCTCTCTCTCTCTCTCTAGTTCATTCTCTTTCGCCTTCTCTTGCTATAAAAATTGTTTTCAAAATCAGTAGAAAACTAGCAAATTGAGTCTTAAACTATTTTTAAACTGATTGTGAGGAGGTGCATTTGCGATTTTATTCGATTTTGGCATTCGAACAGAGTCAGCGAAGTGCAGTCCCCTTCAATTTAAGACGTCATAATTTCCTCCCGGGACTAATCTGTGGCTTCAACTTCAAGGCCGCAGATGCCCATGTCGGCGAAGCTTCGCTGCTCGAGCTCGTTGAAATACAGATAGAAGTATATGAGAATAGAGATAAGGAGAGGGAGAGGGAGCGGGGAGAGAGAGAAAGGGAAACAGATAGACAGAGAGAGAGAGGGAGAGAGAGCGAGGAGAGAGAGAAAGGGAAACAGATTACAGAGGGAGAGGGAGAGAGAGCGGGTAGAGAGAGAAAGGGAAACAGATAGACAGAGAGAGAGAGAGAGGGAGAGAGAGCGGGGAGAGAGAAAGGGAAACAGATAACAGAGGGAGAGGGAGAGAGAGCGGGTAGAGAGAGAAAGGGAAACAGATAGAGAGAGTGAGAGGGAGAGAGAGCGGGGAGAGAGAAAGGGAAACAGATAGACAGAAGGAGAGGGAGAGAGAGCGGGGAGAGAGAGAAAGGGAAACAGATAGACAGAGTGAGAGAGAGAAAGAGAGAGAGAGCGGGGAGAGAGAAAGGGAAACAGATAGACAGAGTGAGAGAGAGAAAGAGAGAGAGAGCGGGGAGAGAGAGAAAGGGAAACAGATAGACAGAGTGAGAGAGAGAAAGAGAGAGAGAGCGGGGAGAGAGAAAGGGAAACAGATAGACAGAGTGAGAGAGAGAAAGAGAGAGAGCGGGGAGAGAGAGAAAGGGAAACGGATAGACAGACTGAGAGAGAGAAAGAGAGAGAGAGAGCGGGGAGAGAGAAAGGGAAACAGATAGACAGAGAGGGAGAGAGAGAAAGATGAGCAGGGAAAGAAATGAGATCGAAAACAATTTGATTAAATCGATTGAATTGCAGGCTCCCATTTCGACTCCGCATCCGATTTCAGCCGTGGCATTAATGCCGTGCAATCGTAAACTCGAACTCGGCTACCACAGTGGTCGGAGAGAACGGATGGGCGGAGCATGAAAGAAGTCCCACGTCGTGCTGAGTCCAACAAAAAAAAGTTGACCGGCAATCCCTACATGTATAATTTAAAATATGGCAGAGTTTGCTGATGCATTATTATTTGTGAGTGTAAGCTATTACTCTCCGCATTCCTCCAACCGGCGTCTCTTTACTGCAATGGCTGATCAACATTTCAGTTAGTTGCTTTATTCAAGATGAGCAAAGGTCGGGACCCTTCAAGGGTTGTACTCGATTAGGAGGTTCTTGCGGCGGACCATGCCGTCGCCCTGGAACCACTCGCGGCGGAACTGCTTGGCGGCGCCGTCCGGGGTGTTGGTCCACTCGATGGTGATGCGGTCGTTGTTCGTGTCTTCCTAGAATTAAATTTAAATCATGGGAAGTTTGAAGCAATTTTATTTGCTACAATTGGATACTACTATCCATCTCTTTAAATGAACATGGCCGTAGGCGAAGGCGTCGCAAGAGACAGCAACAAGGACGGGCTCCTTGGGATCGAGGACACCGCTGGCCGGGTCGACACCGAGACGCTTCATGTTCGTGGTCTTGAAAGCCCAGCCGATGCGGCGCGCAGAGGTGTTGACCACCTGCAATTAGAAACATTAAAATAAAATTTTGCCAGCTAAAGGAAAGAAAATGTAGATAAAGAATGATAACATGGAATTGGAAAGATGGCGAAGATAAACAAAACAAACCTTGATGTGGTAGGTGTGCTTGTCGTCGTAGGGCGCGTTGAAGACGACCTTGGCGTTGGGCTGAGTGACGATGTCGCCAGGAGGAACGGACTGAGCCATGGCTTGGAGGAGAAGTGAAGAGGAGTGTAGAGCAGCGAAGCACAGACTACGACTGATGGAAATGTATCTAGAAACCAGCTTTTATACGAATTTATGAGCATGAAATTTTACATTTTCGCAAAAGCGCAGCGATTTAGCTACATTTATGTTTATTTCTCAAGAACACCGAACAAAGATCAATGTTTCAAAAACACTTCTGTGGAAGTCACGAACTCCATGCCGAAATAAATTAATTTTGAAAGTATTAATGTTATGAACTTATATATAGTACATAGAACTTTGTAAGAAAAAAATAACTTTCGCCCATTTTCCCATATAAATTTGATCTTTGTCCTGCGTTCTTACGAAAGAACCCAAATTTGATTAATCAAGTCGATGCACTTTAGCGAAAATTTAAAATTTCAGCCTGGAAAATGCGTATAAAAGGAGTGTTAAAGCGGCATTTCTATCAGTCGTCGACTGTGCTTCTCTGCTCTCCTCTCTTCTTCACTTCTCCTCCAAGCCATGGCTCAATCCGTTCCTCCAGGCGACATCGTCACCCAGCCCAACGCCAAGGTCGTCTTCAACGCGCCCTACGATGACAAGCACACCTACCACATCAAGGTTTGTTTTTTTTTCAGTACCCGTATCCGAATTTTGAATTCACTATTCCCTGTTAGGTAACATTTTAGTAATTGTTTCTAATTTCAGGTGGTCAACACCTCTGCACGTCGCATTCGCTGGGCCTTCAAGACCACGAACATGAAGCGTCTCGGCGTCGACCCGGCCAGTGCGTCCTCGACCCCAAGGAGCCCGTCCTCGTTGCTGTCTCCTGCGACGCCTTCGCCTATGGACAGGCATGGTTTAGTCGAAAACAGAAATTTAAAAATATTTTCAAAATTAAAACTTAAAATATAATTAACTGTGATTTGCAGGAGGACACCAACAACGACCGCATCACCATCGAGTGGACCAACACACCTGACGGCGCCGTCAAGCAGTTCCGCCGCGAGTGGTTCCAGGGCGACGGCATGGTCCGCCGCAAGAACCTCCCCATCGAGTACAACCCTTGAAGGGTCCCGGCCTTTGCTCATCTTGAATAAAGCAACTAACTGAAATGTTGATCAGCCATTGCAGTAAAGAGACCGCCGGACTCCGGTTGGGGGAATGTGGAAAGTGAGAACCTAGACTCACAAAGAATATTGCACAGACAAACTAATAAAATACATGATCAATCTATTTCAATCTTGGTTTTGTTGCCGCGTCCCATTTCATGCTCTCACGTTACTTATGATCATGGAAATACTCGCGATGGGATGTGGAGTTGAGAACTAAGACTGCAATGTCTAAAAAATTAATTTTTGTACTTAGAATGTACGCAAAATTCAAACAAGTTCTGTGAGATTTTATTTCATTTCTTCAACAAAAATAGTCGGAGATGTAGAGAGAGCAATGAATGTAGCTCATGCCTTGAGATCAAACGAGCTCTTCACTTGCCTCAAGATGCCCAGCATAGTACTTACGATAAATTTGTCTCAATTTCTTCTTCTATTTTTCGTGATTGAATCCACTTCTGTTAACAACTCACAATCAAAAGAATGCAGCCTCTGTATATAATTTATATTCACTTTATTTAAGCACTAGAACCATGAAAAAAATTAATAAACAACTACTTTGTGATCAAGAGTATGTTTTTTTTCTATATGTCAATTTGTTTTTCAATGCGCCAAGCAATGTGATCAAAATTGTCACTGCCACTGTGCAAAGTTGACTCTGGAATTTGCGTCAGTCTGAGCAACTGACGCTATTTGGGTTTCGACCTTTGCACTTTGTTCTAACGAGTTTACTAGCTCTACTTATAAGTCATGCTCGAATGATGCCAATTTGAGAGAGAATGGACAAATTGACTCCATCTGATATCACTAATAACGTCGCATTTCTCGAGTATAAAGCAACAAAAACAGGAACAATAATTTCCAGGACCTTTGCTTTCTTTCTATGAAGTGAATCAGAAATGACAGAGAGGAATAATAAGTTCATTTCAAAGCGATATGGACTGATATGAGGGCTTTTCTCCGTCCTGCAAGACATGGAATTGTCCTTCCCGCATAAATGCGAAAATTTTGTTGTTTTATTTATAAAAAAAAAAAACTAAAATGGGAAGAATTATGGCTGCATCCTTGATGTTATTGGGCTGTTACGGCGAGATTGAATCAGCAGCAATGCCTAATAATTGAATCCATTCCAAGCACCAGAGAAACGTTTTCAGTAGGTGACACATAGCTTCTTAATCATATGTCTTTATTCCCCTTTTGTTATGTTATTTATATTTGTGTTAACCATATTCTTTAGAAAAAACCTTTATCTGCTGGTGGTAGTTGGCACAGAGGACGCGTTTGCTGGTAGTTCGGATAATGTTCGGGAGGGGGGGAGGACGGATGGGCGGAGCTCTAGTCGAATTTGTAGCCGGCGCGGGCCTTTCGTGTGAGGACCATAGTGACGGGGTGGACGGGAGGGCCGTTGACGATGTTTTCCTTGCCGCCGAAGCCGGCGGATGCCTTCTCGTTGCGGACGTCGCACTGAAAATATTTTCATTTTAATAAAAGTGTCTTTTTAAATTTAACTAATACTGAAGAATCTTTCCGGCTGACCTTGCCGAGGATCTGTTTGCCATTGAAGGTGATGACGGCGGGGGAGATGTCTCCCTTGTGGTGGTTGACGTGGACGGGCACGTACTCGCGCTCCGTTCCGAACACGAAGACCTCCTGCAGAGAAAGGACGGGTTACTGTACCTCGGGTTGGAAAGGAAAGAAAGGGAGACCGAGAATGGCTTCCACTGGTAGTCGAAGCCACGGACGTGCTCGGACATGTGGACGAGCAGCTGGATCGAGCCGACGTTGCCGGTGTACTCGCGGTTGAACCACGCGAAGTTCGCGGCGATCTGAGGAGATTAGGGATCATAGATTAGAGATCAGTGATCAAGGAATCAAGAGCCGTACCTTTCCGCCCTCGTTCCAGACGCGGCCCATGACGGGCTCTCCCTGCTGGTACCAGAGGGCGACGTACTGGTCGGGGTTCTGACCCGGAATCGTGTCGAGTGTCTTGTCCAGAGCCCTGAATTAAACAATCTTGGTTTTAAATTGAGCCGGAATATTTATTTTTGCTGAAACTAAATAAACACAATATCGCACTTGACGAGTTGCAGTGCCGGCCAAGGGTCGCCGGCGCGGACGTCCATCCACTGGTTGAGCATGACGCGAGGAGGAGGGGGACCCGGCTTGGGGACCGGCGGAGGAGGAGGCGGCTTGGGGCAGTGGGCGCACTCGCAGAAGGGTGGACCACCCTGGAAAGAGGAGATATGTAGAGAGGGGGAGGGAGAGGGAGAGGGAGAGTGAGAGGGAGCAGAGAGAGAGGGGGAGAGAGAGAGGGAGACAGTGAGAGAAAGGATACCTTGAGGTTGCGGACGATGATGAACATGTCGGCCAGCTGCCCTCCGGCAAATTCGCTCGCTTTCCCGTCGTGACTGAAAAGAATGTTTTCATTCTCAATAATTCCTTCTTCAATGTTAAATAGATGTGATTAAAGTGCATTACGAAATTCTACTACGAACTTCTGCTGAGACTTCAAAGCCTATAGGCCATGATTCGAAGGCTGATTTGACCTGAAGAGCGCGAGCTCAGTCTTGTTGTCGAGGTATCCGAGGATGTTTCCCTCCTTGCGCTTCCACAGAATCGGCAGCGAGTTCCCGCACTTGACGTACTGGCGATCCTCGTTGATCTTGTCGAAGCGGTCTCCGTAGCGGATCCACTCGTACCAGTATCCCAGTGACGTGTGGTCGCCGTTGTAGGTCAGGATCTGCAAGTATACAATTTGGAACACAATTTTTAGATTTGGATGTTTTCATTATAAGCCAAACCACAATAAAATGTAGACTGAAATGACCTGGATCTGGCCGCCGAGATCCTTGGCGCCGGTGAGCGCGACCTTCTTGTAGGGGAAGGAGCACTCGACGACTCCGCCGTTGTTCCAAGCGCGGCCGTGGATGGGCACTCCGTGCTTGTACCAGAGAGCCACGTACTGGTTCATCTCATCAAGCACCTTCACTGGCTTATCCGGGAAGGGCGAACCGATTGGCTGAAGAGTGTACGATTAGAGAATGGGGAAAATGGGAACACTTAGGGGAAAGATAGAGGAGAAAGAGACTTGAGAATAATGGGAAATCAGAATGAAGGAATGAAGGAGATCAGAGACAGGGTATAGGGCAGGGGTAGGGGATGGGTTGGCAAAACTGACCTGGAAGGCCCAGGTGTCCTCCTTCGGAGCTGAATTCGGCATCGCAGAGAAGAAGCAGTTGAAGAAGCTGGAAGAGCTGGAGAGGCGATCACTCGAGAAGAGTGAGGAACTGAAGGAAACAGCCCCTTTTTATAACATTCTGAGATAGCAAATTTGGTAATTTTGAGGAAAGGTCAACGGGTGGATTTACACTTTCTATGCAAAAGTTTGAGATTTCGCATGTTCTGCGATTGTTCTCACATTCTGAGTATTTTCTAAATTTCAAAAAGCACGTGGAAAAGGGAGAAAAAGCACTCGAACATGTAAATTTCTTATTTATTTATTTGAATAATATGACTTTCATTTCAATATTTCTGCATTTTCACTTCGGCTAAATATAATTGACTAAAAATTATAATCACTAGTGATTGATGATTTGAATATGATAATTTCTTTCTGACAAAAAATATTTGGTCTGATTGAAAATATCCCTTTTTAGGTTGTGGTTTGGGAATATTTACAGAGTTTTTAGAGTTTAATAAAGCATGAACGCCTTGTTTCACCCTCGCTCGAACCACATCAACGTCAAGAAGTGTGAAAAAAAACTCATTGCTTTGTTCGATATATCACTCAAAGGAAATCAACTAAGTCCTCTTGAAGAAATCAAATCGAAGCAAATTAAGATAAATTGTAGGTAGCATTTATTGCTTCACTGGCTTCCATGCTTTTTTGGTTGCGTCATGTGGCAAGGGAGGAAAGGCGGGGCAGCCACAGGCGCGACCGCGCGCGGACACGCCGACAGCAGTAGTCGTCATTCCAGCGTCCTCTGCGGTTCGGACGGCTGGAGCACAAGACAAGGAAGTATACAAAGAGGAAGACGTCAAGACTGCGAGAGGTATCGAAAATCGATTGATTTCGGATTCCAATCAAGAATTCGATCGATTCAATGCACCAATCTACAAGTACATGCCGAGTGCAAATTAAATGTACCTTTGACATTCATCCGCACCTCATTATGGAAAATGAAGCGAAATACACGTATTACTTCAAACCAGGAAAATAATAAATATCAATATATTTTATTTACAGTATCGAGGACGAGTTTGAATATGCTAATTGACTATTTTCAAAAAAAAACGATAAAAAGTCAGCCGTGTGAGGGTGCCGGACGCTGTGAAAAATGAAAGTAGCTCATTCTTTCGATATTTCCACCGCTTTCACACTATTATGAAGATTGCAGTGAACGGGAGAAATGCATATCATTATGCCCTTAAAAAAATCTTCAGAACCTCGCACTTTTTCACTTCCACTCCCCGCGCTTGGCCTGGTTGGCTGCCTCGTTTGATCTCTGCCTTCTTCTCTCATCCACTCTCCTCCAATGTCTTCTTCCTCCTTCTCTTCCCACTTCCTGCCCCCTCTCGTTGCGGCGGCCGCTCGCCAGCACTCGGCGTCCATCGAAAGTCACTCCTTCGGCATTCGACGCGACGCCAGCCAGGACGGGGCAAATATATTGATACATTTTTTTAATTTAGAAAAGGAGGGAAAAGGCTGTCCTCCTTAAAGTTGGTTCTTATTTTCGAAAACATCAATCAGAAAAAAATATTGACGGACCTTGCTCGTTGGTAGAAGTCGACGACGGTTTCTCTTCGCATCGAATGGACGTCGCCCGAGGCCTTCATCCCCACTTTCAGCGGCCGCGTCGACTTTCCACTAAAGGCGATTCCCTCCGAGATAAAAGACGACTCTCGCGTCAAGAAAATTAATGACGACTTGAAGGTCCCCTCGAAAATTGAGATCTAGAGAGATCTTCAATTGATTCAAGATGTAGTCACGCCCATCCAAGTCCACCCTGATAAATTCATCTCAATCTTGTCTTCGCTTACATCTCCAAAGAATGCAGATGGTAAATACATTGTATATTCACTTTATTTACTCTCTCTAAACATGAAAGAAAGTAACCGCAACAGATTCGTGATAAAACAATATGTTTTTTTCTTCTTTTTTTTTCTTACGGCAGCCGAATGAATCAATGAATGAATGAAGAAATGAATGAAGTTCTTCTCTGCACTAACCAGCATAACACTTTTAACCCTCGCATAAAAGATAGTTAGGAAAAGAAATATTTTCTATGATTTTTTTCTGCCAACTTTTCTAAAATTGCAAAATTTGAAGAGATTAGCACAAAAAAAAACCCGCCTGAAGAAGGTGCGTTCTTTCAGGCAGTGAATTTACTATATATGCATGTAGTTATGGACGGTAATGCATGGCAAAATATTGATTAACATGATGAACCAAGTAGCCCTCACATCTCATTTCACTTGCTATCGGCCGCCGTGGCCAGTTGTCTTCATCCAGCGCTCATGGAAGAGCTCATCGTCAGTCGTCTTCGTCAGACAACTTCGTCACTAAAATCATTACAACGAAGTTGTCTTGCGAGAATAATCTGGACAAGAAAGGAGTCTTAAGTTCCACTAACCTTGAAGAAATCTAATCGAAGCAAATTAAGATAAATTGTAGGTAGCAGTTATTGCTTTACTTGCTTCCATGCTCTTCTTGGTTGCGTCATGTGGCAAGGGTGGAAAGGCGGGGCAGCCACTGGCGCGACCGCCCGCGGACACGCCGACAGCAGTAGTCGTCATTCCAGCGTCCTCTGCGGTCCGGACGGCTGGACCACAAGACAGGGAAGTATACAAAGTCAAGACTGCGAGAGGTATCGAATATCGATTGATTTCGGATTCCAATCAAGATTTCGATCGATTCCATGCACCAATCTATAAGCGCATGTCGAGTACAAATTAAATGCACCTTTGACATTCATCCGCACCTCATCGTGGAAAATGAAGCGAAATATGTACGTGTGTTACTTCAAAACAGGAAAATTATAAATATCAAGAGATTTTACTTACAGTATCGACCACAAGTTTGCATATGCTAATTGAGTACCTCCATGAATACATAATTAGCCATAATATAATTTAATCTAAAATAACAATGAAATGATTTACAGATCGGCTTCGCGTGATGATCACGACATACGGGCCGAATTTCTTCTGCCAGTTGTACGCGCGCAGAATGAAGAATCCGTGAGTAGAATGTCGATTCTTTGTAACAGTAGGATAGGCTATTATTGAGATGACGAACAAATGTAAATAAGGGAAGATGACATTTGTGTTGTTGAAGGAAAATCTTCAAAACGAGCTCCAAATGGACGTACGTGCAGACGCCGGAGGTCTACTGCTTTTCTTCGTCATTGAAAAGATCTCGAATGGAACCTTTAACATGTCCCACTTATTCGAACCACTCATCAATCGGAGACAACTTCTTCTGCATTCACAGGCCGACAAGGGCGGGGGCGACACGAGCTGCTTGCCCTTCCTTCGCGAACTTGTCATGAAACGCAAGAGAAGCGTCGTCCTTCTCACCAAGACGCAGGTTTCTAGTGGATCGAGGACAATATTAATAGATAATTCAGCATTAACCAAAAGAGTTGTGTTATTTAAATAAAATAAAAATGCAAATAAATATTGAGGAACTCGATCGTCTCCTCGCTATTCCAAAGTCCGAGTGCGGCGAGTTCACCTTGCATCGCCAGGTTGGGTACAAGCTCAACCTTGGTGGCCGAGTGGGTTGTGGGAATGATTGGGATGCGAAGGATGCTAGTTCTCTGCCTTCTCAGGACGCGGCCTCCAGCTCGGACAAGACGTCGCGCTACCTTCAGCGTGTCAACATCTCCACGCCCGCAGGCAAGAAATGCCATGTGCAGTTCTTTCACTACGCGCGCATCTTCAACCAATTCCATGACAGCTACACGGTTAGCTTAATTGGCCACGCTCACCCGTCCAGTTCGAATTGGCCACGCTCACCCGTCCAGTTCGAATTGGCCACGCCCCATTCCATCAACTCTGATCACACACGTTCTTCCTGATTGACACAAAGTCATATGTGTTCTTCGATTTGGCTAACTGAGCTCTCATTCCATTTTAAGGATATCTTGATTATAGATTTTAACTAAGCATAATTATTCCTTAAGGTGCTTCTGTCAGAGTTTCTGAACGAAATGTTCATTCCGGAGAATAAGAAGGCGGTGCTGATCATATCCGAATCGGAAGTGGAAGTGGCGCGACTCGTCTTCTGCCTCATGATCCTCAATCGAACTCTCGACTTAAATGAGCCACTCAAGATTCGCTTCAACTTCATGGTGAGGTGGACGATCATTTATGAAATCCCTATCCACAAATCACTTTCTGGTCTTGCGGAAAATGTCAAACAGAATAATGGGCTTCTTTTCAGCAACGCGCCCTCGATCGAAGCATCGAGATCTCCAAGGGAAAGTTCCGGCCATCGGTGAGTTCTTTCAAAACATTCATTTGTACATTTTAAGTCCTTAAAAAAATATTTATTGCTTTTTTTATTTTATATATAAAAATGTAATGAATTGCAGGACTTGAAGGCGTGTCTGGTGGCGTTGCTCGACTGCTGCTCCATCAAGGAGAAGCTGATGCGGAAGAGGAACGAACACATCCCCAAGGAGGTCAGCGAGAAGCGAGAGATCATCGACAAGTGGATGGCCCGGCTTAACAAGCACCAGTATGGGCATCTCTGTCTCTCTATATTACTCCTGTCTCTCTCTATGTTCTCTGTCTGTCTGTCTCGATCTCCCAGTCCCTCTCTCTACTTCTTTCTTTCAGCTGCCCGGTATGCGCCCCCGAGTCGCCATTCAAGTGGAACGAGATCCTCGACGTCTAAGCGACAATCTTCGTCCTTCCTTATTTTATGTCCAAGGGGAATGAAACTGAGCTGGAAATTATTAACCTCCTCAAACAGACTCTTTATGAACGCCTCCCCTTCCAAAATCCTCAGCATAGATTTTCAGCTGAATCCAAGAGAGAGAATCTTCCACACTACGGCCATTGCTTGACAGTTGCTCGAAATTACTCTAAATATCCAAAGGATGAGATTGAAAGGAATGTATGAACATTCCCTCTCGTTTACATTCCAAGGGATGATTTGTTACTTTGAAAAATAGAAGACTTGAGGTCCTTCCCATGAATTAGGCTTTCAGCAGTTGCTATTATTGCGTGTACTCTTCTCTTTCCCCTTTTTTTAACAAATCACATCAGAAGAATGCTGTTTCTTCATATATTTCATATTCACTTTATTTAAGCTCTCGGCCCACGAAAAAAACAACAACTATGTGATCAAAAGTATGTTTTTTTCTCTAGGTGTCATAAATGCTCGATTCGAGCTTGATTCCTATGTTATGTTTGCTGATTGAAAGAAGCCAGCCAGTCAAGTGGCACCCTCAGGTAAGTAAGTGGTTAGCAAGCCAGAATGAGATTCATTTCTTGCTGTACCCGCAGCGGTCGACGCGGCAAACAACGTGTACAGTAACCCTAGCAAGCCAGGGCTACAGTACACCCGAAGGAAGGGATACGGTAGGGAGGGGGCGGAGCCTACAAGAGGACGTCTCCATCGGCAGGCGAGAAGATGAGCGCGACCTTCGTGGTGTTCGAGGAGGCGGTCGTCTTTCGTCGAAGGGTCCCGCCGAGACTTTCGATGTCATCGACACCTCCTGGAGAATATAATCATTGCTTTTTTATCTCTAATAAAACGGATATATAAATTCTTTGTTTACCGGGAAACTACAACTATTAGATGTATCTATAACAGTCTGTCGGTAATGCAAACTTTTCAATCCCTAGATGCCAAATACTATTTAAAAAGTTCGAAAATACTTTACAGTTTTTATGAATTGGAAAGTAGTGAAAATTACGGGCTAAATGCTTGAGCTTAAGAAATGTATTGAAATGAATGAATAAAAGAAAAAGAGAAGAGATTATCCGTGCCTCGTCCGCCTCGCTTGCGTCGCCGTCCGCCGAGCGTCGTCTCTCCGCGCACGAAGCGCAGCATCGCCTCGCGCAGCTCGTCGTACTTCCAGCCGTACAGCAGAATGTTGATGGCCGCGTTGATGCCCGACGCGAGGCCGTTCACGAGCACCAGCACGGAGAGCACCTCATCCGACGCCTCCAAGCCATTCTTTTATTTCGCTTACAAAATTACAATTGTTAGCTCCTCTAATTTGCCTAAACCAAATCTGCGCGATATGATCTACCATCTTTACCTACCTTTTTCAAAAAAATTTTTACTCAAAATTTTTCTTTCTTTTCACTCTCCAGACCTAAGCCATTGGCTTCAATATGAAACTGCTCATTTCTCAAGAATTTTTTTATAAGTGAAAAATAAAATGAAGAGTATACCCTGACGATGAGCCCGGTGGCGTGCGCGAGGAAGGGACAGACGTAGAAGAGGAAGTAGGAAGCGAGCACGAGAGAGATCGTGATGAAGACGCGTCGCTGTCTCGCCAGCTCGCGCGCGCTCTCGCACTGGATCGATGGCTGCAAAAAGACTCTTCTTATTTAAAGGAGCACGACACTCAACCGTTTTCTGAGTCGCGTCTCTCTAAATCACACGCTCTCTCGTCGTCCTTGTGTCAGGGAAGATGGCGCGAATTCAAACGTGACTTTATGGCTCCCTTAGTGGCATTTTGCCAAGTTTCATTTCTTTGGTCAAGAAACATTTTTATTCAGCAAAAAAAAAAGATATCACTTTGCTCTGTGTGCCCGCATCGTGAAGTGCGCGGAGCGTGAGTCCGTAGCTTCCTGTGAAATTATAAACTTGATTCTTTCATTTTAAGGAAAATTTAAATTTAAAAAGCTGAAGAATGAGACATCGAGCTAAAGAAACGTCTAAATTTGCCTACCAATTTTATATTAAAATGTTTAAGAAGCTCAAGAGGCGCACCAAAAATAACGGCCCCGATGACGACACTGAAGCAGATCCAGTACGGAGCGAAGAGGCGGACATCTTGGCCAGACAAGGTGCACACCTCCAAGTAGACCACATTAGTAAATGCATATTAATCGATTTCTTCTTCTTCTTATTTCCTACCTACAAACCTTTTTTATCTCTCTCGCTCTCTCTCTCTCTCGTTTTCTCTCTTTCTCTCTTCTTCTCTCATTCCTTCTCTCTCTCTCTCTCTCTCTCGCTCTCTCTTTCTCACACCTGCGTCCGACTCTCGGTGTCTACGCCCAAAAATAGCATAGCGATTCCGATGAGAGCAATAAAAAATATGCCGAGGAAGCTTCGCAGCGGATACCAGAACGGGTCCTGAACAAACAAGTATAAAAAAAGAAGATAATTATGGAAACGGATATTAGAAAACTTCTTTTTCGAAGCAAATTCTTCCTTGTCGATTATTCTTCTCTCACTCTCTCGCTCTCACCCTCTCTCTCCCTCTCTCTCTCTCTCTCTATCCCTCACTCTCTCTCTCCCTCTCTATCTCATTCGTTTCCATGCTGTTTCTCCATGGCACTCTCCCTATAACCCTATAACGCTCGCCCTTTCTTTCTATCTATCTATCTCTCTCTCTCTCTCTCTCTCTCTCGCCTTGCTCTTGTAGCTGATCGGTCTCTTCACTGCAGAAAGCCGATCGACAGCGATGACGAGAACCGAAAGCTGGCTCAGCTGGATGCCAAGCACACTCACTGAGGCAAGAGAGACGCAGTAGACCTGGAAGGGAGAGAGAGAGAGGCAGAGAGAGACAGAGAGAAAGAGAGGGAAGAGAGAAAGAGAAAGAAGGGGGAGAGAGAATGGGAGAGAAAGACAGCGAGGACTATATCGATGTTAGTGAAAATGGAACACAGAGAAATAGTGAATCCTATGAGGAATGGTCCCGATGTGAGAAGAAATAGAGAAACTTTTTTTTTTCAAAATGATGCATAAACAGCCGGGCGGAAGGGGACATTTTGAGCTGACTGTGCAAAATTCTGTTAAAAATAAAGCTGGTTATCGGGAAAAAAGTTCTTTTTATGTCTACGACGCCATAGTATCCGATGAATTAATAAATGAATAAAATAATGTACGATTAAGCTTCTCTTTCTGACCTCGGAGAAGTCGTGCGTACTCGGTTGCATGACGTGCACGGTGGTTGCAGTCACTCGCACCATTAGGCCGATGCCTGCAAGATTCCTTCTCATCCTCAATCTCTCGCTCAATCTCTCTTTCTCTCGCTCCCTCTCTCGTGCTCAATATCTCTCTCTCTTTCTCTCTCTCTCTCTCTCTAACCAATCACAAGATCGGAAGTTGCCAAAAGTGCAATAAGCATGTTGTAGGCTCGTCCATAGAGCCTCGGCGATCTCAGAATGGTCAGAATGATGACGAGGTTTCCGAGGATGGCGAGGCATGCGATGCAGAGACGAACCAGAAGGAAGGGCACCGACTGCTCCCAGTCGTGGGCCATCTCAAGAGAGAGAGAGAGAGAGAGAGAGAGAGAGAGAGAGAGAGAGAGAAAGGGAGAGAGAGAGAGGGAGAGAGAGAGGGAGAGAGAGGGAGAAGGAGAGAGAGACTGAAAAGATATACTTACAAATACATGTTTAAAGAATGACATATCATGTATTGTATTTATAAAACTGATTCGGATGTAGAAAGCGCAGGAATAAATACAACATAGACAAACAGGATTTTCGCCACGGAAATTATGGAATAAAACGAGATTCAATTTTGATGTTCTTGCTTCTCGATGGAATGGACGTGTCCATAAAGGATGCGAAGCCATTCCCCTTTCTTCTATCCCTTTCCACTGCAATTTTTTTTTCATTAAAAAAGAAGAAGAGAAAAACAAACATATTTGAAGTCATGTGTGCTTATTACTTTGTTTTTCTGCCGACGTATTTATCCATATCGCAATGGAAACACACGGCTACCGTGTGGGTTAAAAGGAAATGATGAAGGAAGACATAGTATAATTATTACTTTGTTTGTTCAGAGCGGCTTGTAAGACGACTGATGAAAAAGTAGATTGTTAAAGAACGAAATCGGATTGTTTTCGACATTTCCACGCATCAAGTGAAGACCGAAAATTGGAGAGGAGTCGGCCTCAGCTGTGCTCGCTTCTTTTATCGAGGTGTTTTCAAGAGTCTCCCGTGCTCGCGCCTGTTGTAGAATCGAGGCGGCAATAAAAACAATATATCTTCTCTTTGTAAGCTCCAAGACATATCGCTCTTAAATGGCAGACTGGGTGGGTAATGCGGGACCACAAAGCAAGATTCTGTTTAAAAACAAGTACATTTCAATTGCAAACAAACTAGCTGAAATGACATAATACATTTGAAATAAAGCGGGCTCTTCGCCTCAAATAAGAATAGATACCTACAGATGTCTCTGAAGTGAATATCAAGCTGAAGTTTGAAAGATATGCTTGGTTGAACTGCAGAGATGAGAAGAATAATCTTATTCAGCTATTGAAGATGTTTTGAAGACATATGTGGGAGGAGGCTTTCGGGCAACTCGATGCCCGATTAGTGCAAGGGAATGGGAATGGAAGGATGCAACTGCCAGTAGTGGGCGTTCTTATTCCCGGCTCTCTTGCACATATTGTAACGCAAATTATGCTCCGCTTGGCTCACAAGGTCAAATCACAGGAAGAAGCGCTGCGAACGGATATATGTATGTACGGAGCTGTACTGCGAATGTATGAATAGAAAAATGTTGGTCACTGAAAATGGCAACCGGAAATTACTGTAGGATTATAATAGAGGCAGGCCTATGACTCGCACACGGAAATTGAGCTAGGATTGTGGGAAGAACTACCCCCATGTAACATGAATGACGCTTGATATCAATGCTATAAAAAAAAGAGAAGAAGAATGATAATATGAAAATATGGCGCCTCCACCACGTGGCGGTATATAAAAGGGAGGCATACACTCTGTTCTGAAACACTAAAAGTGATCATTAACACTTTATCAAGCCATAATATAGCGTCCTGCATATTGCGCGCAGAGTTCATGGAGTTGCAGTCATAAAAAAGTGTGAGGTCATTTGATTGAATTGTGTTGTGCTGATAAAAGTTCAGTGAAAACATTCTGAATGTACGGGACAGTATTTACAATTTGTAAATACATAGAAAGGCAAACTTGTGAATATGTATACAGATATATTTCTTTGTACGATACATTCGCACGAAATAAATGAACCGTCTTTAATAATGGCCCTATTATTTGTTTTATGAGCGCGCGTGAAGAATTTGCGTCATCGGTAGTTCTTCTTTTTATAGGAATTCTCAATCATTCTCATAAATTGCTTGGCTATTTCTCGCAGAGCTTGGCACTCCTACAAGTTCATGCCGGAAGAAGGACCAAAGGACACCGAGCTTCCCGTTCATTTGAAGGCGGGAACGAATATTCCACTCCTTCATTTAGCCTCCAATGAGAGCGAGAGATTGAGCTTTTTTTTATGGAAGAATCCATCCTTGCAGCTTGGCAACAACCAACACTCCAAAAAAAAATCGCTTACAAAATAATTTAGCGTTTATTTTCAATGCTCCAGAGAAAACATCATATTTTGACTCAAGCTATAAATGGTTGCAAAGAGATGATTCGGAACGGAACGGCAGACCAGGAGCAATGTTCTCTTTCCTAGCCTCTTCCCTGATTCTTATCTTGCCTCTCTCTCTCTCTCTCTTCCTTCTCTCTCTAATTGTTTGCTCCTTCCCATGCTCTCACTTTCCTGTTCTCCCCTCAGAGTGTCCGCCTTGCAGAGTTACTCTGCTTACTCTGCTGGAGAAGCAAAGTAATTGAAGACGCATATGTGCAATCTATTTTTTCTTCCTCATGTGAGCGGATAGGTTAAAAATGATATTAGGTTATCGATGAAAGCTAATTGTAAGATGCAATATCTTGCGCCGAGATTATCACAGAATTTTCACGAAATCATTTTTCTCAAAGTTCACTCAGTTCTTTATCACTAAAAATAAATATGTATGTATGTATGTACATATGTACATATATGTTTATAACATTTTTGTGAACACAATGTGTCTCATACGTACACATGTGGATTCTTGTTGCCATACGACAAGTAATCGAAGAAGAAATGAACAAGAATAAGAATAAACGGATGATTGAACCAATAAGCATAGAATTATGAAAGGTGCAGTGGACAAAGTGTGAGATGTTTCATAGCGAGATGTAGGCTAAAGAGACCGAGACAAGGATTAAAAGATAGAGAAATGAGCGAGAGAGAGGCATCGAGAGAGAGAGAGAGAGAGAGAGAGCGCAAATGGATAGTGCATGATATCTGTAACCAAAATAAAAAGATTTAAAAATGCAGGAGAAACCTCTAATACCGGCAAAGGCTTCCACGTGGGATTCTTGAGTGGCATATGGAGTGGAGAGAGAAGTACGAGAGAGAGAGAGAGAGAGAGCGAAAGAAAAGTAGAAAAGGAGAGAAAGAGACAGTCAAGAGAGCTCATTCACATGTGAAGCCTTGCCCGGCGTAATCTCCTTCTGTTTCTTCCTCTTTCGCGCTATCTCTTTCTCTTTCTATCTCTCACTTTTCTCATCCTCCCTTTCCCTCGCACTCTCTCCCTCTCTCTCTCTCTCCCTCTTCTTGTCTTACTCTCTCGCTCTCTCGCTATTCAGCTTTACTCTTTTGCTCGCAAACACTCAACTTATGAAGAAGCATGCTCTTTCGATAACAATGAGTAAAGTAATCAACATCGTTCTATCAAGTGCATCTCTTTCGTCACTTTTCCTCTCTCTTTCTCTCTCTCTTTCTCTCTCTCTCTCTCTTCTTCCTCTTCTTCTTCTCTCTATTTCTCTATCTCTCAGCCTCTCTCTCCCCTTCTCTAACTCTCTTAACTACTTAAATGGTAAAAAGAAACCAACGTGGAGCACACGCAGGCTACGCAACATGCACGCTTTTTGCCCTCTGAGAGCAAACCAACACATTTTCATCAAGCCTGAGAGGCAGCAGCCAGAACACACAAACATGACCCTCTCCAAGAGGAAAAGGGGATGGCTTCTGATATCCATTCAAGAGTGTGGGTGAGGCAGAGAGAGAGAGAGAGAGAGAAGCAGGGGGTGGAAGTGAGAGAGAGAGAGAATGAGAGAGAAGAGAGAAGGATATAGAGTGATAGAAGAGACAGAAGAGAAAGAAAAACAGAGAGAGTGAGAGTGACAGAACCAGAGACTGTCTCATAGAGACAGAGAGAGAGAGAGAGAGAGAGAGAGAGAGTGGAGAAAGAGAGAACGTAAAAGAGGTAGAGATGGCTGGAGATAGAAAGAGAGAGGGACAGAGAGCGAGCGAAGGAAAAGTGATAGTAAATGGCATTGTATGTCTTCGGCCGAGACATGTAAACAGAAGGAGCAACGTGGCGGCGGAATCGAGAAATCGGAAGAAGAACGGCACACTTAACTTTCTTAATCTCGACGTGCTTCTGCTGATTGTCTTTCATGGAAGGAAAAGAAAGATCCACCAATGGCCAATCACAACTCATCCTTCACAATAAACAAAGAAATTAATTATCACTGTCGGCGCACAAATCAATTACAAAAAAAGGCTGTTAATATTCTGTTCTGACCATGAGCTTCTCGCACTCTTCATTCGGCAATTTCTAGTTCAACACTGTTCCTTGTTGTAGGCTTATAAAGTTGGCAGTTGTCTCACCATCAAGGATACTACGGAACCCATTATCTCTCTCTTTCTCTCTCTCTCTCTCTCTCTCTCTTTCTCTGTCTCTATCTCGCTCTCTCTCTCTCTCTGTCTGTCTCTCTGTCTCGCTGCTCTCTCTCTCTTTCTCTCTCTGTCTCGCTGCCTCTCTACTTTGTTTGTCCTTTTCAATAGTGCCCAACTCATTAGGACGGTGTGCGGCACTGAGCTCGGCGGTCTCTTCATCCTTAGAAGGAAGAGGAAGGTGTCCCTATCTCTCTCTCTCTCTCTCTCTCTCTCTCTCTCTCTCTCTTTCCATCCCTCCCTCTCTCCTATCTACACTCATCTATCCTTTCTCTCCCTCTCCTTGTCTCTCTCCCTCTCCTTGTCTCTCTCCCTCTTTTCTTCGTCTCTCTCTCTCTCTCTCTCTCCATATCCTATAACTGTTTGGCACATCTCACTGACGCAATGACTGAATGAGCCTCGCACTTTGGCACACGCCCGGGGCAAACAGAAGGAAGAAGCCATGCTTCTCCCCCATCTTCATCTACCCCCAAACTCCTCCCTGCTCCCTATTCCCTCCTTCTTCCCCTGTTGGCGAGCCACAGTCTAGTCTGATGATAGGAGAGCAAAGAAAAGAAGAACAGGAGCCATAGAATACTACAAGAGGGAAGGAAATAGTAAATTACTAAATTGACTTGGAAGAGTTGAAAAGATGTCACAGTCTATTAAAAGCATAATCCACAGATATTACGCTTCTAATGCTCCACTGCAAAGAAACGAAAGCCAGATTTCTCCGCCTACATTGTTTCCTTTGCCTTACAATTGGTTCTAGTTGCCACATCGAAGAGAATATGAAAACTGTTCAAATCATTCGCAGGAACGCTGTGCTTTTTATATACCAAATTCCGCTCTTTAAACCACCGGTGTCAAAAGTTGACAGAGCGAAATTTTTTTAAAGTTTTTCGCTAGCCTTTTTTTTTTTTAACTTTCTACAATTTATTACTCTGTATAGCTTTCAGATAATAGTCGTTCAGAAGTAGAGATACTATTAATTTTGTCACGTAATGATATATCAAAGCGATAATCTCATTGATACTGATAATCAAAACCTTCACAAAAAAGGTTATAATCAACAATTGCTAACAAATGAGTTCCGAAAGGCAAAAATTCACTTTTAATATCTCCCATCTATTCTGCAATGATGGACTTGTTTTTATACAAACGAACAGCACAAATTATATTCTTTGCCAGTTTTAGCATGGAGTGACCCCGTTGACCGAACTCGCGAAACCTACGGTAGGAGAAATATTCTAACCGTTTAGCGAAGCTCTCGCCCGCTTCAGTTTCATAACTCTCGAGATGTTTTAAACTTGTTTAACGTTTTATTTTTATCTTGTGCAATGCATTGGCGTGAGGTTCGTTGGGCGTGATATATGTTTTTTACATTAAATCCTAGCTGTGCTAGTATTGTTTGAGGAGCTTCATTCGTCACGATATTTGCGTCCCAGATTGATTATTGATGCTTTTTATAAGATAAACTCTGCCGACAACGCCTAATTGGATTTCGTTGGCACCTCCTATATTAATATTGTTAATATCGTTAACTACGCCGAACTATGGCCGTTGACGTAATCGCGTTGTTGTTAATTGGTTTTGCTTTTACTTTAGTGAAGTTGTTGTTGTAGCCAATGAGTGGCTCTTCGTCGGCGGCGCCCGAGAGTGATCTCTCAGCTGAAGAGGCCGCCGTCCTCTCGCGCGGCGGTAGCTCGGCGGCCGCCACGCCCCTCTCGCGTCCTCTCTTCGTCTCGCTCTCTTCCTCCTCAAGTCGACCGGGTAAGGTTTTTTCTGCCTTTACTGCCTTATTTCTCTCCTGTTTTATCTTTTTTTTGCACCATCTAAGTCATGAAGTTAAGGTATTTATTATTCGGACTATTTCAAAGTTTCCCCGCTCAGTTTGTCGCATAATTCAAGGTGTATGACATGTATTTCCTTGTTATGTTTCCCTTTTTAAGGCATGAAAAATAAAAGGCAGAAAATATAAATGTAAACTAACATTTTCCAGGCCGACTCCACTACACGCCTTCCCCATGCGCATCGCCTCGGCGCGGCACGCGAAAGCTCTTCGTCAACGAAGCTCGCGCCGGCAACGACTTCTTCGTCAACCTTGCTGAATTGCGAAGGCACGTCGAATAAATGGGATGTTATCACTCACGTCATTATATCCCAAGTGTTTTGGGGCCATTTACTCATTTTGTAAACCATTTTAACAGATCGTAAGTTTTTTTTTAAAAAAGAAGGCTTTTCACTCTTAGTAACAGAAATTTTTCCGGTTAAATTGCATATAGAAGTAATACAAAACGCTGATGTGAGTATATCGATTAGTAGTGAAGTCTACACTTGGTATATATTCACAATGTTGCTGACAAGGGAACCATCTGAAGATAAGTTGGAGGATTTTGATCTCACCTGTCCAGATCGATTGGCACGGTCAAGAAATGATGTCAACTATTTTTACTTTTTCCTTAATGGCCTCCGGCGATTTTATATTAATTTTTAAAATTTGCATGAAATCGCGTAAATTAGTGGCTTTGCAATTGTGAATGCCTGAATTGTATCCTGAAATGTGACCAGCGTGGCGCAGTTAGTAGTGCGTTAGCCTCCAGTTTTGACTGTCGCTGGTTCGAACCCCTTCCGGTGCTTATGTTTTGCTGCGGTATTATGTACTCAAATTTGGTAAAGTACATATAAAAAATTTATTCTAATGCAAGGATTGGGGTCGGGGATGCTTTGACGTCAGCAGATGTGGTAATCCACTACGAAGCAGTTAAGGCACAGATTTTTCTCGCAGTGAGAGCATCTGACAAAACAATCACGAGAGCATGGAGGGTATTCGCACGGACCGATGACGTTGGCTCCAAAGGAAAATTCATTTGGTGTGAGGAATGGCGGCGGGCGGTGTGCGAGATAGCCTGCCTTGAACCACGCATATTCAAGGAACGGCTGGTACCGCGGGTGCTTGAATTGGTTAAAGACAACGCTGATTGTCTTCAGGATGTTGTCTCTTGCGGAGATGTTAAACTCTGGGTGGGCAACCAAGGCGTGTGCATGGATATGCCTCACGAACCCCTTGAACATCCTAAAGAAAAAGACATCCAGGGGCTGCACAAGAGATGTTGCCCCAGCAGGTATATTGTAGATGGAGAGCGATCGACCGGGAGGGGCAGCATTCTTCATGGCATTGTGATCCCTGAAGCTCGACCACATGTCGACAGCGATGTGAAGATCAGTGGGAACCCCGGGGATGTAGACGCAAGTTGATAACCATTCCAGCATCAATTCCTTCGTCATTATGTGAGACCTTGCAGCTCTCACAACTAGGTTGTGGCACTGCAAGAAGGCGAGAAGTAATGAAACAATAGATAAGAAAAAAGAGAGCAGAGAGAGAGAGGGAGAGATAGAAATACCTGGAAAGGTGGTCTTGTTGGGGGAAATTTCCCACTTGGCTCTGGAAGCACAACAAAGAGCTTGGGGCCCAGCTCCCCACTTGCAAAATGTAGCGGCATAACAGTGAAGGAGTGCGTTAGGGCGGATGAACTCTGCGAAAGAATTTCGACTTTCTTGCAGCCCTTTACAGCCAGCGTCCTGCATGAATAATTTTTTTTAATATGTACAAATTTTTGGGTAGATTTTTTTTTAAAATTATATTTAAACGGTTTGCCTGTTCGAATGCATTTCCTTGGTAACTCCAGACTGATCGGCGTTCACAACTCTAGCTGGAGAGTTTGCAGATATCACTTGACGAAGTTTCGCCACAAACTGATCGGCTTCTTTCGCAATATCTCCTTTCCGGCTCATCGTCTTTTTCGTTACGAAAGACGTGATCTTCCGTGATCGAATGTTGTTGGCCGACTATGTGCGTAACATTAGCATATGTACATACATATATCGGTGGTGAAAGAGAGAGAGAGAGCGAGTGAAAGAACGAGCGAAGATGTATGCACCTTGAACCGACCCAGCCATGAAGAGCTAGCGAGGAAGTTCTTGATTTGCGTATGTTCACGATTAATTGAATGAGCCATCCTCCGCAGATCTTCATCGTGAAGTTCAACCCCTGTTTAAAATATCTAATTACTAATAAAACAATTCGCTGCATAGTAAAAATGTTTTGCCTTCCAGTAACCTTGTTCCATCTTTGCCTTTACAGCGTCCTTGAGCATTTCCGCGAGCTGCCGAAAACGATCACGGACTCCCGCTTTCAACTCCCCTTCCTCCTCGTACATACGCTCATATTCTCGCAATTTGGTCAATGCATTCATATCCTTTATGAAGCTGAAGCGATTTGTCATTGCAGGAAGTGACCTCGTGCCCTTCGCTGTTTCGCGATAATACTGTATAGCATTGATTACCTGTAATTGATCCCAAAAAGCTAATTAATTTCAAGGCAGACGGATGAATAGAACATACTTGCAGCTTGGAGACTTGCTTTCCCAAAAATGAGACTTCTTCGTCGGCAGGGGGTGGTTTTTCTGTTTCAATGTCAATTTCCTCATCCGGGTCCCAGTCGTGGTCCTCTCCTTCTTCTTGCAAGAGAGGGGTCTCATTCACATCAAACAGCAGCGAGTTGAGTTCAGCAGCTTCGAGGATCAGGGTGAAAGACTGTGCAAGTTTATGGTCCTCTCGAGTGAATTCTGCTGATGTATCAGAGACGCCAAATCTTTCCAGCAGAAGACGAACAACCGCTGGTGGATTTGCAGACATGGTGAAGTGATCGCATTGTAACACCTATTGCCCAATACGAGAAGAAAAATATGAAAAATTTTTAAAGTACAAACGCGCACTCCTTAAAATTTTTTATGTACATATGTACTATGCCAAAATTGAATTTCCAAATTATAGCAAAACATCTGCTCCAAACTGGATTTGAACCTGCGACACTCAAAACTACGAGCGAGCGCGCAACCAACTGCGCCACGCCGTTCACATTTTGTTTCTCAAGCGGGTCGTTGACAATGGCAAAACAACGATCAGCACCCCACATCTGCGATTTATGCAAATTTTAAAAATTAATATAAAATCGCCGGAGGCCATTAAGGAAAAAGTAAAAATAGTTGACATCATTTCTTGACCGTGCCAATCGATCTGGACAGGTGAGATCAAAATCCTCCAACTTATCTTCAGATGGTTCCCTTGTGAGTTATTCCTTTTATTTACTCTTCTTCTGGCATGACAAGGCTTTCCTGAATTCGATGTGCTTTATTTCACTAATCTAATCCCTATATCTTTCTAGATCGGAAGCGCTCTGCGACGTAGAATTGATATGTGCCGGGTCGTTGTCAAGCGGCGCCACGGATACACCAGAGGACGCGCGCACCGAGAGCGACTATGAGACCAAGGTACATTTGAATTGCTTTTCTTTACAGTAAGCTTCTTTTTCTTACTGTAATATTGATATTACATTTATTTTTTTCGCCAAGTCTGCTTAAGAATGACTACTTCTTCTTCTGGATGTAATTATAATTAAAGCACAACGTTCTGGCGCAGTATTAGGCATTACGGACGAAATGATATATGGATACTACTCAGCGCTGAAATAGGTCTGACCAATCCTGTCTTTCCCCGTACTTATTTCTCTATTTAACTCCCGGGCAGGCCATTTGGCCGTTTGTAACCCCCGGCCCAAGTCGAGAGGTAGGCACTATTTCAGCACTGATAGTTGTAAACTTCTTAATAGTTAGACTACAAAGAGAATTGTAACATTGACAGATGAGTATCCACGCGCACCGCGTCGTGCTTGCCGCGTCGTCCGCGTACTTCCGCGCCATGTTCACGAGTAGCATGCGAGAGACGCTCATGCGAGTCATCGAGATGAAGGTCATCAACAATATATTTACTCTACTTTCTCTATTATTTATGGTAGAAATTCTATTTCTTGTAGTTTTTTTTTTACAATTGTCTTAATGGACAAATGACAGTTTGCCGCTTGTGAAATCGTTGGTTGGGGAAAAGGCAGGCAATGTAGTAGTTTGAATATTTGCAGTTAGTTAGGGAAAGAATACTGTCAAATAGTAGAATAGTATTTGTCAGTTAGTTTCTTTCTTTTTCAATTACAAAAGCGTACTGTAATGGATGGAATGGCGATGCCAATCATTTTCGTTGTAGGATATTGACGGGCCCGCCCTGGCAGCACTTATCGATTACATGTACACGGGGAATCTCGAGATGGACGAGCATAACGTACAGGTAATGGACAACCGATTAGCATACATTAATTAAATCATCAGGAAATTAACCTTTTGATTTTTTTCCTTGGTCCATTAGTTGGTCGACATTTCTTCTTCTTCTTTAAATTTAGAAAGCATTCAATTTCAGTTTTTTGCCTTGTTAGCGGAAATGCCTTTTTTAAAATCTTACTCTGACATTTCCAGGCACTTCTTGTAACTGCTGGCCTACTCGCATTGGGTTGTGCTAGAGACGCATGTTCAAGGTATGATTATTGTTTTTTATCCTTTATTTTTATAGTATTTCTACTATACGCAATATACAAAGATATTTCCACTATACAAAATTGTCCACTCAATAGATGCACTTCTTCAAAAAAAGTCTATATACTCTTTAAAAAATAATTATTGTATATATCGTTATAAAAGCGAACCAGTTTCTGATTTAGAGTTATTACTAGTTCTTTTAGTGCACAACTCGAAATAAACATTTTTGTCCTTTCAGATATTTGTTGGAACAATTGGACACGTCGAACTGCTTAGGCATCTCATCCTTTGCGCAGCTTCATTCCTGCACTCAACTCGCGCATTCGGCCAAAGTCTTCTGCCAGCAACATTTTAGGTTTAGAAAATTATTTTATCATTTTGTTATATGATTGTTTTTGTTGTCACCCAAAACTTTTCTTTTTATCTTTGCGAGAAATATCAGATTTTTATGATTTCTAAGTGTGGAATTAGAAAAATGTGAAATGTTTGCAGAGAATTGGTCAACTGTGACGAGTTAATGCAACTGGACGAAGCTTCCTTCATCACACTCATCTCCGATGACCGCCTGACTACCAAAGGAGAGCAACACGTCTATGAAGCAGTGGTCAACTGGGTCAAGCACGATCCGCTGGTGCGCAAAGAGGCGCTCCCGAGGTTTGTTGTTCTTTCTAGGTTCAAGACATTTGTTTTCTTAAAGCTCAAATTATTTGGCTTTCAGTTCGTTCATAATAAGTTATTAAGAATGATCTATATTTTAAATGCGTTCTTTTATTCACAATCAGCTAATTTATATATATATATATATATATATATATATATATATACATATATATATATTTTTAAGTAAACTAACCACAGTAACCTTTGTTTTCTTTTGTCATATTTATAATATTTAGCATGTTATTATTCATCTGTTGAAAGAAAAGACGGAATGACAAATATGTATTACAGACTCCTGGCAGAAGTTCGTCTTCCTCTCCTGCCAGATGACTACCTCCTGCACACCGTGAGCGAAGAGCCGTTGCTCATGACAGACGAGAAGTGTAAAGTGAGCACTGCTATCTCTTGATCTCATTAACAAGCGTGATTACGGAGGAATTAATGAAATTATCAACTGATTGAAAAAAACAGGATTTGAAGGGGCTTGTGATCCGGAAATCAAGGTGAAAGGGTATAAACTGAATTTGTTTTTCATAATATGGGTGGGTTATAGCTCCGGGTACACCCAGAACCAGGGTGTCTACTTTAAATAAACGGCACCGTATTAACTCTGATGTTAATGGCAAATGGCAACCCTTTCTTGTGTAGGATCTCCTGCTAGCTGCCTTCAAGTATGAGATGAAGAGACGCAAGGGCCATCTGCAGTCATCCAGCTCTGCCACGAATGCAATGGGTGCATTGGCTGAACGACTCTCCAGTCTTGGTACTGTAGCTCAGCGTTGGACCAAGCCAAGACTTCCTGTCCCGTTGTCCAAGGTCAATTGATAACGGCATGCTTTTTAGATCTTGTCATAGAAAAATATTTAAAATTACGTAATTACACAAGATTAAAAAGCTGTATTGTCATAAAAAATTATGAATATTTGGTGCTTACTCTAGATTAAAAAAAAAGAAGAAGATTCGGTGCTTTTTGTTACTGTGTTAAACAGTATTTATGCACATGGTTCTCAATTAACGTACAAAAGTTTTCAGTTGGTTATGCTGATTGGAGGCCAAGCTCCGAAAGCCGTCTTCAATGTCGAGACTTTCGATCTCGACAACCAAAAGTGGACGCAGTGTCAGCGTTCCTTTTTCCCCAATTATAAATTATTTTGCTCATGTTTTATATGAAAAAAATTGTTTCTCTTTTACTATACTATTACTTTATCTACAGTAACTCAAAATTGTTTCAGATTATGAGAACTTTTTTCAATTCGTCATAGACCATTATTATTTTTGTATGCAAGTAATTTATGGCCATAGGAATGGCTTTTTGAGTTATAAAGAGACTGATGAGTTGTAAAAGTGTAGTGGCTCCTCTCCCGCAACGTCGCTGCCGCTGCGGAGTGGCTTCCCTTGGAGATCTCGTCTACGTTGTCGGAGGATTCAATGGATCGGCCCGTGTTCGCACGGTCGACATGTCAGTGCTATTTATTTGTTTTCATTCGTTATTTGTTGTTATTAGTTACCATGTTTTTTTCTAATTGTTTTCGGAATCTCCCCATATCAATCCTCCATTTTCAAAAAAAAACTTGCGAATAAATTAGAGTTGTATATTAGTAAGTACGGTAAATTCAGTGCTTGTTGAATAAGTCGCTATTCGAGAAAAAGAATGAGTTTTTCCCCCCTCTTTAGCTATGATGCTGAACGGGATCTGTGGCAGGCAGGAGTGCCAATGGAACAGCGAAGGAGTACGCTTGGTGTAAGTGTAGACGTATTTTATTTTCACTGGGTTTTTTTTTAACTCATTCAGTTGCAAATTTATTTTTTTCAAAAAAAAACTTTCATTTATTTTAAATAAAAAAAATATTGTCTTAGTTATGTTGTAAAGCTTATTAAAAAAAATTAATTATTATAAGCTTTATATGTGGTTCGATTTGTAGGTCGCCGTGCTCGCAGAGAGGAACTTGGTGATGGCAGTCGGCGGCTTCGACGGAAGCACCGGGCTATCAAGTGCAGAACAATACGACCCACGAGCAGGTTTGAAGCAGAGAGAGAGAGAGAATGAGAGAGAGAGAGAGAGAGGAGAGAGAGAGAGATTGGAGACAGAGGGAGGGAGGGAGAAAAAAGGGAATGTGTGGGGGAAGAGAAAGGAAATGAGAGAGAGGGAGGAGAGATGAAATTAGAAGGGGGAGTGTGAGAGAGAGAGAGAGAACGGCAAGGAGATAGAGTGAGAGAGAGCGAGGAGGAGAGAGGACATGAGAGAGATAGGAAATTAGACAGAGGGAGGGAGAAAAGAGGAGATCAGAGAGCGAGGGAGGGACTTTGAGTTGGAGCAGAAATTAAATGAGAGATGAAGTTGAGATAGAGAGAGAGAGAGAGAGGAGGGGGAGTGAGGGAGAGCGGCAGGGAGATAGAGTGAGAGAGAGCGAGATGGAGGAGAGAGGACATGAGATAGAGAGCGTGAGAGAGGAAGGAGAGAGAGAGAGTGTGTGTGTGTTCGGAAGGAGAGAGAGCGGAATTAGATGGTGAGTATGATTAAAATGCGAATGTCAAATGCAAACTGAGATGCCTTTCGCTTTAGGTAAGTGGCAGGCGATTCCCTCTATGGCTGTGAGAAGGTAGATTTTTTTCTAAACATTTTATTAAATTTTTTTGGAGTTCTGAAGAAGTATATGAAATATTAATTCATTATCTTCGCTGAACAATGGCCCACTGACGAAGCAACTAGTTTTTTTTCTTAATTGTCAGTCGAAGAGTCTCGATAGAAGATATGTCTTTAAAGAATGAAAAGAAATAAAAATGTATTCTTCAGATCGAGCGTAGCTGTTGCTGCTGTGCGCGACAGTGTGTATGCAGTGGGCGGATATGATGGATACTCTCGCCAATGTCTCGGCACAGTTCGTTGACATCTCTAATTATTATTATTATTATCTTCGTTGTTATTATTAATTATTTATATTTTTATTTTAGTCTAGTGACATGAATATTGGGAGATAATCAAACTGTTAGTTTTATAGAGTCGAAATTGTATCCGAGTTATGGAAAACCATGGGTTGTAGAATGTTCCAAAAGAATGAAATATTAGACCAAAATTTTTTTTGCGCAAAGCTTACATGAGTATCGTTTGCACCTATTTTATTAGGCTACAATATAATTAAAATAGATTTCCAAAATCACTGCATTTCTTGGATATGTGCTCCCACAGAAGATAAGATTGTTTTAAGGTAGAGATCTTTGATGCTCGCGCTAATCGTTGGCGCTTTGGACCTTGCCTGAGACAGGCATGTTATTTCCTTTCTTTTATATTGCTTTTTTTTGAAATTTTTTTTATTTTTTTAAAATTACGATTTCAGTATATTCCCCTTGGCTATTTATTAAATCATTAGTTGATAAGCAAATCTAATTAGCCGTTACACTGATATGATTTAATCTCGCTTGATTTTAGGTTCGGTCTGGTGCGGCGATTACGGTAGTGGGTGATAGTGGAGAGGCGCTAATTGCGATTGGCGGCCATGACGGGCCTGTTGTGAGGAGCTCAGTTGAAGTTTGTTTTTTCTTGTTTTTTTTCAGGATTTTAATTTTTATCGACCTTTTTTTGTTCATTTCAAATTTACTTTGGTTATGCTTGATTCTTATTCACTTCAATATTTTAATATCTTATTAAATTTATATTTCCAATATGAATAGGGAATATTAAGTGTCTGTGGTTTTATATAGCTTGCAAATGTGAAATACGCCCGGGCAGAAATGGCTTTGCTTTTGTGCCCTTAGCCTTTACACTTATAATATAAATATAAAATAAACGAAACTCTTTGAGGTCCTCCACCTTGGCCATGGCTCCGCGGATACAGGCGAATATGGATGGGAGAGACTGCCAGAGATGAGCTCTAACAGGTATGATTTTTGTCTTATTTCTTTTGTTATTTTACTTTATTTCCATATAAAATTGACCTGTAGAAACACGTTTGAAACTTCTCTGAATACGTTGCTGTAAAAATGCCATTGCTAATTGAAAGTGAACGTGAACGTTTCGGTTATTTCTAAGCTTTCCTAGTTTTCTTGAAATTCTGTTGATGCCTCCAGTCGTATCAGGGAATAGAAACCACCTATCGAGGATCCAGAAAATTAGGGTGGGGAAGGAGGTATTAGGCCCGCAAACCAGGGTGGGTTTGTTGTTTCTGCCTAAATGTTACTCAAAAACATGGTGGGGTAGGGCTTTGGGAAGGCCCAAAATCAGGGTGGGTTTGTCAAATCGATAGTACCCTTTTTCCCCCTGTCGTATGTGTTGAGACGCAACGCGAGTGTCGTTGCTCTGGCCGACACGACCGTCCTTGCACTCGGCGGAGATGATGGCCAGGCGAATCTCGACTCCATCGAGACACTCATCACCGATTCAAGAGAACCGAACTGGACCGAGCTGCCGGTTTGATGTTTATTATTTTATTAGAAAAAAATTATTTAAGAAATTTCGATATTACTTGTATGAACAGAGTAATTATTATAAGCCATAAAATATAATTTAATTTTCATTCAGGTTCTCATGCCGCAAGCTCGTTCCTACTGTGGCGTTGCTCTACTGACGAAGAAATAAAAGATCATTCTACCTTTACATTGGAATTGCATTTTTTGGTATGCCGTATTTTGTTCATTGTATTGTATGAGTCTCGCAGACTTGTAAATATGTATGTCCTTATTAGCACAATGTTAGTTACTGCGACACATTACAATGCCATTAATAGAAGTCAGGTAATGGTTACGATGTACTGTGGTCCGAGTGGAATACGGTGGCGTTTGTGCTGTAAACTAAGCTGGTCTTATACTTCTTGTACTAGACGATTTAGTTTAGTGTTTATTCGTTCAATTTTTTTTACTGTATAATCGTTCTGGCATAATATAATCTTAACTAGCTCAAATAAATCATGAATGCGATTGAAAAAAGCGTTGAAAATATGGTGAGAAATTACCAGGTTTGTTACCTTTGTCCAATTGAACAGCAATCGGTGGTCCCTGGAATACGGTAGAAGAGGAGATTGTAAGGAATGGAGGACGACAAGAACAGTGAGGAGGCTCCGTCCACAAGTCGTGCGCGAAACAGCCGTATTGCGGTGGAAAGAGAAGAAGTTAAAGAAGAGGTACTCCTAGAACTAATGTGAGCATTAAATTAAATTTTAGCAGTGATAGCAATTTTTTGGCTCCAAAGATTAGAACTATGTCAAATTATAAAAGATTACCATGGTCCCTTTTTTGTTTTTATAAAGATCTTTTTAAATATTGATATTGGTTCATTGAAGGTAGCATCTTCCGATGAAGATGTCGAGGAGTTCGCGACCGATGTTGCTACTGGCGAAGTATGTTAATGTGTGGTTGATTTCTTTTTTTTTAGTTTTCTATATTAAAATGGAGATATATGTGGCTAATTCATCAATATATAATCGAAAGGTTCTTCTTCTTCCATTCCAGTTCGAGATCCTCGAATACGAACAGAGTGTCATGCTGGATACGATGGATGAGGATGTCATCTTTCTCACTGCTCGGTTGGTTGGCTCTTTCAAGGCACATGATACATTGCATATTTAACTGATGGCGGGAACTGAAAAAAAGGTTTAGCACTTGCATAATTTTCATCATTTGCAGTCGGTTGGGGATATACTTATACATTTTGAATTGTCTTATATTGTAACTATTTGCGGAAGTACTCTTTTAGTGGTTTGGGACTCGAACGTCTCTTCCTCAACCATCTCTTGCTGTACTCTGATCAGAAGCTTCTTGTCTTCGTGCTAAACACGTCTCCGCTGGATGAGGTTTAGTATATTTATTATTCTTTCACTTTTTAATTCTCAAAAAAACAAATTTAAAATTAAACGCCTAGTTTGAAGTTCCTTAAGTAGATTTATTGTTATTATTATTTTGGTTCAATGTGATTGCCGCTAACGGTACAGTGATTCATCGTTTCACTAAAGTGAATAAAGTATTCTATATAAAAAAAGTCAATCTAAATATATGTAGGCATTGTAGCTAGAAAAAATATGTGAACGAATCTATTTCTTCCCTCCTAGGCCTACTTCATAACCCGTCTGAAGGCAGCGTGCAGAGAGGGCGACTCTCCTCCCAAGCTCATCAATGCAGATGTTTCTGTCAAAGATCGGTGCGAGATACTTTTTTTTGTTACAATTGAAATATTTTAAGAAATTGAAATATTATTATAAAAATAATTATTTGGTAATATCCTGCCAGAGAAAGAAGAGGTCGAAAATATGAAGAGGTCGAAGACGAAAGATAAAATTATAAACATAGACAGTGAACTTTTTAATAATAGATGTTCTATAATTAAAAAAAAAAAAAGAAACATGACTTCCATACTCTTGGCTGGAGAACGGTCGTCTCTTTTGTTTCAGATTCTTCTTGTTGCCTATTTTGTTGGATGGGGCTAGAAGGAATTGAACTCAATAATTAAGAGAGGCGATCTATCTCGAAGGCGGCGTGCAATTTGTGACTTCCCGCATTCTGATGGTCGACTTCCTCTGCGACCGAGTGCCAGCCCAGCACATTGCTGGCATTCTTGTATACCGAGCTCATCAGTTCTGTTTTTTCTTCTCATTTTTTTTAAATAAAATAAAATTTATTTATTTATTTATATTTCTAATACCTTGGAATGCCCGTGTAGACACTACTGCTTCAGGGTTCTCAACGGGTTTCAAGAGTCCTTCATTATTCGGCTGTATCGCGAACGAAAGAAGGACGGATTTGTAAAGGTATTTTTGTAGCTGAAGCGAGAGCGAAAGAGAGGAGAGATGTGATAGTAAGAGAAAGGGGGAATTAGAAAGGATGGAAGGGGGCGAGATTGGCAGAGATTGAGTCATACACAGTGGAGAGCGAGAGCGTGGCGGGGAAAGTGTGGGTTTTTCCCACTCCGTATGTTTTTGGATTGACCTACCATAGGAATGGAGCATCCTAAAATTTTTCCTATTGAAAGGCTTTTTCTGACATTCCAACGGCCGTCTCATCTCTGGGTGAACTCCAGCGACTGGTCTTTCGTCTCTATGTAAAGTCAGTTCATATCTTACTTAGTTGTTGTGGATTGGCCTGATGGCGGGAAATGATATCCCAAATACTTAATCCAATATATTCCTTTTCTTCTTTATTCCTGTTTGTAGCTGTGCGTTTAGTCCCCCCCCATGTTTATTCACATATTGTTATTCGAGCTAACATAGATGATTGAGTTCTACTCTTGCACTGAGTTGTGTAGCAATGCATTGCTGCGTGTGATAATACAATGGTGCTTGCGTATTTTTATATTGTATCTTTTATTATAGCTAAAGCTATTATTCTCTATCTTAGGCGCGTCCGACTCCTTCCCCGCTTCGACACAGACGTCAAGAGAACTTTCGAGAAGACACCGGTTTGCTTTTTTCCAACCAGTGATCTTGCAAATTGGATGTTTAGGCGGATTGGGAAAATTTATTTGAGGTTTTTTTTATATTTATTTTAAGCACTGAGCACGTCCGCGATAATCAAGTAATTTTTTTTAGACGTATATGAAAATTATAAAAACAATTATTGATAAATATGTATTAATTCCATTTTTACACAATTGCAGACGTCGCTGACCGAGTTGTCCATTGATCTACCGCCGGTGCTCCGTCGTATCCAAGCTACCCTCGTTGAGCTTCTCAGGGTGTGCGGCCGCGAACTCAAGGGAACCGTATTGAGCGCCAAGAAGAAGAAGCAGGTTGGACTTTTTTTTTACTAATTTTTACTAATCCTATTAATTGAAATGAATTAAGGTATATATTGGTCGCGTAGATCAAAACTGGTTTAACTGAGTATACTTGTTAATTTATTCGCGGATATTTCCAACTAGACAACATTTTCTGTATAACTAGAGTTTCTCTTGTTGTTTATATTTCCTTGGAGCGTTTTTTTCTTTGCAATATGGTGTACCTTATTGAGGGTGGCGAGGAAGCTGAGGAGGAGTCGATGGTGGGCGTGGCCTACGCGCCAACTGCACTCGAAAGACAGATCGCAGAGAGGAGAAGCTTCGCCAGTGATAAGCAGAAGAGGTAGATCGGATGCAAAGATCATGTTAAAAATTACTAATAAACTTAATGTTAAACATTGCTTTAATAATAAAAATGTAAGTAAAAATTGCGATAACATTTTAAGTAATAGTTTTTATCGCTTATTCATTAAAAAATGTATATAATCTCTTCCAGGTTACTGACGGATCTGGAAAATCTCCGCGAGCTTCTCTCATTGACAGAAGACTTGGACGCCTGCACACTTCTCAGCAGAATGAACGTCTTGAGAGCGGAGAATCAGGTGAGAATGGAGGATTTCATTTGATTGCATGCGAAATAGCGATTGCATTAAGACAAATGTTTTAACACGAAGTTAATTAATAACTGATGTCACATGCATTACTTACACGGTATGATAAATTAATTTTATGAGAGCCTAGGAATGTTCTAAAGTGTATATCAGAATTATTGCATTGAAGATTGCATATTTATGTGTTACTCTTTCTCTCTCTTTCTCTGTACCACTCTCGCTACCTCTCTCTTTCTTTCTCTTCCACTCTCGCCTTCACAGTCTTCATTTTCCACATCTGCGCTCTTGCAGGGTAGTGATGACTGCAGTGGTTGGTTGCTGTCATCTTCAGCTTCCAAGCTCTTTGGTGACGTGGAGTCTCTGGCTGGCTGGGTCAAGCAGAAAGGGACTGGGAAGTTTAATCGTTGGTGGCGTTTAAACAATTGATCGTTTCTTACAAAAACTTGTCTTTTACTTAAAAAATATAAGAAAACAAAATATTATAATTTTTGATTTGAAGTGATAAATTCGATTTTAAAGCTCCTCCAAAATGGGAAGTCTTCGCGTCGATTCTGGACGAGATTCGCAAGCTACCGCCGAAAGAGCGAACTGGCGCAGACGGCAAACGTTTGTTTTGAAATCTTAAAATGTCGTCCAGAAAGGAAAGATCGTCAACCTTAATTTTAATTTAATTTTTGACGCCTTTTTTTCAACGTTTTGAATTTTACAACATTAATTTAAATATGAAAAATAAAATGGACGTTGTCGTTGCAGCCGCTCCCGTTCTCGTGTTCACGTCGAACGACATCCTCAGTCGGCAACTCTCCGATCTCGTCAGAAGTGGAATCGCTCTTCAGTCTTATATGGTTAGCAGTTTTTTTTATGCATCCCGGACCATGTCAATTTTATTTTCTATTTTAGGCTTTCCTCTTTATATACTTTGTAAAATAGATTAAGGGATTCTTAATTCGTCGTCTAACGACTGGAATCGATTATTCATTGAGCGGCTGCATTCACCGAATAAAGTAAACTCTAGATACGGTTCCTAGGTTCAACGGCAATTGCCATTCGGATGTCAAGGACAGAAGGAGCCAGCGCCTGCTCCTCTTTGGCCCTCAGGCAATGTCAAGACTTTCATGCGGAATCAGGTTAGAGAGAGATGACGGAGGGGGGAGAGATAGGGAGAGAGAGAGATAGATAGAGTAGGAGATGTAAGAGAAATAGGAATGCGGGAGAGAGAGAGAGAGAGAAGTAGCGCTTGAGAAAGTGTTTTAAAGACAAGGTAAAAAGAGATGAGGAGTGTGTCTACTTTGTATACCGTATTCTTCAACTGCAGGAAGATCGTTCTGAGATCATGCAAGACGTGCAACGCGAGCAGAAGTCGGCGGCCCGTGCAACCAAAAGACGGCGCCAAGTAATCTTTTCTTATTTTAGAAATTATTGATTTTCCCGCCTTTTTTATTCTAAAATATTTCTAGAAATACAAGCAGTGATTTAACCATTTTTAAGTTTTCTTCTGGATACTATTTAAATGGTTTAAAGATTGTAATCCTTTAGCTCTAACTTCCTATTTAGGTGGCTGAGAACATTTTCGCTTCAACAGAAGGAGGCCGCCAAACTCGCATTCTGCAGTTCGGCATTCTGCATCATAGAAAACGGCGTGCCGAGACTCAACCAGATCTTGAGAAAGAGGTAAGAATCAAAGAGGAATTCATCCAAATATTCGCTATCAAACTATTGTAATTTGACGATTTGGCCTTTTCAATGCTCCGAGAGGGAGAGAGAGTGGGGAGAAAGAGAGAGAGAGAGAGAGAGAGAGAGAGAGAGAGAGATACTGCTTTATTCGCTTGCGCAAGTTTACTGCACAGTGGATGAGGACAAAACGATACAAGCTTGTCTATTTAATATGCGAGTTGTGAGAGTAGTTGGAATGCTAGAAGTAATACTATTATATGCAATGCGATCACTCAATTAGAAAATAACTTCTATGATACTGCACAACGAACGGGGGAAAGAATTCTTCGACATTACTGTCGTTGCTAAAGCGGAGATTCGGCTGAAGGCGTATCATGTGAAATAAATGCGAGAATAAACACTGTCCGTTTAGATCCGTCATCATTTCACAGTCCCGAGTGCCTTTTTGTGGTTTTCAACCTGGTCATTGTGAGGTGAAGAGGATAGAGATATATAGTACAACAATATATGGAATGTGCTTAAGATTCTAAGTCGTTAAACTTGGCAAGAGTATTACCGGGTGAATAGTGCACATTACTATTTAAGCCGTAGCCACAGTCTTTCGCTGGTCCTTGGCGCTTCCATTCTTGACGGCGTGAGCTGCCAGTCCGTTGCCGGCCTTGATGGCTGCGACTGGTGAAGTGACCGGCGACAGTTCCTCTCCCTCGCCCATCTTGGTGAAGAACTCGAGCTGGAGGTCAGAGTCGCCAGCGATTCCTGTATAAGGGCACAGCATTATAAGGCGCTATTTCGGTCTCTCTGCTGAGATTCTGGAAATGTGAAGTATGGATTGATAAGATTTGTCCGCTTTACCTGCGACTGCGCAGAAGAGCTTGGTGAGGGCGGCCATCTGACGCGAGAAGGCGTTGACGACTGGCGCGCCGGCGGGCACAAGAGGAGCCTTCAGAAGCAGCGAAAGCATCGTCAGGACCTCATTGAAGGCCTCGTACGTCCTGCCGCCGTCCACGCTGTACTTGATGCGAGTAGCCAGCTCGGTGAGGATGACGAGGTCATAGATGAGTGGCGAGGCGAGCAGAGAGTCCTCGCATGTGTTGTGCATTGCCTGCACAAGGAGATGATAATAAAGCGTTCCGGTGTTGGTGGGTGATGTTAAGCAAACATGATGTATCGACTGGATATATAATAAAAGACTGACAATGGTCTGCCTTCCGCCCATGAAAATAGAGCAAGTGTACTCGTCCATGGCGCGCTTGGAATCCCCGACGAATGGAACGTATTTGATGACGATGCTTAAAGCAAGGTATTGGTAATGAACAAGGGATTTTATATTGTTGCTATGATTCCTTGCGATCATGCCTTAACTAGTAACGGATTCTAAATCATACCAATGATCGGGTCCCTTGCCGTCGGGATAGATGAGATGGTTTGCCTCGACCATGTCGTCGACGACGGAGGACTTGGTGATTTCCTTGGATCGGAACTGGCGTGCCTCGCTGAGGTTCTTGCCGTCGTTGTTTCCGAGATGGTTGTAGGAGACGATGCTTTCCGGCTTTAGGCCAGAAGCGACGAGGAAGTCGACTAGCGCAGACTTGATCTTGGTCTGGCCAGACTTGAAGTCATCACCGCCGAGGAAGACGCCGTGCTTCCTGGCGAGCTCGACGATGCCGGGGACAAGGGTGTTCTGCGGGGATCCGTTGATGTAGTGCGCCTTCTCGAGGATAGCAGCGACGGCGAAGAGGTTGGAGGGAGAAACTTCTTCCTCATTCTTCTTGATCGACTCGAGGATCTCGTGAGCGGTCGTGTTCAGACCCTCGCGCACCTCGGTAAATCGTTCCGTGTTAGCGGTCCAGAGAACGATCACGGTGTCTGAATTATGTACTATTATAATTATTATGCCATAGGAATTGAGAAGCTAGAGTTGTTAGATTTCGTTCTTACCCAGCTTGTTGGTCTCCTTGAATTCACGGATGTCAGCACGGAGACGGTCAAGATGCTCCTGCTTGCTACTGCCGGGGATGACGTTATTGGCACGGCCCGCCTGGTTGCTTGCGATGAAGTCGGGGTAGTAGATGGACGGGCGCGGACGAAGCTTCTCCATGTGCGGGCGAAGCTGGTCAATCAGCGTCGGCTCGAAGACCTGACATGCGCGTTGGTTATCTAGTGTTAAAAAAATGCTTGCAAAGCATTTTATCTCCCAGAAAGTGCGAAAGTGCAAAAAAATACATTTGCACAAACCTTTGCCCGATTCATGGCTTCGTAGAGGTTGGCGCCGTTGATATCCCAGCCGTCGACGATGAGGTCGTTCGGGTTGAGCATGGGCAAAACACCGTAGAACGGCACGTGGATCTGCTTCTCGCCGTCCCAACCAAGGTGCACGGTCGAGGACTGCGTGACCGAGCCAAAGTAGTTGGCCTTCTGGACCCCCTCGCGGGTTCTGCAAGGGGTTTTTGTTCAATATTTAACGAATATTCATTGATCTTGTTTTTTTTCACACAAGACGTTTATTGGAATGTTAGGCAAATTTGTTTTATAATAGTTTATATGTGCTGACCTCCATGAGAGGCCCTCACGGTTGGCGATGATGCCACCAACGACGGTTGAGCCGTTGTTGCCGCCCAGCCCGACCAGCATGACTCCGGTGCGCGCCGGCTTCATGTTGGTGCGGAAGCGGAACTGAATGCATGCAATTTTGTAATTGTCGTGATCCTCTATCCTTTCTGAGTCTCTTATCTTTGAAAAGAAATATAGTTACTGGGGTGATATCACTGTTTGCTGATTGTGAGTCACTTTACAACGGCCATTACATACCTCATGCGTGGTCGGCGTAACGCGAACACTTCCGTCTCCCTTGCGCTCGAGCTTGTTGCGACGGTGAACATAGACAGAGTCGAGAATGTCACCCTTGCGCTCCACATTCGCCGAGTTGACCTCTACGTTCTGGAATTAGTCATTCAGAGGTATTGCATAAATGCTTATGTGTTCTCACAATCAGCACTGATGTGTAACTAGAAGAACATTCTTTCAACAAGTCGTACGATTTGTCCCTGTTAATTCAGGTAAGAATCGGGTGATCTCTTAGTGTGAAGTGAAAAGGATAGTTATGACTTTGTGATCACTTAAATGTTCACTGACGTTGGAGTGCTCTTGCTGGCGACCGTTGCTGGCAGAGACCATTATGAGAGAGATTGGTTGGAGTTATGTAGTGAGAGAGAGAGAGCTGTAAATGATTCATTTAAAGTATATTATACACATTTATAAACTTTTTACGTAAATGGCGACACGCGAATGTAACATAGAGTAGACCCACAAATGGATTTTATGCGAGAAAATGAAAGTAATCGTTTGCGAATGTTATCTAGGCTTTCGTAGAGGTCACCGTGAATAGCGAGAGAAAGGTGTGGGGGAAAAGGAGAAGGAAGAACCAAAGAGCGCCGCCGACCGCCAGTCTGAGTGCATGAGACGAATGAATGGTCTTTTGCACCAAACAGCATCTTATCAATGGCGCGATAGCAGAGATAGCAGAACGAACGATGTGAATATGAAGGACACGTGGCGTTTCATCTTTGATAACGAGTCAAAGTTCCTTGCTCAATGATGCAATATGCGTGCTCGAGTGGTGGAGAGCAAATGTGTGCACACAGGGGGAAGAGAATTGCAAAATGGAAAGTCACACAGATGGACATTGGAGACAGCCACGTACCGATGGCGCCACTGACAATGGAATGGTAAAGCAAATGGATGTGAATGGGCGGGGAGAGAGAAAGAGAGAGTGAGAGACAGATGAAGGTGAGAAAGAAAGAACGAGAGAGAAGGAGAGATGCGTGTGTGTTTGAGAGAGAGTGAGAGAGAGAGAGAGACATAGGGACGACGGGGAGGAAATACATAGGGACGACGGGGAGGAAATATTCAGGAAGAAAAAAAAGAAAGGACAAGGGGCAACAAATGGAAAACCTACGAGAGCAACGTTGTTAGGGAGGGGACAGCGAAAAGGAATGAGGAGAGCAAAAATAGAAGTAGGGAGAGAGATGAGGTGGGGGGACAGAGAGAGAGAGAGAGAGAGAGGAGAGAGAGAGCGACGTTCCGAACTTCCGTTGCCCGCAGCGTCTCGCTCTTCCCATTTGAATTTCTTCTACGTGAATGGAGCTGTCTGTATGTCTTGCTTTATCCTTTGCGCTATCTTGCGTTTTTCTTCTGCTCGCTTTCCTTTACTCGTCCTCGCTATCTATTTCGTCTTTATCTCTCTCTCTCTCTCTCTCTCTCTCTCTCTCTCTCTTTAACTCTTCTATATCTCTGTCTCTCCTTCTCTCTCTTCTCTCTCTCCTCTCTCATCTCTCTCACTATTTCTCTCTCTCGCCCCTACCCTTTTCTCACGCAGCGCAGCAGCAGAATCGATAGGGTGACGGCCGCTGGAGAGTTAGTGCTAGTTCAAGAGCGATATTCATTAGCTTATTGGGAATAGGGGGTAAAGTTGAGAGATTCTGCAAGATGAGATATCCAGTGGTATGATAAGATATAGATCGCGAATTATAAGCCCAAGAGAATTTTAAAAAAGGAATATTATTTTACGCGCTTTGACTATCACTGTGTACAAGTTGCTATAAAAACAATTATGATTAGTTGTATGCATGCCTAAATGTAAATTAGATTGTTATATAATCGTGATAATATTTTTTTGCGCCGTTGACTATTATTATAAGTTTAATATAATCGTTAGAGTGATGCTAAACATAGAATCAGAAATATTTAAAGGGGAAATTTTTTGACTAGTTGTTGAAATGAGATTTTTTTTCCAATTTGTGAGCCTCTCAAAAATCCCAAATTGAATTGAAATAGATGTTGGAATGAATTGATTTGTCACTATTTATCTATTTTCTTAAAGCCCCGCCACTTTCAAACAGAAGAATAGATATTCCAGAGTTTTTTTTTAAATATTATTTTAAGCTTTATTTTAGATAAATCTTAAAATAAAATAAAAAATTTATTTTAAAAATCGCCGCAGTTTTTTTAACCGTTCGAACGGAACTGTCAGTATGTAGAAGGAAGCGATTGTGAGACCCCGCCCATGCTACGCGTTCTACTGTAAGAACCTATTTGAGACTGAAGGTTCAAAGGGGAGACACTAAAGTTTGCGAGGTATTAGAGTTCGGTTTAGAGTTCAATGCTAATCTGGTTTTCTTTCTGAAAACAGAGGCCCATTTTCTCTCCACAGAATCTCTCTCTCTCTCTCTCTCTCTCTCTCTCTCTCTCTGTTATATTTTTTCTTTCACTTTGACTCTGCCATTCTATCGCAAAGACAATCTGCCCTTAAGTATACGTCTCTCTCCCTCTCTCTCTTTTTCCCTCTCGCTCTCTCTCACTCTCGCTCTCTCTCTCTCTCTCTCTCTCTCTCTTTCTCTCTCTCTCTATCTCTCCCTCACTCTCTCTTTCTTTCTTTCTCTCTCTCTCAATATCTGATTATTTGTTCAAATCCTTACGTACTTCTCATCTATTTCTGACCTCGAGAATGATAACCTCATACGGTAGGCGTTGTGAGCGCTTCGATGCCGATGCATATTGCCGCTGGTACAAAGCTGCCTTTTCTCATCGTATTCTCCCGCCATATCAGCGCTTGTCTCCTGGGTGGAATGTCCTGGACCTACCGTACTCTCTGTCATCCGACGTCGCTCTCCGCGACGTTTCACATGAGAACATTAGCCGTCGAATGTTTCTTGAGTGGCCAACAGGATGCAGGAGAGGGAAGTGACTAGTCATGGACTATTCTCATTAGGAGAAGAAGGTAGAGCTTCTGGTCTTCCCGAGGGGAGAGCCCGATCGGGAAACTGACGATTTCACGGCTGAGTGTTCCTTATATGCGGTGATATCTGTGCTATAGAGAGCGAGAGAGAAGAGAGAGAGAGAGAGAGAGAGAGAGAGAGAGGGAGGGAGGGAGGAAGAGAAGGAGTCCAAAGAATGGAGACATGATACGAATACGAATAGACTCTCCAGTTCTATTCTGAGCCCATGTGTGTGTATGGGAGCATAATGATAAGATGCGAATGAGTTGCAGAGAAAGAAACAAAAGGTTGTAGATGCTACCAGCGGAACAGGTTAAGAGAACGGAAGCAGAGGGGCAAAGAAGAGAGAGGGAGAGAGAGAGAGGGAGGGAGAGAGAGAGAAAGAAAGAGAGAGAGAGAGAGTAGAAGGATGGCAGGGAACGAGTAGGAGATATGAGAAGGCAAGAGGGTCAGTGGAGCAGAGACACTGTGATAGCCACTATGAAAGGAAAGATCTTATCTCTGAGAGCAATGAGACCAGACAGTGGAATTGAAGAAAGCAGAGAAACTTCTAGAGATCACAATCATCCTGCCACTTTTTGGACAGGTATAGAGAGAGAAGATTCGCGAAGGAAGGCGGGGCGGCCCCACGGAGAGAAAGTGGCGAGTTAGAGAAAATGTTTGGGAGAGCCAGAGAGAAGCCCGGCGGAGAGAAAAGGAAGACTGTCAGCTTGGCCTCACAGGTAGTAGAGAGGGCGAGAGAGAGAATACAGAGGGACATAGAAAAAGTGTCTCTCTATAGAGAGAGAGAGAGAGGGAGAGAAAAAGAGATAGGGTAACCCTTGTGATGACGACGTGATCTTAGTGCGCGCTGAGGGAGAGAGACTTATTTGTATCTTTGTGATCATTCATGTGTCTTTTTCGGAAACAGGAGAGAATGAGAGAGAGCATTGTATTAGAGAGACGCAGGCAGTGAAAGATACTTTAAAGGACAAGAGTGACTTTTCGTTGCTGTGACTGAAACGGCCCAATTTATCATTTCGACCCACCGTACTTTATCAGATACTCTGCCTGATCTCTTTCTCTATCCCTTTCTCTCTCTCCCTCTTTCTCTCTCTCTCTCGCTGCCTCTTCATGCCCCTGTGTCTCTGCACTTTATCTGCCATCCTTAGCTTGTTTCTATTTACGATCGAGAACTTTCTGCCAGACTCGACGAAGCTGCGAATTTTCTCGAATTTGTCTGGGCAACTCAAGCGCTTTTTTTAAAATTAGCCTTGTTCAAGTTCTATCGACATGATGTAGTATACATCCCTTTGAGAATTAGCAAAATTTGAGACCCTAGAATAATGCGATGAGGCTTAATTGCATAGTTAAACATTTTCTTTACATTCAATCTTATTTCCAGTTAACTTGCTTCATGACTTGATTAGAATTTTTTTAGGTTACTACCGTATACTTGGTAGCGAACTAGCTCTTTCTTCAAAATTTTTTCACGAGGCATGATTAATGATTATCTCCACTGGATAACTGGAAAGCTGCTCCTATTATGTGTGATGCGGCCATTAAAGACCATCGAAACAGTGATATCTCTATCTCACTCTTTCGCTTCTCTCTCTCTCTCTCTCTCTCTCGCTGTCTCTCTCTCTCTATCTCTCTCTCTCTCTATGTGATATCTTCTCTATCTAACTCTTTCGCCCCTCTCTCTCTCTCTCTCTCTCTTTCGCTGTCTGTCCTTCTTTCTATCTTTTTCATACCTTTTCCATTCCTTTCTATTTTTGCCTCCTTGACTTTTCTTCGTCACGTTCTTTGCTTTTCTGGTTTGTCCAAACGCACTTCTTCACGTGTCACAGCTTCTCCAGCCACATGAACATCACTCCTTTTTGTGCGATGCAATCACAAAGACTCTTTGAAAAGTGATAGAATCGTCATACGGCCTCAAAGGTCATGGGTATGCTATTGTTGGCTATGTTTAGTAACAACTGCTAACTGACGCGGCAACAGAGAAGTCAAAGAAATTAGATTAAGAACTCTCATTTACTTCCTGAACTAGTTTCTATGCCAATCGAGGAACAGGGTTTGAAACATTGGCTTCTCCCCTTCATTTCCACGATTATTCTTATTTCTCATATTAAGCTTAGATCGATTGCCTCTTGCCAGGTTAAAGATGTCAGGAGAATTTCAATAATCTTCACTTTCTTCAACGCAAAAATTATCATGAATGCATTTCTATTTTCAAGGTTATATTTTTAAAGATATCCTTCTCCGTTTACCATTTGCCGGAAATAGAAGCAACCGGTTTTGGTTTTGTTTCGGTTTGGTTTTGGGCTCGTGAGTTTCGACGAGTGTATAAGTGATTTCCCGCCTACATTAGAATCGGAATGGTCCATCACCAAAAACTGAAAGGGTACACGATTTTGTGCCTTAAACTATTCCGAAAATCGGCGGATTTGGAATGTTTTAATGCAATAATCGGGAGTTTCCCCAGTCTCCATGGTTTTTTTTTCGGGAAGTCCACTGGTAAAAGTGAGATCGATTTAAACGCTGATTTGAACAAAAAAAATCAACACACATTCCGAGCTTCCATTCTCAATTGACAATTTGTTGCATTCCGAGACTGGCTGTATTTGGTTCGGCTGCGAATTCATTCTTTTATTTGTAGTTATTATAATGAAAGAGAAAATTTACATTGAAATATATAACTAATTTAATTTATCGTTTGTCTAATTGCAGGCGGATGTGGTTGCTGTGGATGCGGCGCTTGGAACTTCACGAGATGGCAGGGAGGGCTCTCCATCAGAAGGCCACGAAAAAGATGCGGATGAAGGAGCGCCTCTCGTCATTCTTCCTCATGGCCAACGATACAATATTATTAGGCATGTATTTTTCAAGCATTATTTGCATATTGAAAAAAATTCTCTGTATATAAAAGTTTGTTTACTGATAATGCTGTATATATTTTTCATTGGTTTGTCAAAATCGTGCAGTTTGTATTGCAGACAGCTCGAGACCCTTCTGCCGACGTGCATTGTTTTCTACAGCTCGGACGTGGTTACAATGCGCCAAGTTGAGGTAAGAAGCGTCTTTAATATCTATCTTTCGAAAGAAAAATGTAAAAGTTAACATTAGTAATCTTTGGGCTCCTTTAACGACAGCTCTGTTTGGAAACAAAAAAAGTTGTGAGGGGGCTTTTGCATTAAAATGTTGGGAGAGTGGATAGAGAGAGAGAGAGAGAGAGAGACTATGAGAGTGAGTGAGAGAAGAGAGAGAGAGAGAGAGAGAGAGAGAGAGAGAGAGACTTATGAGAGTAAGTGAGAGATTTGAGAGAAAAAGATAGGAAGAGTGGAAAAGTGATTATGATGAAAAGTGAGCATTCGCCAAACAGTCACAGCCTCTTCTCGTGAACTGGTTGGGCGCGCATTTTAAAAGATATTCGGATCAGGAAAAAAAGTAGTATGCGATTCAAGTGAGACTGACCACGTCATTCACATGCAAAACGCATGCAGTGATAATGCTATCCAGGATCAAGGAGGCTGGTTGTGAGAATAAGAATAAGAATAAATCATGGATAGTTGTTGAGTCTGAAAGAAATGGCAAAAAAATAATGGAAAAAGAGTAGATTGCGCACTAAGCTATATTGGTCTTATTAATTTCTCCACTATCTGTAGTAGGGTTTTTTCAATTGAGTTGGGCGTTGTTCATTTACTGGACAGGACTTGAAAGGATAAGCAATGGATGATACAACCTTACTGTATTTTTTTCTTTTTCATCTGCTTCGCTTCGTCTCTCTCTCCCCGTTTCTCTCTCTCTCTCTCTCTCTCTCTCTCTCTCTCTTTCTCTCTCTCTCTCTCTCTCTCTGTCTGCCTCGATCTCGCTTGCTTTCTTCGTCTCTCGTACTTTCAGTCTTTTCTTTCTCTCTCTCTCTCTGTCTCTCTTTGTCTCTCTCTTCGTTTATTTTTGTTCCATAGATTCTAGGGACTTGTTGTCTCATCTACCGTTTCCTTGATGATTTTATTAAGATTGTCCGTAAGGGCAGCAATTGTAAGAGGAACTTTGGACTGGGAAGTTGATGCCTTCGAATTCAACCCGTCTCTTCTACTTTCTGTATTATTCCAACTTGTCCTTTCTGTATTAGTCGCTTTCTTCAATTTCAGTAGTTCCTGCAACTTTTAACTTTCAACTTTCGTCCTTGCACTCTCCATGTTTGGACGCTTCGCTCCAAGTCTACTTCGTATCTGTTATCCTGATATTTCACGCACGTATTTTAGCAGACCACTCTCTAGCTTCCGGAAATTATTACCGAAGACTACAGTGTCATGACATATAGGGAGAGAGAGAGAGAACGAGAGAGAGATAGAACGAGAGAGAAAGAGAGAGAGAGAGAGAGAAAGAGAGAGAGAAATAGAGAGAGAGAGAGAGAGAGAGAAAGAGAGAGAAAGAGAGAGAGAAAGAGAGAGAGAGAGAGAGAGAGCGGAGACCTATTTAGTGTAGTCTAGCGCGTGTCCGAAAAATACGCCTTGATTGTGTATAAGAGTATAATTTACGATATACAGTGCACATTGGCCGAATTGGCGCCTGTAGAAACAACATACCACCTCATCATGTTTAGGACGGGCTGTTTTTATATCGAATTGACTGCTGGTATCAATAGGCAAGGCTCTGGAATACAGGGTACAATCAAAGGGGCCGTATCTTCGTGGATCTTGTTTACCATTGACTCATGTGCTTCTCATATTTGCCGGATCTTTTATTCTTTCAAAAGACGTATGCGTAATAATTATTTATAACACCATTAAGGCTGTAAAGAAGTGTACCGTTTTCCAGCACACACAATATTATAATAGGAAATGGTGATATATTGCACAAGAATGTCTCCGTTTTGATCTACACTCATCTCGTTCGTTTAGATCTACAAGGCGCTGAACTCGTATCGGCCACTGCGTATCTACGTTCTCCAGTATCGGAATTCGACGGAGGAAGAGAGATATCTCAGTTCGATTGGCCGAGAGCAGCTGGCATTTGAGTCGCTCACGCGAGAACTTCAGGTTTTATTTCCTGTTTTATTTTTAGAAATGACCAAGGCCAAATACTCTAGAAGTTAGTGTATTTTTAGAAATTTTTTTTGCTTAGTTTGTTATTTAATTGTTAGGTCTCTGTGTGTTCACTGTAGTTTGTTGGAGCGAGGATAGAGAGAGAACTTTTAAAAGATTGAAAAAGCTATGATAGGTGGTAGCCAAACCTGTTTGTATTGCTTCGTATGTTCTAGCAATGACCTCTTCATCGCCACTTTCTTCAATCTCTCTCTCTCTCTCTCTCTCTCTCTCTCTCTCTCTCGGTCTCTCTCATACTCACTTTTCTCTCGTTCCCTCTCTCTCTCATACGCTCTCCTTTTTTTCTCTCTTCACCTCTATCTTTTATGATCAAGCCTGTCGTTGAAATGGGCAATATAATTTGTAAGGAATTTTGTTTGCAATCACTTTTGAAGATAAGTGGTCTCACTCTTCTGCCTGATTCGTTGCAGAAAATTAGAGAAATAAGAAAACATTTATTTGGGAGGGAAGCGATATTTTTGGAATCTTTAATCATCAAAGAACAAAAATGTTATTATATAAGGAAAAATATATATGTACACTATTTTCACACTTGGCTAAGGTAAAATTACTAAACTAATTTTAATTTGAGATTTATGTTTGGTTAATTATGAGTATTTTGTATAACTCCTTTACTTTTCAGACTCTTCTCGTGCCACGCACTTATGACGTTGCTCGAGAGAAGGCACCCATTCTACGGCAGATGCCATCTTCACGAGATGGAGGAGGCAGAGGAAGAAGACACAATGATGAACAGGAAGAGGAGGAGAGACCACAGGTAGAGAGAGAGTGAGAGAGAGAGAGAGAGAGAGGAGAACGGCGAGAGAGAGAGAACGGCGAGAGAGAGAGATAAATGTAGAAACAAGAGAGAGAGAGAGAGAGAGAGAGGAGAACGGCGAGAGAGAGAGAGAGAGAGAAAGAAGAACGACCGGAGAGAGAGAGAGAGGAGAGAGAAAGAGTGAGGGAGGGAATCCTAATCACATTACTTCATTGCTGGTAATCGTTGACATGCGCGAGTTCGCTTCCGAGCTGCCAACCGTGCTATACAAGAAGGGCTTCGATGTGGTCGCGGCCACTCTTGAAGTTAGTCTGCTTGAGAGTTCAATTCAGATAAGCTCTTTTATTCTTTGTCGACGGAAATGGCTTCATCCCGTGAACAAGAAAAGTTGTAATTTACCGGCCTATTGTGTGCAGTAATATTGCGGGGAGACGATATTGCGGATTCGTTAGAGAAAAGATGTAGCATCTTTCACTGATGAGTTGTTCGAATCTAACCATAAGAACGGGATCTAGAAGTTCATCTATTGTTTATTCGCTCTTCGGGCCAGTATGCTGACGGAATGAAAGTGGCATCTGCGATTGGATCCATGGAAGACCTTCCCACTATCATATCTCCTCCTTATCAGGTCGGCGACTACATCCTCACTCCGGATACGTGTGTGGAGAGAAAGGCACTCGACGACCTCACGCAATCACTGCAGTCCGGCAGAGTCTTCAAGCAAGTTGAACAGGTATTCAGATGATGAGAACTTCCCTGAAGTATGATTTGGACTGTATATATGTCCACTAACAGTTGTATTCTCGTCAAAGATAGAACTATGGCAATGGAAAGGTAGAAGCTAATAAAATTAAAATGTTGTAATAATAATAAATAAATAAAGAAGAAATATATTCAGATGCTCGCCCACTACGAGAGCGTCGTATTACTAATCGAATCGAACACTAAATTCGACTCGAAGCTCGTGAACGGAGGGCCTTTCCAGGTTGGCAAAGGGGTTTATTTTTAGAAAGTTGGGTGGACAAGAGGATGATAAGCAAGTTTCTATTTGGGATAGGATGACGTGAAAAAGAGTTAGCCAAATAAGAAAAAGGTAATGGTAAGATTAAAGAAAAGAGTTACCGTATCCCCTTGCAGGGCGAACTCTCCCGCCGCTGCCGAGAGATTCGAATGCAGCTGTGCGTTCTGGTGCGCAAGCATCCACGCCTCAGGCTCATCTGGTCACTCGATCCGGAAAATTCGACCGAATACTTTTGTGAACTTAAGGTTTGGAGGGAGAGAGAGAGCGAGAGAGAGAGAGAGAAAGAGAGTGAGAGATGGGGGTGTTAGAGAGGGGGAAGAGATAGGAAATGCAGATCTAGATTGTGAAGGAGGTTTGGGAGTTTGAAAGAGAATGCAGATCTAGATTGCGAAGGAACACATTAAAGATAAAGTGAAGGAGAGATAGTGATAATCAGTCATTTCTTCTGCAGATGAATAAGCCTCAGCCCGATCTCGCCGTTGCTGTCTCTCTGCACGGCGAAGGCAATGAAGGTTGGCTGATGCTTAAATTATTATTATTTTATTTAAAGGTCTTTTCAATTTTCCTTCTGTATATGCCCAAATGCAGGTGCGAAGGCAGAGACATCAGCAGCAGCTACGGGTCGTCCTCGCAAGCCGAATTCAATGTTGCAGCGAGTCCTCTCCGAGCATCTTCCATTCCTGTCTGCCGGTCAGCATTCGTATTATTGATTATGTCCGCCTTACGGTGTACAATTGAGATGTTGCTATAATCTCATAATTACAGTTGAGTTTTTGTTGCTATAATCTTATAATAAGTCAGTTATTGAGCTAATATTGGGGAGAAAAGGAGAGAGGAGATCGATGTTTGGATTATCATTGATTAAACGGACGATTAAAGTCACAAAGAGAGAGGGGGGAGGAGATATTGAGAGAGAAAGAGAGCGGAACAGGGGAGAGGGCGAGACAGAGAGTGATAACGAGAGAGAGAGAGAGAGAGAGAGAGAGAGAGATGGGGAGAGAGAAAGAGAGAGAGAGAGAAAGAGAGATGGGAGAGAGAAAGAGAGAGAGAGAGAGAGAAAGAGAGAGAGAGAGAGAGGTGGCGAGTGAGAAAGTGGGAGCGATAGGAGGAGAGGGAGAGAACAAGAGGGAGAGAGAGTGAATCGAAGCTGTTTCTCCAGCCGAAGTGCGTCGTCTGATGTCCTCTGACCGCATCACCTGCCTGGCCGATCTGTTCACCGCAGACCATTCCACCCTTGTCGAGGTGCTCGGAGAGAAGGCGGCAGATCGCATTGAGATCTTGACCAACTACGACTTCTCCGCACCAGGGGTCGTGTTCCCGAAGTAAGAGGATACTGTAGCCGTTTTATAGAAGTGGTTCTGTATCAAGCAGTTGTATAGTTATCAAATATCTTTTATGATTGAAGATGTGTCATTTTGTTTGTAAATGTTTATGCAACAGTTTATACTGTAAATTTTTTTCATATGTAATGATGATTCGGTTAGAATATATACGGCTTTAATATGTGCTTATATATGAACATTGTCATGATCTCATATCGTGTTCTGCATGGTTGTTTACTTTGGCCTTTAATTTCGCTTCCTGTGTCAGTGAAATGCGATTGTTTGTTTCATTTCTAATTTCATTTCTATTAAAGTCACGGCAATTTAGCAAACATTCGTGTTGAGACCAAGACCATGACTTTCTTCTGTGAAATAGAGTACAAGTAATCTTTTTGAGATATCTAAAAGGAAATCGTTATAAACTGGTACCGGTATGAAGGTAGCGAGTAAGAAATGTTCATTTAAATTTCTTTGTCTGGGCGACACGCGCTGCATTGGCTCTGCAGTTTGTTGAGGGCATAAGGGAATTCAGTTAATGATGGGTAGAGTGGTCAGAAGCGGCCTTCTCTTATTGTAGCCAAAGTGAGGTAAGCGAAAAATGAATGTCCATTTAAGAGATAATGAGATAAGGAATACAAACGGAGGAATGCAAGGTATCTCTGATTGCAACTTCCAGACGAACTCATCTTCCGGCCCTAACATGCACATCCATCCCGGCCACCCTCCAGTGCGATGCAAGGAGAAAGCAGACTTCGACGCTTCTGGTAAGAGGGGGAAACTATCATTCCTTATCAATGCTATACCTGCTGCTCATTGCTTCATACTTTCGCTTTTAGCTTCTTTCTCTTGCTCTCTTTCTATCTCTCTCTCTCTCTCTCTCTCTCTCTCGCTTGCTGTCGCTCCATTTTTTCGCTCTCTCTCACACACACTTTCACTCACTCTGTCTCTCTTTCTCTTACTCCCACTCTCTCATTATAAGTCTGATCTCATCACAGCTCTTATGAACTTTCACTGATTACATGGTAATGTTTTAAGACAAAGAGAAAGGTCAAAAAGTATCCGGGGTTCCTATCGTGAATTTTGTTCGCTATCTAGAATTTTTGTAGTATTCTGATGAAAGTCGATATTGTTATCATGACGTATGAAGTCAGAAAGTGCTTGAGCAAGAGGAACTGAGAAAAGGAGACAGCGAGAGAGAGAGAGAGAGAGAGAGATAGGCCGGTGTTGGGGATTAGAAAAGAGGGAAACTGTTGCCAGAAGTGCTTCCCTTACTCATCACACCATTATTAGCGCTGTCTGAGCTATTAATTGCCCTCTTTTATCTTCCAAAAGGTTCTTTTGCTAAATAAAAGAACAATGCTGAGGCTATCACCAAATTAGAAAATAAGGCCTACAAGAGGGAAGTGATCTGACTGTTTCCCCCTTTTTTTTTTTTTTGTTATTCTCTCTCCCTCTTTCACTCTCTTTCCCTCTCTCTTTCTCTGCTCTCTATAACCCTTTTCCCTCTCCTTTCTGTTTCTCTCCCTCTCTCTCTTTCTGTCTCTCACTCTTTCTGTCTCTCTGTCTCTCTCTTTTTGTCTCTCTCTCTGTCTCCCATTTCTTTCTCCATCTCCTCTTCGAAATTCCGTCCCGTATCCTGAGAAAGCTTCCTCTTGCAAATTGCGCCCTTCCTCGACTTTGCACACTCGGCCAATTTGCTCTGCCATTCTTGTGCTTGCCTTTTTTCTGGCTTCACAACTTCTCAGACTAACTCTTTCTGCTGTCTATATCTGGCTCTCTCCCCCCCCCCTCTCTCTCTCTCTCTCTCTCTCTATCACTCGCTCTCTCGCTCCTCCTCTCTTTCCTCTCACCCTTTCCCTTGTTCCTATTCCTTTCTTTCTCGGTCTCTGTCTTCCTCTGTCTCTCTCACACACACTTTCTCTTCTGTCTTCCACTCTCTATTCGTCGTTTGTCCCCTAAACATGCATGCTTGAACGCATGTGCATACATACATATGTACATACATTGCACTCTTTTCCTCTTTCTCTTTATCTTTGTTTCCCTCTCTTTCCTCTCTGTCTCATTCTCCCACAATCTCTATTAACTCTCTCCTTCTCTCTCCCTCTCTCTCTATCTCGAAACTTCTCTATTCTATAGAAATACTTCCGTTTTCTCTGAGACTCTCGATTGTCCTTTGAGGGGAATGGCATAGAGTTGACTTGGTCCCTCCACACAACGGTTGTCGTCCCTTCCTGGCAGCGCCTGAATGAAGAGCTAAACGAAAGAGAGAGAGAGAAAGAAAGCGAGAGATGGAGAGAAAGAAAGAGAGAGAGAGAGAGAGAGAGAACGTGTGTGATGAAGGGAGCAAGCAGAGCAGCAGAGACCAGCCGAGGGGATATCCCGAGGGCGTGGCATCGCTCTAAACGCATTCCCACGTTCTCTCTCTCTCTCTTTCTCTCATTCTCTCTCTCTCTCGCCCGTGTTTTGCCAGCCATGTCTCGTATTCCTGCATACTCTCTCGCCCTCTCTAATCTCTCTTCTGTCCAAGAATGCATCGGAGACGTCGTCAACTTCTCTCTCATCCTCGTCCGATCCCTCTCTCTCCCCTCTCCCCTCCCTCTTCTCTGTTCCCTCTCTCTCCCTCTTCTCCCCTCTCTCCCTCTCCCTCCTCATCTCGCTGCTGCTACGGAGCATGCGACGAGTCGTCTATCATCACAGAGCGGATACGTTATCAGGTGAGCCGAGACTTCATATCCACGTATTTGGATTCATCCAATTCTATCCATCTGCACCTTTCTTTCTCTCGCTCTCTCTCTCTCTCTCTCTCGCTCTCTCTCTTTCTATGTCTTTCGTTCTCCCTCCCTCGATCTCCGCATTCTGTCTCTCTCTCTCTGTCTGTCTGTCTCTCTCTCTGTCTCTCTCTCTTCTGTTACTCATCCTCTTTCTTATGCATTCAGTAAACTCTTTAGTTGTTACTCTATATTTTCCCTCCTCCCTAGCTCTCCCGCCCGCTCCCTCTATTCTTTATCTCCCTTCTTCTTCTATCCAAGCATGCGTACTCATCTCCTCCACGGTACTTAGTAATCCAAAGAAGAATAAATCTGTCTGGAAGAAGCTTCATCTTTCTCTTCTCTTCTCGTGTGGTTCTTCTTCTGCTGTTACCTCTTTCATTAGCGTTCCCCGTCAGACGGTTGTTGCACGCAAGGGAAGACTGTCACGTGTCAGAATATCTCATTTGCCTCAAGCATTGTCCATATCTGCTACAAAATTATCTCGTTTTCATTTTTTTTTCATTTTTCATGAAATCATATCTCGCCATTAATCTCTCTCTCTCTCTCTCTCTTTCTCTCTCTCCTCTCTCTCTCTCTCCTCTCTCTCTCTTTCTCCCTCCTCTCTCTCTCTCTCTCCTCCTTTCTTCACTCTTTCCTTAGAAATATTGCCATGCATATCTCTCACTTTCCTTGAATTACTGTGTGCAAATCAACATTCTAATTGCGCAAATAGAAAACGACGAAGAGATCTGCATTAAAAGCATTCATCTAAGGATTTAGTTATTGCCAAAGAAAGAACTACGAAAAAGCAGAGAGCGAATTTTTTTGCTTCTTCGTTGGTCGCAGCTGCGGTTGGGTTGGATAACATGAAGTGATATGCTGTAATTTATCTGAAAGGGTAGATCTTATTCCTATTAAAAGAGAGATGCCATAAGTATATTTCTCTTAAATTTTACTTTAGAGTTTTAGACAAAAAAGAATCGGAGTATGAATCGAAAATGTAGATCGACGATTAAAGATTCGACCACCTTCAATCTGACAGATTAAACGTATGGCTATGTGAATGATGTGAGAGAGAAAGAACGAGAGAGAGAGAGAGAGAGAGAGAGAGAGAGACGAAATGAGGAGAGCGGAATCCAAGTATGGCTGAAAGAAGAGTGTGTGAGATAGACAGATAGAGCGAGACCGTGAGAGAGAAAGAAAGAGAGAGAGAGTGAGAGCGAGAGATTGTGGAGCCAGACAGTTATAGAAGGCGAGAGTTCATTGCACTGAAGAGGTACAGGGATTCAGAGATATTTGACGGTAGAGCACGCGCGCTTTTGCACGATTGGCACATCTGCGAGTTTCTTGCACACTTAAACTGGTTCCACTTGGCTTTGCCCAGCTACTTTCTTTTAATTCTCTTTATTTGCTCAAATCATCGTAATAAGCTTATTAGATCTCTCGCCCCGTAATAAGCGTATTAGATCTCTCGTATTAGATCTCTCGCTATTAGATCTCTCTCTGTGTCTCTCTCTCCCTCTCTTCCCGTTACTCTTTCTCTCTCTCTCTCTCTCTCTCAGCAACAACTCTATATCTTGCTGTCTTCAGGAAAAGCTTGTCGGCACTCGCCGGCGATCGCCGGCTTCTGGTATGCTCGGTCAGTTATGCCCAAACATCTTATTCCGGCTCTCTCTCTCTCCCGCACTCCCTACTCTCTTCTCCTCTCTCTTTCGTCCAACTTTCTCTCTCTCTCTCTCTCTCTCTCTCTCTCTCTCTCCAGGTAGACTTGTCTCCGCCAGGCGTTCGCGAGGATTGGCTGCGCGAAACGCCGCCGAGAGCTACGCTCGTCTGCCACTGCTGCTACCGACTGAGACAACGAGGGCGAACGGAGACGTCGAAACAGGAGAGGGAGTAGAGGACGGGGAGAGACCGCTCATTGAGGTACGAAAGTGGAGAGAGATAGAGAGAGAGACAGAGAGAGCGAGAGAGAGAGAGAGAGAACAAGAGAGAGAGGGAGAGAGAGAGAGAGAGGGAGAGATTTGAGGGAGAGATGGAATTTATTACCAAAATATTTATGCAGAAAATTTTCCATGCGTCACACACTTACTGTGCGGATAGAATCGGCTTAACGAAAGAAGGCGAGAGAGAAATAGAGAGAGAGGGAGAGAGAGAGAGAGGTAACGAGAGAAAGAGAGAGAGAGAGATAGAGCAGTAGACAAGGAAGGACAGTGAATGATGTGAATGCATTTCGTATGCGGCATCGAAATTAAATCGCTTTGTCGCTCGCCCACTGATTGTGGATCATGTTTCACTCTCTTGGCTGAATGCAACGATGACAGGAGATTGTGCTTTCATTTGGAAGGACGTAAGCATTGACGTTGTCAACTGAGAGTCAACGACGTTGCGGTGGAATTATGCAGAGTGTGTTAGAGAGAGGGAGAGAGAGAGAGAGAGATTGAGAAAGAGAGAAAGAGAAAGAAAGACAGAGAGAGAGAGAAAGAGAGAGAGATAAAGAGACAAAGAAAGAGAGAGGGAAAAGTGCGTAAAAGAGTGAGAAATAAGCTGACTTATAGTGCCTGCTACTGAATTTGTATACTATGCAGGAAAGGACTGGCGGAAGAATAGTAATAAAAACGGGCTTTACTGAACTGTCAATTTTCATGACCTACGAATAGTTTTGTACTTTCTTTCCCTATCCATCCTCTCACGTTATCTCTTATCTCTCTGTCACCCTCTCTCTCGCTCTCGCTCTCTCTCTCCGTCTATCTCGCTCTCCACTTTCCTTTTATCTTTCTCTCTCCTCTCTCTCCTTATTCTTCTCTTGATCTCCACTGTCTTCCTTATCACTGACTCCGATAGCTGTCAGATTTCTGCCGTGTTCGGTCCCTCTTTTGTACTATTACCATCAGTTTCTGCATATTGACTGGCTGACAGAACAACAGTTGTCTCTTGCAAGCAGAACGTCCCCCCCCCCCTCTCGACCACTCCCATGACAGTTTCCACTTCCATACGCATGGTGGACATGAGCAAGGACGCACCAGTCACCTTATCAGTTGCAGACTTGGAGGTGAGATAAAGGGAGAGAGAGAGAAAGAGATAGAGAGAAGGAGAGAGAGAGAGAAAGAGAGAGAGAGAGAGAGAGAGAGAGTGAAGGAGAGAGAGAGCGAGAGGGAGAGAGAAAAATAGTAGAGAGAGAGAGAGAGAGGGAGTGAGAGAGAAAACAAGGAGAGAGAGCGCAAGAGAGAGCGAGAGAGAGAGAGAAAAAGAGGGCGAGTGAGAGAGTGAGGTTGAAAGAGTAGCACGAGCGCGAATCTGTTGCTGGCTGTTTATGCCATTCAAGCCAGGTAGCCAATGCGAAGATTGCATTGATTTAATGTAGCATACTCTAATTGTAAGGAGCGTGTAGAGGGAAAGAGCGGGCGGGAGAGAGAGAGAGAACAAGAGAGAGAGAGAGAAAAAAAAACAAGAGAGAGAGAGAACAAGAGAGAGAGAGAGAAAGAGAAAACAAGAGAGAGAGAGTGTGTGTGTGAGAGTGAGATAGTGGTGCTTAGATCACGTTTTGTTTTATTTTATTTTTTCATAAGAGATGAATTTTAATGATACGATTAATAGACTAAATAAAATAGACAGAGCATTCCTTTTGTCAATCATTTCATGCGCCCTCCTTGCGTAGAGCTACAATCTCTCTGCCGGTTGCACTAGCGTACTCTGCCATACCGTAGTAGAAAGCGCACTAAAATTGGAGGGTTACTAAATGTAGTCTAGTCAACAAGATTTGGTAGCAAGTTTTTCTGTTCTAAAGCAGTTAACATTTATTTTGTTTGTATTTTGAAAGATTTATGATCCTTCTATTTCCAGATGGTCGGAAGACCAAGGAGTCAAGCCTCTCGCTCTGTCACACCAACGTCAGTTTCTGTTTTAACTTGTTTAATTTTGCTAAGTTATTTAATTGTCTCTGCCAGATTGTGTCTTCTTTCCATTCTTTTTGAGTAAGTTTTTTAAAACATTTTTCAACATCGCTCACACAAACAATGCTGTTCTCCCCGCCTTCTTGCCTTTCGCTATCGTCATTGCATTTCATTTCGCCTGTTCCCTTTCATTTGTTCTATTTTCCTTTCGCACTCTGTTTCCGCCTTCTCTCTGTCTCTCTCTATATCCCTCTCCCTCTCCCTCTTCTCCTCTCTTATTCTGTCTCTCCTTCACTCTTTCTCCCATTCTCCCATTCTCATTCTCTCTTTTCTCTTCCTGCCTCCCTCCTTCTCCCGTTCATCGCATGAATTCATTCTCCCCGGACACCTGGACAGCAAACGCTTGTCATTCCTATACATTTCTCTTCCTCTCCGATCTTGACTGTGTGGTTTGCTGAATTTTCATCATATGCGTTGGAATTAAATACATGTATGAAGTGCAATTTTGCTTCTTTATGTAAGATAAGCTGTGTACCTTTGAATTAAGGTATAAACATACATTTGTTTAGAAATGCTAGTTTAAATTATAATTTTCCAAGCTGAAGAACAATGCTGCTCCCCTATTTCGGCTCATTTTTTGACGGACTATTTATCATATTGTTAATCTTCTTCGGCCAAATTTCCTTCTGACTCTGCTTGCCGCGCTTCTTATATTATTACTTGCTTCCGTTCTCGTTTCATCCCATATCTATCGCTGTCACCCACTTTTCTTTCTCTCTCTCTCTCTCTCTCACTCTCTCTCTCCCTCCCTATTTCTCTCTCAATTCTCATTTTCCAAACGTTTTTTGTTGTTATAACAATGTTGTTTTAGTAGTTACTCAATAGTATTTGTTTGCTAAGTGCGGCTATTGTTGTCAATTTTCTCAAATCCTTTCCGGAGAGTACCTATTTGTTGGGCAATAATTTTGATTAATCCGGCAGAAATGAGAAACTCTTCGAAAACCATTTAAACTTAAGGATGGAACCAGAAGGCATCAACTTCAACGAACTCTTCGAAGGCCTCAACGAATTCGAGCGAGACCAGGGCGACCGACTCAGGCGACATCTTCAATTCTTCTTCATGAATCCACTCGAAAAGTGGAAGGTATTCCTGTGCCTATGATCACTTTTTGATCAGGATATTTGCATCAAGATTGAATTCTTACTCATATAATAGCTTTCCTCAAATTGACTCCTTTCTTCTCTTTCAAATGTTCTGATACTCTTACAGTTTAAAGTATTAGTTGAAATTTTTCATTGACAAAACTGCATATCACTTATCAATTAACTTAACATATGTTCGAGGGTATGTATTAATCTTTAATTTTTAGGGGTTTCGTTAACAGTTAGATTCTTTTCAAATATATTCTCCTGGTTGAAATAAAGTTATTTTATTCTTTTTTCCAGGTCCGTCGTCAATTGCCGTGGAAGCTCGTACTGCAAGTGCTGAAGATTGTCCTTGTAACTGCACAGGTCGGTTCGAGGAGTTTTATTTCTTTTGCTCGAATTTTTATTGTCAAAAAGATATCTAAATGTAATGTTATGGAGAAATGTGGGTTTTTTGTTGTTGAAAAAAATTCCCAGAGAAACGAACGTTTCTTGTTCGCTTTTGAATGTTGAAAATACATTAGTCATCTGTTTTTCATTTTCCATTTTCTAGGTTGTTATTATTTTATTTATTTGTTACCCTCTCTCTTTCTCCCGCTCTCTCTCTCTCTCTCTCTCTCTCTCTCTCTCTCTCGCTCTCTCTCTTTCTCTCTCTCTCGCTCTCTCTCTCTCTCTCTCTAGCTGGTCATGTTCGCCGAACTTCGAATGTCGCACGTCGACTTCATGGAGGACACCACCACCGTGATGCGTCATAAGTTTTTAAAGGTTTCTTAAACTTTTTATTTTTATTACACCCATCTCCGCCTTTTAATTGTTTATTTTTTGTTCTAAAAATACTAGATACTTGACATCAAAGGAAAAAGCGGTGATAAGGAATAGTTCTGGATACACAATTGACAACATTACTTCTTTGAAAAAGGTATTCTCAACATGTATATTCTAGGACTGGAACGATGACCGGGACGCGCTACAGTATCCACCGAACGAGGGTCGCTACTCTGTCTACAATGGCCAGGACATCTTTGCACACCTCGCACACGTTGTCACTTCGGTCAGAACAATCATTGTTTATTTTATTTATCTTCTAAGTTATTTCTTTTTAATTATTAAAATCTATTATGTTTCCGAGGCTTCACTTCTTTAAAGCCGCAAAGCATGAAGTTAAAGCGCATAGCTAAGAGAGCATCCGTTGAACTTCTGGAGCCTTGTAATATAAAGAGGACGCTAATTGTATGGAACTAAATCAATCTCTAAAGTCCATTGGTTTTTTTTAACATACAATCGGCTTGTTTTAGCCGAATAACTGGAAGAGAAATGTTGGCCGAATAGTAACTTAAAGCCAACGAGTTCGTTCTATGCCCAAATGACGTGTTTATGCTGCCCTCCTGCAGTACCCTCTCTCCATTTCTACAGTACTACTCGATACAAAACGAGAGCTTTGCGTCATTCTCGTACGATCTGGCTCATGTGAATCCACGCTTCGCAAGAGACACGAACGTCTCACTCATGGCAGGCATCCAGTTCAAGTCCATTCCATATATCGAGGTGTGCGGTTGGGAGTGTCTCATTTACTTTATTATTACACGAAGCACACTTTTGTATATATTGCGTGTGTTCAGCAGTGCTGAATTAGTGCCTGTCTCTGAACTTGGGCCGGCTTAGGGGTTACAATGTGAAAAATTGATAAACCCGGGGGTTAAACATGGAAAAATGGCCAACCCGGGGGCTACAAAGTGTTCCGGGCCTACGGCCCGGGGGGTTTTCAACCCTGTCATCTGTCAGACCTATTTCAGCTCTGGTGTTCAGGCTTTTATAAAATCGATAAAGAAAAAAAAGAGTAAGAATATTTTAAATATAATAAGTATAAATGCAGTAACGCCTTGCAGGCTTGCATGGATCGCATTGCCAACGTGACTGTACGGAACAACACGTACGAGTTCGATGTCAACGATGTGCACGGTTTGCCTGGCTTTCTCTCGTCCCTTCTTATCCTGTTAAATATTTTATTAATTTTACTTTGATCAAATTAAAATGTTGAAATGATATTGCTCAGTAATACTGGCGGCCTCTAACCCACCTTATTGCCAATTCAGTCATGTTGACCCTGCTTAACTTTTGCGCAAAAAGTTTGTAATGCCATAAAATTGATTGTCAATTTGCGAAGAATAAAAGGAACTATGACGTCTGAAATTTTTTTGGGGTTTCTTGGAGTATTTATTATGACAAAGAATTTTGCATCATAAATTGTCTCTCTTCAGAATGTATCATGTTGAACTTTACGGAGACTGAAGTAGCGGCCATTCGCAAGGATCCCATGGAGATTATGAAGAAACTTGCGGTTTGCATTTTTTTTAAATTTGTTTTTGTCTATTATGAAATCTTCGGATGATCGATAGAAAGATATTGTGCATTCAAGTTTGGAATTTTTTCTTTTAAATATAGATGATATTAATATTATAATTGCTTGCCTTATTCTTATCTTCAGGACCGCAAGATTACGTTCCGTCCCGAGGACGCGTTGCGCATATCGAAGGCCAGCTTCAACTTTCGTCTCAGGACCATTCACTTCTCGCCAGTCAGCAGCGACGAGCGACCCGAGTGCTACCTCATTAAGGTTAGCTATATTACGGCCGGGCCGTATTTTAAGATTCAAGATTAAAATGATGGCGTCGATTTTACGGACCCCGCCAAGAGTTCGTGCCTCCCCAGAACCAAAACTCACCCATGCATTCTGTTCTTTTTCTTTGCCCACCTTGGTTTCCAACTAGCACGCCATGTTGATTTCCCAAGCAATCAATAGGTGTATTATTCCGTATTATGATTATTTGTCCAAATCGTTGACCCGGATTCGATAAATGTTTTGGTAGAAGGAATCTTTAATTTCGGCGCGGAAGTAGAGCATTTCTGTTTTCCAGACATCTATCATCTTCGATAACTCTCGCCACACTGGACAAGTGCACATCTTCCTCAGCACTCTCATCTCATATGTCAACGTCTGCAATGGCAAAGTCATCAAAGGTAAGGCAGAGGGGAGAGAGTGATAAGATTGAAAAAAGATTCGCCTAGGATACTGTAGCGCTAATACAGTGAAGGAGATGGATCTTCGATCTGTATGAGAAGCTTCGTATGGCATGGCATCGTTGAGGAGAATATGCTGATAGAGATTTTCGAAGAGAGACATGGACAATAAATTGTGAAGCTACAACGAAAGAATAGGAAAAAACTTTTGAGGGCGTTTACCTTGGCTATTTGATTATTATTTATAGAATTCTAAAATGCCAAGCATAACCTTGAATTAGTGGAAGGAGGAGAAGTATTGCTTCCTCAACAAAAAGAAAATCTCCTCTAGGAGCGAGTGTGGAGTACGACACAATAATCATGGCCATCTTCGATGTCCTCGTTCTGCTCTCTTCCCTCGCCTCGTGGATCCTCTGCATGCGCGCCCTTATCAAGGCTCATCTACTCAAGAATGTTAGTTTGCAAGGATTGTTCAAGTTGGAATGCACGACAAGACAGAACAATTATGTTCTAGTTCGTAATTAGTTACGCAATGCGTAACAATGCTATTCTCTATGACAATTTGAAAAGATTTTTGAGGCGGTTTTTAATTCTTATAAAATGTTTCTAGCGCTGTGTTGAATTCCTCGAGTCTACGCTACAAGTACGAATGTCGATCAGTGACAAGCTCGACTTCCTCAATCTTTGGTCAGTTTTGAACGAGGCATTTTCATATATTCCCAGTAATTTTTTCTTCTTTGCATTCTTACAATGACAGATAGTAAGTTGCAGGTACGTGATGATCGTCATTAACGACATCTGCCTCATCATTGGCACAGTCTCCAAAATTTCCATTGAATTCAAGGTTTTGATTCCTATTCATTTTTAATAAGTCAGCTTATTATTGTAAATTGCTCTTCAAAGCGCTAAGAACAGGATGGTAGAATTGCGGGAAATTTATTTTGGCTTGAAACTTTTTATTACGGCGGGAAATGCTAATATGGCGATAACTTTGAACATCTTCTTCTTGAGGACTTTGACTCTGACCTGTTCACCCTGACCGGTATTCTTCTGGGAACTGGCGCTCTTCTTGTCTACGTCGGAGTCCTTCGCTACTTTGGCTTCTTCTCGCAGTACAACGTCTGTTTATTATCCCTTTCTACTTTTTTTTTCTTCCCTTTCTTAAAGCGCCCAGTTTGTACCTTTTTTAAAAGTTTTCTTTTCTTGTTTCTGTGCGTTTGAAAAATTTTTTTTTGTATATTCTCTTCGTGACAGATTCTGATTCTGACGATGAAGAAGGCGATCCCGAACATCATGCGTTTCATCCTCTGCGCCCTCGTCCTCTACTGCGGCTTCCTCATTGCGGGCTGGGTCATCATTGGGCCGTACAGTCTCAAGGTTACACTTGCACCCTTTTATGTGTCCTTCATTCTGAGCTGTTTTATATTGCTGCTTTGCCAAATTAAGAAATTGTTTGAAATGTTTCGTCTATCATTTCATGCAAGCAATGTAAGTAGGTATCTCCAAATAGGTATCTCCTCTCTATCTTCCCCCCCTCTTTCTCTCTCTCTGCCTCTCTCTCTCTCTCTCTCTCTCTGTCCCTAACTCGCTCTCTCATCTCTCTCTCTCTATGTTCTTTGCACTCTCAATTTCTCTCTCTCTCTCTCTCTCTCTCTTTCAGTTCCGTACCCTGGCTGCCTCCTCGGAGGCACTGTTCTCTCTTCTTAATGGTGATGACATGTTCGCGACCTTCTTCACGATCAACGACTCCAACACGACAATCAAGGCATCATTTTTATTTTTGTTATTTACGTTTTTGCATTTTCTGCCATTTAGTATTGCGCTTACAGTGAAATCTTTTTTTTCTTAAACGAGTTAAAGGCTTTATTTATTTATTTATTTGTATGGAAGATGGGTTAAAAAAAAGTTAGAATGTTAGAAACATAAATAGACATCCACTTGTTTGAGGTGTTCGGCACCATCTACATCTACGTGTTCGTGTCTCTCTTCATCTACGTCGTTCTCTCGCTCTTCATCGCCATTATCCTGGATGCGTACGAGATTGTCAAAGTAAATTATATTATTTTACTCCGAAAAATATTATTAATTACTTGTTTTAATTATAATGATTCCAGCTTTTTGATTACGATGATTCCAGAAATAATTTTGTTCGTTGTAGGATCGTTACGCAGAGGGACTCCAAGTGGAGCGAAGTGTCTTAAAGGTTCATTTGAAATTTCCATTTCACTCAAAAGCTGGTCAGATCTTTTATCACGTCTGCGCCTTGTATATCAGCTATTTATGTCATTTAATATCTATTATTTTGTTTATTTTTTTATTTTCTCCATCTCTCTCCGCTCTTTCATTTCGCTCTCTCGCTTTTCTTACTTTTCTCTCTCTCTCTCTCCTTTATGTTTCCCTGCTCTGTCTCTCTCTCTCTCTCTCTCTCTCTCTCTCTCTCTCTCTCTCTCTCTTTCTCTCTTTCTCTCTTTCTCTCTTTCTCCCAGTCTCCTCTCGCTCTCTCTCTTTCTCTCCATCTCTCTCTCTCTCTCTCTCTCTCTCTCTCTCTTTCTCTTTCTCTCTTTCTTCCTCCCTCTCTCTCTCCAGGATTTCTACTTCTCGATGCCTCCTCCAGAGCGTCTGGCCTCTCCGTCCGTCCGTGCCCAGTTCGCCCCGTCTTCCCTGCTCAACCTCGGTCGGTATGTCAGCCGCGGCGGCAGGGCGCCAGCTGGGATTAGTATATCTATCGCGCCACGAGTCAACTCACCTATCTCTCTCTCTCTCTATCTCTCTCTCTCTTGCTCTCTCTCTCTCACTCTTCCTCTGTTTCTTAAAAGGAAAAAAAAGGATTTGCTTCCTTATTTGCTACACTTTTGCTCTATCGCTTTACTGGCTGCAAAATAATTTGATTGCCTTAGTGTTGGTGAAGACGTGATGTTGCAATGGAAACTGTCGATGGTGTTGGTGGTTTCCCTCTTTTCCTCCACTCTTCTCTCGTCTCAGCCTTTCTCTAACATCTTACTTACTGTCTCTACCAACCCTCTCACAGTCTAATAGAGAGAGAAAAAGAAACCCGTAAATACTCGTGGTGTGGAAGCGTCGAAATCTTGGCTGGTGTCCTCCAATCTCCAATTTCTCCTCAAATCCTTCAGTTCCAGCTTTTCTCTCAACTTCTGCAGCATGATTGAAAGTGATGATGAAATATCATCTTATCTCTAAGCTTTTATCCTTAATCCTGCATGAATGCATGATGCATGGCGAGGTTATATTCCTATTTATTCAGGAGATATCTCAAGGCCGGAGATGTGTTCTTCTCTTTTTTCTTCTAGATCTAGGATGTACTTATGATGTGTGCTAATAAAAGCATCAGCTTTCGCTAACTAACTTGTTAAAATTTTTTAACCTTGACAGAAAAAAATTTACCTACTAAGATTTCTGCTTGCTAACACGATTCATTTCATATCAATGCTTGTACATTTTTAGCGGCTATTTCATCATTATCCCCCCCCCCTCAGCAGACTGAGAGAACATTGAGCTTTCAGACGCTGGGAGCGACTCCCGTAGCGTGCGTGTCCTGCGCTTCCTGGATCGCTGTCGTGACCGTATTCTCAGCTTCTCCAACCCTTCCAGGCGAGACCCAAGCGCATTCAAACCGAACGTCCCATATGTTGCAAGATAGCTCGTCCGTTCTAATGTCCCAAGTGCTTAAAGCAAGGGTTTCAGTTTTGCGCAAGAATTATGTAACATTTACGAGTTGGGTCATTGCTGAAGTAGGATAATAAAGACCTTCACTTTTGGGATATGGCAGGGGAGGATTTTCTTAATCAATAAAAAATTTTTTTTATATCTCTCGTAAATGTTCTTCTTCAGGTTTAGCTCCTTCTCGAACCCATTAAACGACTCGCAGACAGCGCCGTCTCCAAATGGCAACGACAGCGTTCACTACTCTACAAGCCCCGCCCAGCCGTCCATCTCAGGTATTGAAGCCACGCCCCCTCCGCTCAATCAACGTCACCTCCCCTCAGAAGGCGATGTCAGCCTTCGTGATCTCGCAAATCCCTCCACTCCGACCTCCTCATCTCTTGTCTAGTTCATCACAAAGATCTGGCAGCCTTTTGTTTCAATTGAAATGATTCTGTACAAAGAAAGCTTCACTTGCAAATCTTCATTGCTCTCATTTACCCAGACCTTTGTTTGGTAGCAAACTAGAAGCCTCCCTGTAATATGTGTACAAATCTGCTACGGTGCCCTCATCCAAATATTTTGCAGTAACTAAAGAATGATATTAAATGGATCTGGTATCAGATGTATACTGTAGAAATATTTTAATTGATTTTGCTTACAGTGAGATTAGACAGATCTTGTCACGGCTACCCTATTTAGAGTTTGGTTTTGTTGTTTTATATTTCTTTTTTGTCGCTTTCTTTTGTCTACGATCCCCAAGTGTCCCAGATAACCTTTATAATCAGATGTACAGAAATCACGGGGATTTTTATGGGGCTCTTGTTTCCACTCGCTCCGCTTCTCTCGCAGCAATTCTTATTTTCTGACCCTACACCATTTAGCAACTAACTGTGCATAGAAACCCTCTGGAGTAACTCTTTAACGGTATTTTCCGTTCGAGAGATTTCTTCGTTGAAGTTCTGATTTCACGGTCTGAATATGTCACCTCCCAAAGTAGTGTGCGGAACTTATTTGTTGCATCCCGCGAGTCAATGACGGCCGCTCTGATAATGGCTGAAACCCCATGTAAATGACGAGTGAAACTTAACAAAGAAGTCTCTTTCAGACGAATGCACAACTTTGGTGTAGTTCAATCTTTACCAACTTCAATCAATCAATGCAAATTCTCGCGAGTTCTTTCCTTCTGGTGGTTAGATGAACGGTTCTTCTTCTGAGTTCTTGATCCACTTCCATATCATTCCCATCGTAAATAGAGATCTTGTCCTTTTGTATCCTCACTGCTCCTAACATTTATTTGCAGATGCTTATTACATGGACTCGTTAACGACAAATAAATTATCATTTATTCTTCATCTATACATGTTTGTACACAACAACAGTTTAGCATATAAATGAGTCAGAAATACATAGAAAAGGTGATTTGGAGATAGACTGCTTGAGGTATTGTACCCCATAGCTAATCGGGAATTAACCATGCGTGGCATAGGTTGCCGAGATATGCTTGAAAGCTTGTGCATAATATTATTTCAATACAAACTATTTTTTTTTGTCTAGCTTCCTCTCTCGAACTCATGCTCTCGATTTTTCTAACAATTTTATGCTTGAACAGTCTGAACAGGAGATGTCCTCTTCGTGAATGTCATCTGAACATCGTTAATGTGATTGTATGCGAATAGTGTCGAGCAGAGAGCGAAGTAGCCAGGCTCGGTGGAAGGCAGCCGAGTGCCCGAAGGAGAGCACCTCGGACTGACGGGCCAACCAGGAACTGCAGAGAGGGGAGAGAGAGGGAGAGAGAGATGAGAGAAGGAGAGAGAGAAAGAAATGGTGGAGGGAAAAGAGGAAGAATAGGTTAAAAGAGACAGAGAGAGAGAGAGAGAGAGAGAGAAAGAGAAAGAGAGAGAGAGAAAGAGAGAGAGAGAAAGATAGAGAGAGAGAGAGAAAGAGAGAGAGAGGGATGGAATGAGATAGAGAGAGGGAATGAACGAGACGGGAACAGGAAGAAGTTTCAGTATATAGTAAAGGAGAAAAAGGGGTGAGCAAGAGGGAAAACGAGCAGAGAATGGAAGAGTTCACTGACGTGTACCAGTAGTCGAGAGTGTGTGCGTAGTGATGCGGAATTTCGAGTTCGAGCTGGAAAAAGAAAGTAATTGAGGTGAATATAATTATCGAGGTAATGTCCAATCCATAAATTAGATTGGATAATATTTTCTCTCTCTACTTCTTCTCTCTCATCTCTCTCTCTCTCTCTCTCTCTCTCTCTCTCTCTCTTTCTCACTCTCATACCTTCGACTCTAGAAGCTTCTCTCCGTTCTCATCCCTTGGCAACGCTTCTTCAATTGCCCCCAGAGAAGGCAAATGCCCTCCAGGGAAGATGTGCTTGCGGATAAAGTCGGAAGAGTAGCAGTAGGAAGAGTAGTACGCGTCAGGGCAGAGGATGGCCTGAATTCTGTGAAATCATGTGGAATCTTCGCTTAGTTGCTCACATCTGCAATGCGTTTGGTTTAAATTTCTCTCTCCATCTTCTCTTCTCTTCTCTCTCTCCCTCTCCCTCTATCTTCCCTCCTCTCTCCCCATCTCTTCCATCCTCTTTCTATATGTCTCTCTCCTCTCTCTCTCTCGCTCCTCTCTCCTCCTTTTCTCTCTCTCCCCCTTTCTATCTTTCTCTCTCTCTCTTTCTCTCTTCTCTGTCTCTCTCTCCCCTTCTCTCTCTCACTCTCGCTCTCTATCTCTCTCCCTCTCTCTCCCCTCACCTGCAACTGGCACTTTCCGCCCGGCTCGAGTCTGTCATGGATGACTCTGAAGTATTCTGGAAGGAACTGATGGCCGACGTGCTCGATCATCTCGATTGAGACGACCGCCGTGTAGGTACCCGTCACTTTACTGAAAAAGAGAGAGAGAGAGAGAGAGAGAGAGAGAGAAAGATAAAGAAAGAGAAAGAGAGAGGGATAGAGAAAGAGAGAAAGCGAAACAGGGAGAGAGAGAGAGCGAGAGATAGAGAATCTCTTCCTGTCTCTTCAAAAAAAATTTTCCCTCGTTGGCAAGTCCAATCATGTGAAAAACTCTAGTCGTCCTCCTTCTCTCTCGCTCTCGCTCCATCACTCTCTCTCTCTCTCTGTCTCTCTCTCTCTCTTTTTCTTTCTCTCTCTTTTCCCATACCGGAAATCCAGCAGCTCTAGTTGAACTCGATCGCTGTAGCCCGCTTCGGCGACTCTCTGTCTCGCCAGTTCGAGATGTTCGGCCGACGCCGTGATTCCGGTCCACTTGCATCCGAATCTATTATATCATAACATTTGTATTTATTTATTAACAAAATTATGATCAAATTAAAGAATGTAAGAAAAAATATTGATTATTAATTGTTAGATTAATATATATGTATGGAACAAAGAATGATTGCTCGCCTTTCGACAGCGCGAATGGCGCACGAGCCCCAGCCACAGCCAATCTCCAGCACGTGGTCATCGGCAGTTAGAGACAGTCGGTCGAGGAGAGCGTCGTACTGTAGAATAATAGGAAGAATTCAGTTAATTATTCAATAATTAAAATAAATAACATTACTTTAATTCATTATATATCTAACTATGTACATGCATATGTATGTATGTACATAGCAATGTGCAAAAATGACCTTTCGAATCTGCGCCTCCTCCAGACGCTTCCAATCGATTGGCTTCGTTATCGCCAGGTCAGGAGAGTCTGAAATTCAACCAAAACACTTTGGCGGTTTCCGGAGAATATGTCGAAGTTAGTTCTATTATTTAAATAAAAATAAACATTCTATAAATTATTCCGAGTGAACATCCTTTTAATACCCTCGCAGAAGAGTAGGACATGGTTGAGTCGAGGAAAGTGCGGAACATGTCGTTGCCGAGGTCATAGTGCTCGGCGTTGTTCTGGCGGGACCTGATCGGGAGGCAATCAATCCTTTTCATCTATGTTACTCTCTTTCACCCTCCCTCTCTTGCTCTAACTCTCCCCCTCACTCACGCACAATCCTCCATACTCTCTCTATCTCTCTCTCATGCTCTATCTCTCTCTCTCCCATTTCCCTCTCTCTCCCTCTCCTACTCAGTCTCTCTCCCTCCCTCTCTCTCTCTAACTATGAAGTCTACTAATATTCACTTTGTCTATCCCCTCTCATTCAAAGAGAAACGGCGAATCTGTTCTGTTTCCCTATCCAGCTTCGACAGCATAGCCTTAGCAAAGCCAAAACCTCATGATGGTGTTGTCTCTCCGTCGATGCTGCCAGTAGTGATAGGCAGCAGCAGCACGGCGAAGAGCAAGAAGAGAGAGCCGGCCGATAGCGGAGAGAAGTTGCCCGGCAAGAGAGGGCGCAGACTTCTTCTGGTAGATATTTTCACGTGAATCAGAGGAATTCGCTGCCTTTCGCGCCTGGCGTTTCTCATCTCAAAGCAAATGTCCATTTAAATTCTTATTCCGAACAGTGTTTTAGACTTGGATGATCACCTAAAAATGCAGTGCCTGCCCTGGAAGAAGGCACTGTTATTCTATTTCTCACCATCAGATCTTAAAAACGCCCTGCATAAAAATAGCACGCACGAAAGAGTGTTTGAATAATTTTCCTTTAAATGACCGGGACTATTTCCCGATCTTTTAAAGATGATCAAGGCTCTTTCTCACGAACCCTTGGCCCTGACGAGCAGCCTCAGCAGCTCCATGACTCCCGGAGTCGCGGCGTAGTCGCCCGCGATGTACGCATCACCAAGGCCGATCTTCTCATCCAGAAGGAGCAGCCAGAAGAAGTGGCACGGGTTGTAGAGGGTCACTCGCACTGCGACTCGGTCACTCAATAGGGAGGCAGAGAGAGACAGAGAGAGAGAGAGAGACAGAGAGAGAGAGAGGAGCGAGAGAGGAAGAGGCGAGAGAGAGAGGGAGAGAGTGAGGGGGAGAGAGAGTTGGATTCTCTTTTACATATTGTAAATGAGAATCTAATTAATGCCTAAGTAAGCGAATCAGAAAATATCCTACAATCGCTTTGCCTTCGGTTGCCGCTGCAAGCCGAAGGTGAAGGAGCGTGAGATTGGAGCAATATCGAGATGGAGAACTTCGCTAGTGCCATCCACAATTGCGCCGAAGAATCTGTGTGAGGGAGAGAAAAGAGAAAGAGAGAGTGAGAGTGAGAGAGTTGGAGAGAGAGAAGACAGGAAAAAAAGTGTAAATAATGGGAGAGAGATCTGAGGGTTTGGCGTGTATCATCATTACAGATTTTTTGTTAATTTCCCAATGGATTTTCAAATGTCACTAAATAAGCATATTATAATCTAGCTTACTTTATGAATATCGGTGTGAGTAGAAGTGATACGAATGTCCGGTAGAGTTTGTCGGTCAAGAGGGTCGAGACTTTGAGCAGCCACGAACCCACTTCGGACATGGCTCTTGATTTTCTCAACGAGCACTGAACCGATAAAATGATAATGAAAATATGTTTAAATATAATATGTTTTTAAAGATAATTCTATACATAATATATCTCGATATGTGGGGTAATGTGAATACTGCGAGGATGAAATGTAACCAAAGATAAGTGTGTTAGTACGCTGGGTGCACCCGATAAGGGCATATAAATACGTACTCATTTTATTGTCATAGTTTTTATTGCCACTTTATTTGCGACAACGGCGGGGTGTCTTGATCGTAACATGTAATCAAAGATTCCAAGACGGCAGAAAGGACTTCTTTACACCTAGCGATAAGCGAGGAAGTAAAGTGCACTGAAGTAGAATGCCTTTCTGCGCACTTCCTTGTTCTGTGTAGCCATCTATATAGGGCTCTTAAAACCTATTGGCAATTTTGTCCGATTTTATTATTTTCTTTTTCATTGGGTTGAAAGAGCACGGTTGGTGTAAAGAGGGTGATCTGGGAATTGCTGGCAAGAGATAATGAAACCGATTGAAAGATTGGGACAGTATAACCTGTTTTCTATATATAAACACCAGCATAACAAAGTCAAATGATCTTTTTAAATGATATTATAATGATGCCATTTGGGTCTACAACGGAAGAGGAGAAAACAAAATTGACTGGTCTATTTTTCTATTTGTCGTCGTCTCATCTCAAGAAGGCACAAATATTGTTTTTCGTTTTGTTGAAGAACCAGCAATAAACAAGCAATTAAAGTACTTACATCTAAATTTAATTCTACCCATGTCGTCAACTAAAGTGATGCAGAATTAGCTTGAGATTGCAACACAACATAGATTCCCATGAAATCTGCTTCTTTTAAGTCAAAAGTCACCGGTACGCTACAATAAAAGAGCTAACTCGTTTCGTTGACTGAAAAAAAAAGAAATGAGAGCTCACTCCACGTGGCCGCTATTTATACAGGCGATAACACTTTCAATGTTTTGAACAGCCATGAGATAACAGAAGATAACGGGTTGGTGGAAATCATTTGTCTTGCTTGCTTGTGACATTTCTATCTTAGCCTCTTTCTTTATCTCATGTTCTTATTGACTTCTCTTCTCTTTTCTCTCTCCCTCTCTTCCTCTTTTTTTCTCTCTCCCTATTATCTTTCTCTGTCTCTCGCTCTGTCTCGATCTCTATCTCGCTCTCTCTCTATTTCTCTCTCTCTCTCTCTCTCTCTCTCTCTCTCTCTCTCTCTCTCTCTCTATGCTTGTCAACACTATGTGACTGGCTGACCCTAGCCCACCACGTGGCTGGTGACGCTAGCGAGTTTATCTCGTGAAAAATAGGAATTCTTTAGTCTCTCTCCCTCTGATCGGCAGGCGCCTCTTGATTTTAGAACTAAAGGGCCTCCGTTCATTGCTGCTGTTGATCGGGTTAGCAGGGGTTGCCTCTTTTATGGGAAGACGGAAGAAAACATTAAAACAAACTCTTAGGAAAAAGACGACCATTTCAGCAACTTTTCATTTATCAATCCATTTTAAATTCATGCCTAAACGGAGATTTATAAATTAACTTCGCAATTTGCCACGAAGCAGTTGGTGGCTAGCTTGAATATTTTGACGGTTGGTTGCCGTTCAATTCGGCTTTTAGTAGTGGAATATTACTATAAGCGCTAGTGATAAAAAGAAATATCAATGACAAACGCAACTTTGGAGAGGTTACAAAGAAGCACGCAAACTATGTAGAAACTACATCCATTAATTTGTTAAATTGGTTAACAGGGGTTAAATTTGATGTGGTTAAAAGAGGCATGGCGTAAATTTCGAGAATAATTTGAAGGTCTGCAAAAAACAGTGACGGATCTCAATGACTGCGACCACGTATACAGAATTACAGAATCCGGCAGGCGAAGACCCCCCCCCCCCCATCCAGGATTCCATTCCTCCAGGAAAGAGAGAGAGAGAGAGAGAGAGAGAAAGAGAGAGAGAGAGAGAGAGAGAGAGAGAGAGAGAGGAGAACTAGTGGTAGAGAGAGTGAGAGAGGCAAGAGAGAACGAGTGAGAACGAATAATGACAGCGAGAGTATGGGAGAGTGAGAGACATCATAGTTGCATGGAAGTAATTGTTTATCAGTCGTACAATTCAAGCCTTATGTCACCTCTCCTGTTTATATTAGACTAGTGATGCATGTGATTCGCAGACGAATAGTATCATTCCAGGCTGCCGTCATTTCTAGTCCATCTAAACCTTTCACGGGAGTCACTTCTGTGGAACGAGAGAGAGAGAGATAAATGATGAGATCGAGAGAAATAGAAGGAGAGACTGAGAGATTGAGAGATCGAGAGAAAGAGAGAGGCAGAGATGAGAGAGTGAGAGAAGTAGAGGGAGGGCTCGAGAGAGAGAGAGAGAGAGAGAGAGAGAGAGAGAGAGAGGAACAGAAAGTGAGAAAGAGATTGAGTTGGAAACAGTGAGGGAAGGAAAGATCACCCGACCTTGCAGGGTTAAATAGGTACGATTTATTTTAGCCCCCTAGATCATCGTGTTTTCCAATCATTTATTCCACGATTACATGTAATTCAGAAACGCGTTAATGGAAATAATAAAACGATTTATCTCTTTTTCAAAACAGCCACAAATTGACAAAATCAGATGAGAAAGAAATGGGCAAGGCAATAGTTGGAGGGAAAGAGCCATCTCGAATACAAAGAAGAATACAGCAGTAATTGTTAGTTTCTCGTCGGTGAGTTTTCAAACATTCGAGTGGCGCTGGAGAAAACGAGATAAAGCTATAGATGCATGCATATACTTTAAGGAAGAATCAGAATTGAAAAGGCGATTCATACGTCACTCGCAATAATAAACTTTGACGTCTTTGATTAGCATATTTTGGCCTGATAAAACGGTTCTTAGAAAATCTATTTAACATGAAAGCGATTCAAAGAAATGCAATTAATAATATCGGATGACCAAAAAACAAATGAAATTGCACTCGTGCTGACTAGCAGAATATTCGGAATTCCGGAGCTCTACGTTCTTGAAAATTTCGATGAGTTTATGTTGCAGCTTGATTTAACAAATTGAATTTTTGCTTTTATTTTTGTGTTATATTTTGCCCATCCTGTTATAATTGTACTGGTTAAGCTGTTTTATTGCCAAGTAATGCAACGATTATAGCGATTCATGGAATGTTATTTAATTGTATACTTTTGCAGTAGAAGCGCCTATAGAAGTGGCTGGCTTCGGACGTGCTGAAGTGCGGCAAGAAGAAGGTGTGGATCGACCCGAACAAGGTCAACGACATCTCCAATGCCAACTTGCGCCGGAACATTCGCCGTCTAATCAAGGATGGCATCATCATTCGCAAGCCCGACGCCGTCCACTCCCGCTTCCGCGCAGGATACAAGGTGGGCACTCGAGAATATCTTCTATATGGAGATATTAGAATCCCTTGGCAGTCGGAGATATCTTCCATTTAAGACATTAAGAATCTTTAAAAGTTTTTGTCTAATATTTTGAACTGTGATATTAAAAATTATCTCAAAATTCCATAATAAAGTCCACGAGTTTGCTATGTTTTTTTGTGATATACCTATTGCTTTTTCTCGGTAAAATCTTTATTTTAAATCAACAGCAAAAAAAACCATTTAGGCACTCGTGTTCGTGCAATAGTACCAGCATGCCAGAGTGCATTTGTAGAAGTAAACTTTTTTTATTCAGCTACTACTTCTCCGTTGTCGAGTCCTACGTAGAGGGAAGACGGTTCGCTGATATCCTTTCGCTCGCTTGAGAAGAAGACAATCTTGCAGACATCGTTTTATTCATCTTTTAGGGCAGAGAACAGCCCGCTGGCCGAGCAGACGGCGCTCGAGTTCTTCACTCGTCGAGTTGTTGCCGACCATGGTGCATGGTTCCTTCCCGAAGACCGCAGATTCACCTTGGTACGGCTCCCGTTCCGTTGTCATTCCTCTTCCCTTTTCGATTGATCAATTGACTATTTCAATATGCAGCTTGAGATTAGGGCATTTCAACATCACTATGCTCATAACAGCATGATCACGAGAAGTAAATTATCTTTCACAGAATTAACACCCGTGAATGTAAATTATGTTAATAGCCTTCGAAAATTAATTGCCTTCGCACTAAGAAATATGTAGCGGCGAGCGGTGGATTTGACCTTATAATGTTGTTCTTGAAATTGACCCTCATATACATAGACGACCGCCTTCCTCCGCATGGTTGAAGAGAAGACGCACCCGGCGGCGACCCAGAAGGATGCTGTCGACGCGCTCTTCATTATGCTCCGAAGCCACTACATCCACGATTACATCCACAACCTCCCAGTGAGCAAAAAAAACATGATTTTTATCTAAAGATTGGTTTAAAAAATAATAATCATAATAATAAAAATAAATAGAATTTTAAATTAATATATTTCTAATTTAAATCTGCAACATTTCTGCAGGATTTCTGGCCGCAGCTCGCGCGTATCTTCAAGGCTGCCTTCGATGAGAAGCACTTCTCAGTCATGGATAGAGCTTGCGGTGCATTCGTTGCTCTTGGAGCGGAGTGCAGCGATTGTTCAAAACACATTGTCAGCTGTAACATATGTAAAGAAAGTGGGGGGGGGGGTGGTTGGGTTGGAGGAGGGAAAAACGAGTGATGGGAAAGTGAATAACACGAAAAATATCTTAATAATAATAAAGCGCAAAGCGTGGGTTTCTAACAGATTCTTATGGAAGCTATCACGCCTCTTCCGGTTTAATTGCCCAAGTTTGAGGAACCCCAAATGTAAAAACAAGTATGAAAATCCTTATTTCTGTCCCTATCCTGAAAACATTACAGAAGATTCCGAATGGGCCAAATTCCGTTCCAAGCTCCTAGAACATGACCGAAGATTCAGAACGGGGACAACGTCTGCCTCCTGTCCTGGGGACATTCCAGAGGCTTACGAAAGGCCTCCTGGCCTGGAATTTTCCATATTATGTAGGTAGTCGTATTTCGCTCCCAGTGAAAGGGGCTGACTTGGGGTCCCGATTTGATTTTGGTAACAGCTACCTCGGGACTGAAAAGAAAAGATTTCAGAAGTAGCGACTGCTGCCCCTTCCAAGGAATTTCCCAGAACATTCCGAAAAGACCCACTTCGCGCTCGGGCTTAGGAACATTCCAGAAGATTCCGAAAGGGGCCGACCCCTAGACCAAGAAGCTCTGAGAACGCTCCGGAACTGTCCCAGAAGATTTCAGAAGATTCCGAAAGGGCCAACCGCTACTCCAGGACCTATGAACAGTCCAGAATTTTCCAGAATCGACCATTTTTCCTAGAAAATTCCGGTAGGGATATAGAAATCCAGAATCTTCCGGAAGGTTCAACATCTGCACAGGCCTCGCGTATCCGGGCTCCTGAAACTTTCAGGAACGTTCCGGAAGGGATTTTCTTCAGCCCCTGGGCTATATAATTTCCATGATTGTGAGTATTCCGGTAGTGGGCAACTTCTTTCCCAAGGCCTGGAATTTTCCAACCATTCCGGAAGGGTCTCAGAACATTCCAGATGATTCCGAACGTGGGCAACCTCTGCTCCCTGGCCTGTGAATTGTCAAGAATTTTCCGAAATTGACCGATTTCTTCCCCAGGCCCTATAATTTCGCGGAACATTCCGGAATGCTCCAACTCCCCCCCCCCCTCCGGTTTGCGAATATTTCAGTAGATTCCAGAAGGGAGCTCTACCCTGTCCTATGGACTTCCCAGAAATTTCCGCGAACTGTCTTAGAGCATTCCGGAAGATTTGAAAGATACCAACATCGATCACGGGCCTTACCGTATTCTGTTACTGCTAACTTTCTAGAACACTCCGTAAGGGTTTTACTTCAGCCTCCGGGGTTGGAATTTTTCAGCACAATCTGAAAAGGTCCACTTCGCGCTCGGGCTTAGGAGGATTCCAGAAGATTGCGAAAGGGGAATATTTCGTCCTCGGCTCCTAGAATGTTCCCGTCGCGTTTCGGAAGGTGCTCCGTCACTGGAAATTTCCAGAAGAATTTGGTTATCCATCTTAGGCCGTATTCTATCATACTCCTTTGAAAACATTCCGAAGTTTTGTCATCGGACTTGAAATTTCCAGAATATTTCTAAATTGGACTCATTCTCTTCCACAGATTGAAACTTTCCTGGAATGTGCTATTAGATTCCTGAATCGCCCGCCATCTTAATTCGACATCATAACAAACAATTGTTTGAATACCCCGTAAATTGCCGACTTCTGCTTACAGCTAGTCATTCATACTGACTGTATTCGTGCTGCCAAGGTATCGGATAGCGATGTCGCGATGCGGCGGAGCAACCAAGTATCAATTTTTTTTGGAGAAAATCGATGCTTTGCAGTCGAGATAGAAAGTTATACATATATTTTTCCCTGGTTGCCCCTACTTTTGATCAAGTGCTTGCACCTGAAACTGTTCGCGCGTATTGTTCGCAAGGTGTGCCTACCGTAATTTATTTGATTGAAACGATTTCTTGTAGAAAATTTAATGCGCTACTGACTGCAAAAAACTGCAGGTACTCACTCATTCCAGAAGTGAAAAAAAGTTTCCAAGAAGAAGTCTCAATAGTTTTCAGGGTCGGATTTTGGGTTTAAATGTTATTTTTGAGGGAATCACACTCATTGTCAGAGGAAAAAAGAACGTTCAACGAGCTATCGAACGGCATCTTACTTTTAGCCTATTTCGAAATTTAGCCGGGTTTTGGGCAACATACATGTCAAATGCGGAAATGACTGGAATGAGCCCGTGAACTGTCCCCTGTTGGCTGAAGAAGTGCAGCTACGACTCGAAGACCAGCAACTGGATCAATGAAAATTCCAATTAGTGCGCCAAGTCTACGCCTCGTTGACCGGTCGTAGAAGTGGGCGAAGGAGTACATACTTCCTCCACTATTCACTAATGACTTGAATAAAAACTTTTAAAAACAACATTAGCAGTCGCACAAAGAAGCTTACATTGTTGCATCAAAAGTTTTATCATCTTGCAAGAGAAAAAAAAGAAGAAAAAAAAAAGATTTTTTTCAAATTTGCTGGCACACTCACGAGGAGCTCCTGCTTCGATTCTGCAGTCTTTGTTTTTGCTGCTTGAAAATCGGATTGTCGCTCATCTCCAAGATAGAATATCTTTCTGGCTATCCTTTCTAATGATATACAATGCAATAGGAACTTGTGCGAAGCGTTTTCCTGACAGGGGCGCAAATCGAGGACTTCAAAATAAAGAAAGACTGGCCCTGTAAGAGTGCTGGCTGATCTAGGGACTCGCTATCGACAAATAAATTATCATTTATTCTTCATCAATACATGTACGACAACAAAAATTGCTTCTAATAAAAGTGAAACAAGTACAAAAAAAATTTAGGAAGGTGATTAGGAAATAGAATGTATAAGAGGCTAAAACTCAGTCTATATTTGCCTCTCCAGGTTCTTCTCCTGAATTCGCTCTCTCCAATTTCAATGCTCTTTCTACTTTTGTGCTTGAACAGCCTGACCGGGTGTTCTCTTTGTGAATGTTGATATGATTGTATGCGAAGAGAGCTGAGGAGAGAGCGAAGTAGAACTGCCAGGCTCGGTGGAAGGCGGCCGAGTACCCGAATGACAGCACCTCAGACTGACGGGCCAACCAGGAACTGCAGAGAGGAGAGAGTGTGAGAGAGAGATGGAGAGAGGGAGAGAGTGATAGATAGGGAGAGAGATGGAGAGAGAGGGAAAGCAAGATAGAGAGCGAGGGAAGGTAAGGCCGAGCTGAGAAACAGGAAGTAAGAACAAGTTTGAGCACTAAGTAGAAAAGAGAGGGAGAAAGAGGGACAAAGAATGGCTGACAATGAGTTCACTTACGTGTACCAGTAATCGAGAGTGCGCACGTAGTGATGAGGCATCTCGAGTTCGATCTGGAAAAAGAAAGTGGGAATTGTGATAAACTTAAGTATCAAGTCAATTTCCGATCTACAAATTACATTTCAATGTTTTCTATCTTTCTCTGCTGCCTCTCTCTCTCCCTCTCTCTCATACTTTCTCTCTCTCTCTCTCTCTCTCTCTCTCTCTCTCTTTCTCTCCAATGTACCTTAGACTCTAGAAGCTTCTCTCCGTTCTCATCCCTTGGCAACGCTTCCTCAATTGCCCCCAGAGAAGGCAAATGCCCTCCAGGAAAGATGTGCTTGCGGATGAAGTCGGAAGAGTTGCAGTAGGAAGAGTAGTACGCATCAGGGCACAGGATGGCCTGAATTCTGTGAAATCATGTGGAATCTTCATTTAGTTGCTCACATCTGCAAGTCTTTTGGTTTCAATTTCTCTCTTTCTCACTCTCACTCTCTCTCTATTTCTCGTCGCTCTCTTATTTCTTTTTTCCTCATCCTCTCCCTCCTCTCTCTCTCTCCCTCTCTCTCTCTCTCTCTCTGCCCTCACCTGCAACTGGCACTTTCCGCCCGTCTCGAGTCAGTCATGGATGACTCTGAAGTATTCAGGAAGGAAATGATGTCCGACGTGCTCGATCATCTCGATTGAGACGACCGCAGTGAAGGTGCCAGTCACCTTGCTGGAGAAGAAAGAGAGAGAGAGAGAGAGAGAGAGAGAGAGAGAGAGAGAGGGAGGAGAGAGAGACAGATAGAGAAAGAGAGAGATAGAGAGGAGAGAGAGAGAGATAAAGAGGAGAGAGAGACAGATAAAGAAAGAGAGAGGGCGCTCGAGAGGGAAAGAGATAGAGGCAGAGAGAAAGAGAGACAGTGATAGAGATGGAGAGAGAAAGAGAGAAAAGAGTAGCGAGAGAGAGAAAGGGGACACTCTTATTTCCTCGCCACTCTAATCCATCGTAGCCCATACAATCATGAGAAAAACTCAGTTCCTCTCTCTCTCTCTCTCCCTCTCTCTCCACATACCGGAAGTCCAGCAGCTCTATCTGCACTCGGTCGCTGTGGCCCGCTTCGTGGACTCTCTGTCTCGCCAACTCGAGATGGATGGCCGATGTCGTGAGTCCCGTCCACTTGCAACCGAATCTGTTGTATATCTATTCATATATTTACATCTATATATGTATGAATATTTATTGACATATTAAGCAAAATTATAATAAATTTAAAGAATTATAGAAAACATTGATTGGTTATTATTCAATTATAAAAAAATAATAATATTCGCCTTTCAACAGCGCGAATAGCGCACGAGCCCCATCCACAGCCAATCTCCAGCACGTGGTCATCGGCAGTCAGAGAGAGCCGGTCGAGAAGAGCGACATACTGTAGAATAATAAGAAGAATTCAGTTATTTATTAATTAATTAAATTAACAAATAGATCTAGCTCCAAAAATGACCTTTCGAATCTGCGCCTCCTCCAGTCGCTTCCAATCGATTGGCTTCGTTATCGCCTGTTCAGGAGTGTCTGAAATTCCATGTGTGGATATTATTTTTAATATTTTAAAAATGCTTAAAATATAAATACATATATGTATGTAATTTTTAAAAAGGCTCAAAAGAATAAACATTCCCTAAATTATTCGGAGTTAAATTTTCTCTTCTATAAAAGATTATGTTCAATACCTTCGAAGATCGCACAAGAGTAAGTCATAGTCGGGTCAAGGAACATGCGGAAGATGTCGTTGCCGAGATCGTAGTGCAAGGCGATGTTCTCGCGGGACCTGGACAGGGACTACTGTTTTTCTCTCTTTGCTTCCACCCTCTCTCTCTCTCTCCCTCCCCTTTCCCCTCCCTCTTTCCCTCCCTCTTTCCCTCCCTCTCTCTCTATGAAAAGCGCATCAAATCTGATGGCATTCCTTTTGTCATTCTTCACTCTTTCAGAGAGAAACATTTTTCAACATTTCACAAAATAATATTCCGTAAAACCAAAACCAAAACCTCTCTATCGTGTTGTCTCTCCGTCGATGCTGCCAGTAGTGGTAGGCAGCGGCAGCACGGCGAAGAACAAGAAGAGAGAGCCGGCCGAGGGCGGAGAAGTTGCCGGGCAAGAGAGGGCTCAGACTTCTTCTGGTGCATATTTTGACGAGAATCAGAGGAATTCGCTGCCTTTCGCGCCTGGCGTTTCTCATCTCAAAGCAAATATCCATTTAAATTCCTATTCCCAACAGTATTTTAGATGTGGACGATCACCGAAAACGAATTAATGCAGGTTTGAATTGCCGCGTCTTTGTATGGGAGTAAGCACTTTCTTTCTATCGTGATCTTCGCAGACATCTGCTAAAGATAGCACGCGCGCGAATGAGAATGTGAATGGCAGTATCAATTTGAAATTTCATATAATTTTTTGGTCATGTTAGGGTCAAGGCTCTTTCTCACGAACCCTTGGCCCTGACGAGCAGCCTCAGCAGCTCCATGACTCCCGGAGTCGCCGCGTAGTCTCCCGCGATGTACGCATCGCCCAGGCCGATCTTCTCATCAAGAAGGAGCAGACAGCAGAAGTGGCACGGGTTGTAGAGGGTCACTCGCACTGGGACTCGGTCACTCAACATGGAGGCAGACAGAGGGAGAGAGAGAGAGAGAGAAAGAGATGCAGACAGCGGTATAATTTTCTTTGTCGTAAAAGTCATGTCCGGGGTTGCAGCAACTTTTCTACCACTTCTCAAGATTTGGTTGTTTTTTTCTCGGGCAAATAGCTAATTTTGAATTTCTCGTTTGATGGATGCATATGTTAAATAGAGTAATAATTCATATCCAAGAAATAAAATCAAAAATGTTGATACGATCGCTTCGCCTTCGGTTGCCGATTTCCGCCGAATGTGAAAGAGCGTGAGATTTTAGCAATCTCGAGGTGTAGAACTTCGCAAGTGCCATCCACAATTGCGCCGAAGAATCTGTGTGAGGGAGAGAAAAAATAGAGAGAGAGAGAAGCAAAGATTGTTTTAAAAAATTTGTGAATAATTTGAGAGAGATTTGAGGCCTCAGCGAACCTCAACATTGCAGAAAGAAATTCATAATATTTTGTGATAAAAGATTAAAGGATTTTAGCTTAATGCATTTTCATAGGTTACCAAAATATTCTAATGAAATCAATTTTGAATCCTACTAACTTAATGAATATGGGCGTGACGACCAGTGATACAAATCTCCCGTAGAGATTCTCCTTCAAGAGGGTCGAGCCTTGGAGCAGCCAAGAAGGCACCTCGGGCATGATTCTCGCTTCTCTCACAGAACATTAAATAGATAATGATTTAAGGATATATGCATGTACATATAAATATACTTTATAGACACTTTAAAACTAAAATATATATATATATATATATATATATATATATACCCTTTCCCTTTTCTATTACTATTCATTATTATTATTATTATTCTGAAATCGAAAGTTTTACCATCTCACAAGTTACTGTAATGTTGTCACATCATTAAACTGATGTATGAATAAAAAATATAAACAAATATATCTGCGATTTAAATGAGAATACTGCGAAGAGGGGAGCGATGCAAAAATACTTATGAACGTACTTTGCACTCGACGAGGGCGTGTTGCAGTGGGCGGTTCTGCGTGGGCGGCTCCGAGCTCACCCCTTTAGCCGTTCGGCTTTCTCCCCGGCCGTGACATCCCCCCCCCCCATAACACCAGAGCGTTCCATCGCTCTTAAACTAATATTGACAAAAAACCCTTTGTTAGTGGTGCTGACAATAACTATATAAATAAATTAACAACAATACCAAGAAAAGATATGTGCATACAAAGGTACTACATATGGAACAAAAATTATGTATAAGAACATCAGAGAGGAAAGAATAATTGTGTCTGTGGATCTCTTGTTCTCATTACCGATTTGTATACGACAAGGTGGCATTGTTAATCAGAGGAAATTAGGAACTAGAAAGATAACGATTGTGCCAAATGCGCATTGAAAGTGAGTGCCTCGTCCGTCGTCGAGTATGTGTGTATGTTGTTAGCTCTCTATCTATTTGTCCATCACTGGAAGTACAGTGATCTCTTTCGCGCTTCATTTCTTCTGCGCTTTCACTTTCAGTTATCTTTTGTTCAGTGCGTTCGCGCCTGTTATTCGTTCTCCCTTATGATCGGGCTATCTTTTCGTGCCTTTGTTCATTTGGCTGACGCGGTCACAACGAGTTTTAAAGAGAATCTCTCGAGTATTCGCCAAGTTCGCAATTGAGAGAAAGGAGAGAAAGAAAGCATGACGTGGAGCTACTGATGAAGTTTACTGACCTAGGTATGTATGTATGTATGCACTATGTTCAAACAAATGCTAAGGAATAAGAGAACCGTGAGAATGGAATTTCATATACTAACCATTTTTTTTCAATTCCGAAGCAATCAGAATAATGTGGCGTTAACAGTAATATGCCAAAATGATCAGAGAAAGGAAAAAGAAATGATTATGAAATATTAGCAGTTGTTAAAAGAAGTAATATAGATATAACCAACTTTTTAAATAAGTATCCTGAAATTCTCACTCACTCTTCCTTTGTATTCAATGAAATGCTGGGATAAATAAATGATTACATAAAAAAGTTTTTATGACCTTGATGTAATGCAAGGTCAGTAAGGAAAAAAGAGAAGAAAAGGTGGCAAAATTTGCTGCCCGTATCCCATTCTGCTCATTTCTCATTCTCCAGTCTCTGTGTTTGCTTCTTGAAAATTACCATCAAGATAAAATATCTTTGCTGAAGAAGCGAGAGAGGGTGAGAAAGAGAAAGAGGGTGATAAGGAGTGTGGGTAAAAATGAAAATACTTCGTCTGTTAAATTAGAAAGCCGAAAATTACTTAAGCGTTCACCGTAAAGGCAGACACATTTATGAGAAGGCTGGTGTTGGAATCCTCTTTTGAGGCAATTTATTCGAGGTTTTTTTGGTAAGATTTATTTGCCATCCTTTTTCAGTTGGGACATTAAAAGTTAATTCATATGTAAAACAAAGAGATGCTACAGGAAGACTGTAAATGTTGGCGAATATGAATTATTTTGAAGAGTTTATTCGATGAAAATACCCTGATGACAAAAACTAGAACGAATTCTGAAAATAAGCCTCTTTGGCACGCGGCCACTACAGATAGCCGATATACATAGCCGAGACCCCTGGCCGCTGATAATGAGCGGTGCTGTACATCCATCAATTGCATAGAAATCGATCGTGGTAAAAAGGGGGATAGTTTAGTTTGAAGGACCAAAACGTTACGGGGTGTTCTAGTGGCAAGAGACTTCAATCAATTCTAATTCGCAATGACTCAACTCCCCCCCCCCCCCCCCCTCATCCAAATACGCTCTCAATCATCATTTTTGTCAGCGATGCTTCTGGAGAAATGGTAGGCTCGCCATTATGAAAGACCCAATGTCTGCGGTCACTTTGTCATATTCCTACCTGCTAAGAATCATCCTCAAAATCCCCCACCCCTCCCCTCCCATGCTGATTGTGAATCACTCGAAAATATACATACATACTTGAATTACCTTTTTAAAAACATTAAAATATTATCAGTAGCTAAAAGAAGAAATATTTTAATAACAATCATTTTAAGCAAGTTCACTTCTCACGTTCTATCCTCTTACTTCAACTTCTTCATACATTGTTCTTGGGTGACAATCACACATGCCTCCAAATTCTCGCCCACTCTTCCTTTGTTTTCAGTACTAATCGGATGTAGCAGAGTTCTTGGCTCCTTCTATTTTTCTTAGCGGTGAAAAATACATGAATTGCATAAAAGCTTTTATCGCCTTGCTATAATACAAGGTCGCAAAAGAAATAAAAAGAAAAACAAAAAAATAAAGGGCCAAATTCGCAGCCCACATCCCATTCTTCATTCCTCCACTCATACGGCAAAGAGAAGCTGGCTCTCCTCCTCTTCCGATCCATTCTCATTCTCGTGTCTCTGTGTTATCTTCTTGAAAACCTGATTGTCACTCATCTGCAAGATCGCACATCTTTCTGGCTTCCTATATATATATTTTTTAAATATAATGCAATAGGAGTTTGTTGAAGCGACCGGTGCAAATCGAGAACTGCAAAAGGAAGAAAGAGTACCTGAAAGAGTGGTGGTTGGGGTCGGGGAATGAAGATGTTCTGCCAGGCTGGCCGGCCATTCCCGCCGAGCACTTCGGAGAAGAGCCGATGAGTGTAGATCAGCCACATCTTGCGGAAGCTCAAGCCGGACAAGGGATTCTCTCTGGAAAGAGAGTTATTTGCTTAAATTATTTCCTGATTAAAAACAATGATTTAAGATGAATAAATACAGAAATTTGCGAAAGAAGACCGACTTGTATTCGACGTCATCCGTGGCTGCAAAAGCCGGCGGGCTCCTACAATGATTGTGACCATTCTGGCTCTTTGCTCAAAACTACCTACCGTAGTTCAGGACAAGAAAAGGAGCACCGAACCCTGCCAATTTCTGCAGATAGTCAACGTAGGAGCATCCTTGCGAAATCAGGTAGATTTGCCAGATAAGAAAAGCGCCTGGAAAGATCGCGTTTTGGAGTCTAATATTGGTATCAAGACTTCATCGCTCATGTTCCAAAGATATTCAAAACGTTACATTACCTAAAATTTAAGTAGTGAAAATCCATGCTCCAACTTGGAATGGAAAAAGCAATGCTATTATTATTTGATTTTCAATTGGCAAAGCCGTCGTTTTAAAGGAACCATGCACTGAATGTTTCTACAGTAGTACATTAGAGCTATTTTGAACGCGCGCCTTCAAATATTTGGCCCTTCTGCTGGTTAGAGAGCGTGTGAAATAGGAGGGTGGCTAACAGCTACAGTAAAAAAAATTTGCGCGCTCTTAACTTTCTAGCAAGAAGACAAAAATAGTTCAAACTTTAGGGTTTTAGAGAGACGCGAATAGTTACAAGTTCATAAAACCATATGTTAACTCTTCAGTGAACTGCTCCTTTAAATCGCCACTCGACACACCAACGATGACGCAGACGGCGGTGCAGAGGAAGCTGGAGAAGCCGAGGAACTCAGCCAACGAGTCCGCGAAGTGCTCGCACAAGGAAGACTGCAAGAAGACATTAGAACAATAGCTCAGAACAGCCACCATTCGGATACCTGCAGAAAAGCAGTGCTCATTGTCAGCTTGGCGCTGCAAAAGTGGACCGGGCCGTCCTTTAGCAGAGCCTTGCCGATAGCTTTGCCATGAGAAGGCGAGGCCACTCCTGAACGATCGAGTGTCTCCAAATCGCCGCTTTCAATCAGATTACATGGCCAATGGATACTGTCTACGATGGTCGGGATACGATAGATTGGAAGTCAGCTCACCGATATACCAGACGACATGGTAGAAGATGGCCATGGAGCCGAGGAGGAGATAGGCGGCGGAGCCGACCAACAGCCAGAAGAGCATGAGGATAAAGTGGATGCGGTTGTGCGCGCCGATGCATTGCTGCGTCTGAGCACAGGCAGGAAACTGGTCTTTTGGCTGTCCTTATTCTCTTATCCATCTGCTGACCCAAACGCAGTGGTGATCCATGCCAACGACGCAGACTCGGCAGATGCCGCAGTGATGGACTCCGTAGGGCTTGTGGTTCTCAAGCAAAGAATCTCATAAAACATAACCACTTATTAAAGTTTTAAAGTTGTCCCAGAGAACATCAAAGAGAAAACACATTCGTCCTCCTGTTATGAAAGGAGTTTGCAATATGAAATGTTGCCAACCTTGCAATATTCACACCATCTGCCAGTGGAGGAAGACGGAGGGGGAATAGGAATCGCCCAGACGGCCTATGAATCCAATGAATTGATATAAGGAAAGAAAGAGCTGCTTAATATTTAATAATAAAATTAAATACTTCATTGCTCACCTTGTGATAATGGAAGAGTATGTTGAAGTAGATGTAAACGATCAGCAGATAAGAGAAGAGCGTCACGGAAAGGGGCAAGAAGCTGAACGAAAGAAAGTAGCAGTTTGAGGTAAATGATGAGAATATTCACGAACCGCTCGTTGAATGGAACGACGACACAAATGGCGAGCAGAAAGGTGAGCGACGTGAGAAAGTGGAAGAGACAGAAGAGGCCGAGCTGAAGCAGCCGACTGCCGCCTGCGAGACTTCGAGAAATGAAAATTTATTTCCTTTTTTCCAATAAGAAATAAAACCTACAAGAAGCACGAAAATTAACGAGTAATGACTCCGCATGCCACTTTATCGTTGACTACATGCTCCAGAAATTCGATGGTTTCGTCACTGAAACAAAGAAAGCCATAGTTTTCATCTAATATTAATTATTTAAATAAGGTAGTGAAAACGTAGATCAAAATTCAACTGACATAGAGCCGTCGCACTCGTCGTCCTGCAACTTCTTGTAGGCATTTCTCGCCTCGGGCGAGCAGCAGTCAGCGAGGCGCCAGTGCATAGAAAAGGAGAGAGGAAGTGGAGAGAGGAAAGGAGATGCAGCCAGTCGCCACCGCCTTTCTCGACCAGAATGAAGCAAATGAGAAGCTGACAATCACTTGAAAGTTATGAAGTGCAACAATTAGAATACATGATTGTGAATAAAAAAAAATGCAAAATGTCAGGCTGATAAATTAGCATAAAAGGCGCTTCCCAGAGGCATTTCCATCAGTTGTAGAGACTCTGGTTGGCTGCTCTCCTCTCCACTTTTCCTTTAGTGCTGAACGAGTATATATGTATTTTTCTTATCGTCAGAATTAATCATGCTAATATATTAGTATCCCAATTCGTAAAATATCACGAATATTTTTTTCCGTGCAGAACACAAATATCGGTGAGCGCAACGAGCAGCTGATGCTATTTGGTTTTGGCCTGGACACTTTGTACAAATTGGAAACGATTTTGGCCTGTGAAAAGATTTAATGAACATATTCAGGTGATTTGTACCGTGATGTTGTAGGTGTGCTTGTCGTCGTAGGTCGCGTTGAAGACGACCTTATCGTAGGACTGAGTGGCGATGTCGCCGGGAGCAGCGGACTCGGCTGCCATTTCGGGAGAGCGGACGACGCAGGAAAGGACGACGGCGCGGCGAAGCTCGTCGATGTTGACCTGCAAAGTGTTGACACATTGATAATCTTATTAATTGATGTGCAATAAATAAATAAATAGGTAAATTAATAAAATTACAGACTGCCTGAAAATCTTTTACAGAAAACAGTACCTTAAGAAGGGCGCTCGCATTTGCCTCGATGCCAGTGGCGGGTAGCTGGTATGGCATCCAGCCACCACCCTCTACCAAATCGGGAGGGAAGCAGATTTGGGTATCACCAGAATTGCCCCTCCGAATTGGAGAGCGCGATCGTGAACGTGAGCATTGGATGCGACGCCGCCGCTGCAGCCGCCACTCCTCACGCTCTCCATTTGGGTGGCGCATCTTTGATGCCGTCCGAATCAGCTGCTGGCTGAAGACATTTGGACGAGGAGGAACGGCATGAGCCATGGCTCGGAGGAGGAAAAGTGGAGAGGAGAGCAGCCAACCAGAGTCTCTACAACTGATGGAAATGCCTCTGGGAAGCGCCTTTTATGCTAATTTATCAGCCTGACATTTTGCATTTTCGCCAATTTAATTCAACGCCGACCAAAGTACAGCGAATTAATTGTACAAACTTATGGATGAACAAAGGTTTCAAACCCTTGTTTCTCCTTCCTAATCGAGGATCAGAAGAGATTATTTTGTTCGAAATTTGCATTTTGCCCTCAATATTTCATACGTTGCACTTTTAATATATTATTTTTTCTTCATTGTTTTCAGCCAGAGTACTTTTCAGAGCGCTATCCAAGTACAATTCAAAGCAAGAAGCGCTGGCCAATAATTATGGTCACTTCATCCTTCGTCTCTCGTGGTCGGGTGGCCTTTCTCCTCCTTCTTTGCTTCTTCCAATCTCTAGCTTGGCTTCTTATTAATCACTAAAAAAGATGTACAGTAGTTTAGAAGTTCAAATTTCAAGTGTTAGGTCCTGACACGACGACTGCCTGACAATGAGGAGGCGGACGAATTCATCTCTAAGCACCATGTTCCCGCTGCTTCAGCTGCTTTTCGCTGTCTTGGTGGCATCGCCGCCAGTGCCTGAGGGCCGGCGCCAATATGGCATTGGAACTTCACAGGTACATATAAAAATATAAGACTATATCACCTAAGTTGCCATCGACTGACAAAGAAATCGACGCGAAAAATGACATTGTAAAACGAGTTTATTTTTCTAATGTAAGGTATTTCTAATCTTGCTTTCTCTTCTCAGGGATTCATCGACGCCGGAAAGATGCTCGCCGCTGCGATGAATACAAGTGTTCGTTTTTGAATAATTACATAGTAATATATATATAAATTAGGTAAATACAAATATTTTACATATATAGGTGGATCCATGCGAAGACTTCTACGGCTTCGCGTGCGGTGGCTGGGTTGCTGCACATCCGCTTCCTGCAGACGGACTTCGATCCTCGCCCTTTGTGATACTGGCTGATCGAGTTACCATCGCGCTTAGAGGTAATAGAAGAATAAATTGCAAGATTTGCAGTTTGCTTTATAAAAATAAGCGTGGAAAACTGCTTTCGTTGAACCATCGCGCTTAGAGGTAATAGAAGAATAAATTGCAAGATTTGCAGTTTGCTTTATAAAAATAAGCGTGGAAAACTGCTTTCGTTGATCCAGTACTCGTTCTCGATAATGATGTTTTTAGGCCTCCTGTCGTCCCCTCTGGACTCTTCTCCATCCAAGGCCAAGCAGATGGTCCGTTCTCTCTACCGGGCATGCATGGACGAGGAGGCCATTGAGAGAGCTAAGGGAGCAGATCTCATCCAAGGAATCAAAGTCTCTCGTCATCATTATCATCTCTCTTCTTTCTCTTTCCCTCTCTTTCTTTCTACTCTCTCTCTCTCTTTCTCTTCTCTCTGTCTCTCTTTCTCTGTCTCTCCCCCTCACTTTCTCTGTCTCTTTCTCTTCTCTCTCTCCTCTCTCCTCTCCTCTCTCTCTCTCTCTCTCTCTCTCTCTCTCTCTCTCTCTCTTTCTCTGTCTCTTTCTCTTTTCTCTCTCTTTCACTTTCTCTCTTTCTCTCTCTCTCTCGCTCCGTTTCAGTCTCTCGGTGCCTGGCCAATGTTCACTCCGGACTGGCACTCGGATGCCTTTGACCTGACTTCCCTGCTCGCCAGTCTCTCCTCTCGCGTCACTCCTCCAACCACTTTTCTGACTGTCCGCGTCCAGAAAGATCACACAGGCAATCCGCGAAGCATTATTATGGCAAGTCATAGCAGAAAGAATTCATATATTTTGGAAGCATTCTTTTTTTTTTCTTTTGCAGCTTTATAATTTCTAATGAATAATGTAGATAAATTTTCTATTACCCAACTTGTAATTTATTAAAATTTAGCTTGGACCAGGAAATATCATCTTTGGAGTGCCTGGCTTCTACGAGAACGAGAGAAAGTTTGCAAAGGAGATCAAGGCGTATAAACGGTTCGCCTTCGAGATGGTTAGTAGCAAAAATCGTCGTCTATATTTGCTATTTTTGCGAATTGGTACTATAGTACTGGCCAAAAGGTTATGATATTTTGGTTTTTCATGCATATCTTTTTTCAATGTAGAGTAAATCTGATTAAATTTTCAGTGTTGCTTTAATATGGTGTCAGAAATCTAGTAGTAGAATATTAGTCTCATTGACCGATTATTGATTGAGAAAAAAATCAATAACTCAACTCTGCCGATTTCACATTTTGGCGTGTTGGGCAAAATAATTTATTTCTTTGATCTTCGGGTAGTTTTTGTTGGAATTTTAATTTATTTACATTTTTGAACATCCTATCGATAACATTTTGGTCTAATCGTGATTGATTCACATGCTTTTACAGGCTGAATGGCTCCAGTACAGGTACTATTTTGGCATTTCTAGCCCACAATCACCAAATTTTTCAAAAATTTATTTTTCCTGAAAGTTATTTCCAGGAGGGTTATTTGATATGCTAAAGTCAAATATGAAGTTACTTTTGCTCGATTTCGTCATTTTAGGAAGTTACGGTGTCATTGAATTCGGGAGCGAGTCTCTCATGCAGTGGGAGCAGTAGTTCAGGGATGCGGGCGTAGAGTACTTCGAGAATTGCTCTTTTGTGATCGGCAGCCCCAGATACGCTGTCGAGCTTAATGCACCGCTCGTTACGGAGCAAAATAGACCTCAAATTCATCTTCCCCGCATCAAATATCCACCATCAAGGAGGTTTCTAACCAATTTGGGTCATATTTTCTACGTATCGCGAACCTGCGGTAACTTCCGAAAAAGACGAAATAGAGCATAACTAACTTCATATTCGGCTTCCACGCTTCAAATAACAGCCCATGGACAATTTTCAACAAAAACCTTTTTTTTAATTTTGTGGTCGTGGGGTAGAAATACCGAAATACAGTACTGGCCAAAAGGTTATGATATTTTGGTTTTTCATGCATATATTTTTTCAATGTAAAGTAAATCTGATGAAATTTTCAGTGTTGCTTTATTATGGTGTCAGAAATCTATTAGTAGAATATTAGTCTCATTGACCGATTATTGATTGAGAAAAAAAATCAATAACTCAACTCTGCCGATTTCACATTTTGGCGTGCTGGGCAAAATAATTTATTTCTTTGATCTTCGGGTAGTTTTTATTGGAATTTTAATTTATTTGCATTTTTGAACATCCTGTCGATAACATTTTGGTCTAATCGTGATTGATTCACATGCTTTTACAGGCTGAATGGCTCCAGTACACGATTCATGCTCTCGGCTTGAGATCCAGGTGGTTCAGGTGGATAAAATCTTTTATGAACTATTATGCCTATAGTTATAATGATGTCAATATATTCACAGGTAATCATTGAACAAATTCAGATGGTTATTTGAGCTGTGGAAATTAGATGCTAACTAATTGAGCTCACTTTGAACGACGCTGTCAAGTTTGGTCCGCAGTCCAAACGTGCTCAAAGTGATGTTGTGCGGGAGCCCGCGATTCAAAAACGCTATTGCTCATCTATAATGTTAGTTAATACACTTTAACACATTAAGCAGCCTTATTTCATTCCTGGCTTCATGAGGCCTCAAGAAACAGTAGATCGTTTGAATGTACCTCTGCTATAGAATAGTACGTCATCCGACAAGACAGGAAAAGAAATCCAAAAAATTTACTATTGAGTCAAAAATCACTTTAATCGATAGAGCAGAGTATTTGGCAATCGTAGAACTCCAAATTAGATAATTTACTTTTGTAACTGATCTAGAATAGGCAGCTGTTATACACGGCAGTACTCTATAGCAGGGGTACATTCAAACGATCTACTGTTTCTTGAGGCCTCATGAAGCCAGGAATGAAATAAGGCTGCTTAATGTGTTAAAGTGTATCAACTAACATTATAGATGAGCAATAGCGTTTTTGAATCGCGGGCTCCCGCACAACATCACTTTGAGCACGTTTGGACTGCGGACCAAACTTGACAGCGTCGTTCAAAGTGAGCTCAATTAGTTAGCATCTAATTTCCACAGCTCAAATAACCATCTGAATTTGTTCAATGATTACCTGTGAATATATTGACATCATTATAACTATAGGCATAATAGTTCATAAAAGATTTTATCCACCTGAACCACCTGGATCTCAAGCCGAGAGCATGAATCGTGTACTGGAGCCATTCAGCCTGTAAAAGCATGTGAATCAATCACGATTAGACCAAAATGTTATCGACAGGATGTTCAAAAATGCAAATAAATTAAAATTCCAATAAAAACTACCCGAAGATCAAAGAAATAAATTATTTTGCCCAGCACGCCAAAATGTGAAATCGGCAGAGTTGAGTTATTGATTTTTTTTCTCAATCAATAATCGGTCAATGAGACTAATATTCTACTAATAGATTTCTGACACCATAATAAAGCAACACTGAAAATTTCATCAGATTTACTTTACATTGAAAAAATATATGCATGAAAAACCAAAATATCATAACCTTTTGGCCAGTACTGTATTTCGGTATTTCTACCCCACGACCACAAAATTAAAAAAAAAGGTTTTTTGTTGAAAATTGTCCGTGGGCTGTTATTTGAAGCGTGGAAGCCGAATATGAAGTTAGTTATGCTCTATTTCGTCTTTTTCGGAAGTTACCGCAGGTTCGCGATACGTAGAAAATATGACCCAAATTGGTTAGAAACCTCCTTGATGGTGGATATTTGATGCGGGGAAGATGAATTTGAGGTCTATTTTGCTCCGTAACGAGCGGTGCATTAAGCTCGACAGCGTATCTGGGGCTGCCGATCACAAAAGAGCAATTCTCGAAGTACTCTACGCCCGCATCCCTGAACTACTGCTCCCACTGCATGAGAGACTCGCTCCCGAATTCAATGACACCGTAACTTCCTAAAATGACGAAATCGAGCAAAAGTAACTTCATATTTGACTTCAGCATATCAAATAACCCTCCTGGAAATAACTTTCAGGAAAAATAAATTTTTGAAAAATTTGGTGATTGTGGGCTAGAAATGCCAAAATAGTACCTGCGAATTTACTAATTTGTTTTTTTTTCCCACAGGTTTCGCTTATCGCGTCCGATATTGGGCATGAAATATCGGAAAAGAAGCTTCGCGTGTACATTGAGAAGGTCTTCGAGCTGCAAAAGCGACTGAGTCGCCTGAAAGCGCAAGGCGTGGATGCTTTCGTAAAGCTGAGCGAGTTGCAAAATCCGCTCGTTTGTTTCAATATTTAATTATTTTTTCGTACTCTTACTTATTTATCATGTACTATTTTTTTTAGAATTCGTCAATAATTCGTCAATATATATTTTTTTAGATTGACTGGCCGCGGTACTTCAAGTTGTCAGCCCCTTCGCTTCTGGCCTATTTCGATGCTGATCCTGAAGTATACGTCTTCAATTTATCCTATATGAAACTCCTGAAAGAACTGCTCATGTGGGTCTAAATGGAAGTGGATTAATAGTACGGCAATAATATATACCGTATTTTCTCTATTAGTATCCCACCCTCTATTAGAACCTCCCCCCTCTAATAGTACCCCCCCCCCTTGAAAGGGCCATTGAAAAATAGTACCCCTCTCTCTAATAGAACCCCCCCCCCCGCAATAGTGCCTACTAATCTAATACCTCAGCTCGAGACATACCTGGAATGGATGCTGGAGTCATGGAATGCTCATACCAATGAACTTATTACAAATTCATTCAAAATCGTCCGTAAAAGGGATATTCCAATGATGATTCCGTTGAATTCGAGCTATGATTCTTCTTTTTTGAAAGCAAAATCTTGTTATTGAACTTTTTGTTAATCACATTGAAAAATAGTACCCCTTCCACCGCGGGGGCAATAATAGAGAAAATATGGTATGTTTGTACATACTTATGTATAAATATGTATGTACCTATGTATGTACATACATATTTATCAGATCTTCAGAACCTCTAAAATGCATATACATACTAATAGAACCCCCCCACCCTCTAATAGTGCCCCAATCTCGCAAGGGCATTGAATAATAGTGCCCACCGCGGGGGCAATAATAGATAAAATACGATATGTTTGTACATACTTATGTATAAATATGTATGTACCTATGTACATACATATTTATCAGATCTTCAGAACCACGAAAATGCATATGCACCTTTATTCTATAATTTCGACATAGTATTTTAGTGACAAAGTGTTTCGTGATATTAAAGCTTTATTATATTAAAGCACGATAGTTCTAACTGTAAATGGAAATCTTCAGTGATACCGACTTGCGTGTAGTGGCCAACTACATCTTTCTCGCGTATGTTGACACCTACAAATTGGAGTTGGACTCGAGATATGCCGAGATTGAACAGGCATGAATTCAATCAAATGTTTCCAATTCTTTGCAAATGTTAAATATATAAAGAATTAAAAATATATGAATGAATATCGCTATTTGCAGCGTTTGCGCAAGATCGTAAACGATAAGGAGGCGTCTGAAGAGCGGTTTAAGAAGTGCGTTGACGATGTTCAGCACCTCAAGTTCGCGACCAGCTCACTCTATGTCGAGAAGCACTTCAAGGAGGTACTCGTTGTGGGCGGAGCTTAAGTGGGCCTTCAGAAAGAGGTCGTTCATTTTCCTGTGTACTGTGGCCATGGTCGCCTCAAGCTCTTTGCTTGAAGGAGACTTAAACTCGAAAACTCCTAACACGAAATGCCCGATCAGATACCGTAGTATAGTGGGTTTGAGTAACGTGATCCTGGCAATTTGCCACGATCCTTGCTTCGAAACCTTCTCGCTTAAAACATGCATTTGATTCGGCAATTTCAAATTGGCTGTTTGCGTCCGTTTGGTGGATCATGAATTTTCGTCCGAATGCTCGCCGGCCATGATATGCTCGGCAAACCTATTTGGCCGTAATTTGGTCAGGGGCTTAATGTTAAAGTTAAAGTTCTGTATAAATCACTCATATTCCCTCATGATCAGGCGACTCTTTTCAGATGCAAATTACTAATTTAACCTCTAGTTTAGTAAATTGAATTTTGCTGATGCTTTCGCAAGCTCAATCCGGACACATTCACAGAATCATCCTTATAGCAAAAAGTTAGTTTTCGCCTCCTTTGAGGACGCGAAAGCGGCGACGGAGGCGATGATCGAGGAGATCAGCGCAGATTTTCGCGAGTTGCTCGAAGGCAACGATTGGATGGACAGCGGCACGAGAAAGGTCAGTTCATTTTAAAGGAGCAAAATAATTATTACAAAAAAAAATCGGCTTGCTCTCGCCTCCTCATTCGCTCCTGCATAATCCCACACATCCCAACTTTCCACCTTATTCCGATCTCGCTGTGTTTAATACACACAAAAAGTTACCCAGGATCCCGTAGTAGGCTGAACCTGCTCAGAATTTCCCTTTTCAGGAAGCACTGGAAAAGCTCCGCTCCGCCTTCCGCAGGATTGGCTATCCCGACTGGATTTTGGATGAGGAGAAGCTGGACAACTACTATGGCGCTGTAAATAACTTCTATGTATTACAATTGGGAATCATAAAAAAAGAAGATTTCGAATTTGTTACAGTTGGACGTCCTGCCAACGGACTCGTTCGCCGAGGGAAAGGCCAAGGTTCTCCAGTGGGAGGCCAACTTTGAATTTGGCCGCCTCCTCGTGCCCGTCGACCGTTTCGAGTTCCTTATGAATCCGACCGAAATCAACGCTGAATACAGACCACTCCTCAACGGCATCTGTCAGCCAGACGGATTGCCAAATTATATTTACCCAAATTCGTGTATATAGTATAGTATGTATATACATACATATATAATATATATATATTTATATATATGTATATATATATATATATATATGTACATAAATATGTATATATTTTTAAATTAAATTCTGTACTGACAAATTGTCAGCAAGCACTTATCGATTGTCAGATCTCCCTGCCGGGATTCTGCAGCCGCCTTTCTTCTGCCACGGCTTTCCACTCGCACTCAATTATGGCGCCATTGGAACTATCATCGGACACGAGTTCACGCATGGATTCGATAACTCAGGTGAGAGACAGACAATTTCTTGGGAACAAATGTTTTTATTTTTATTATAAATTAAAAAAATAACCCTCTTATACAACTAAGGCAAATACTTTGATGGCAACGGAGACTTTCGCGACTGGTGGGAGACTACTGCCGAAAAAGAGTTTGATGAACGGTCAAAGTGTTTCGTCAAACTATACTCCTCTGAATATGTCCGTTGATTTAATATCTTTTTCGCATGAAGAATTAATTATGGCAGCTTTACAAAGTGCATAAGTAGTATTTTTGATACTATGAAAGTTTTTCTTCTTTGTTTCATTGAAACTCTCCTAGTTCGACCGAGTCCAGCGGAGTGTGAATGGAAGTCTTACGCTGGGAGAAAACATTGCAGACAACGGCGGCATCAAACAGTCTTTTCGAGTCAGATTTGAGATTATGGGACTTTTAAAACATACCTTTTCAGGTGTAACTAATCATTTCAATATTAATTGATATCTATGAAAAGCTGACAGCTTTTTCAGCTTAAACCGTCGTTCCAGGCTTGCCGCAAGCATCTGAAGATGCACGGCCCCGAACCTCGCACGCCCCTCGTCGATCAGCTCTCCAACGAACAACTTTTCTTTGTCGGCTTTGCCCAGGTAAGCCATCCACTTTAATTCCACTAGAATTATACTATATTCGTAGAATCGTGTAGCATTGAAATCAATAAAAAAAAACATTTTGGCGGGAAAGACCACTGTCTGTGGTGCCGCAATGTGAAGAAGGAGGCTTTGTCCTATCAGCTTCTCACGGATGTACATTCGCCTGCGCGCACTCGCATTAAAGTCACTCTTGCAAATCTGCCCGAGTTTGCTGAGGTCATAGAATTCCTGAAGTTGATCCTGAAGTAAATAAAAAAAGCATTTAACGGAGTCTACATTGAATGTGCTTTCAGGTATACAATTGCCCGGTCGGTTCCACAATGAATCCTGCTGACCGTTGTGAAATCTGGTAGAAGGTAGCATGATGCTCTACGTTCTGCTCGATAAATTTTTGTTATTGGAGCTTGATTGCACTGAAGAACATAGAGACATTGATCTACGCAGCTCTCACATTATAGATTAGAGACGGAAGAGTGAGACAGAAGGAGAGAGAGAGAGAGATATTTGGCAGGGAGATCATAATGAAGAGACAACGTGAGAACACTCGGCTAGAGAGCGCAATCAACCCGTTACGAAGGCATGTTCATTGATCAAATAGAGTTGAGAGGCTGATGGGATCGGTTAATTGGCCAAGAGCAATGTTTCTCGATTTCAAGAAGAAGGATGCAGTGGGTGAAAATTTGAGAGAATAAATGCTCGCATGAGCTATTTTAAAGCATTAAAACGTTTATACATAGAAAACTCGAATTTGTCGAATACAGGTGCTTCATTCGCAAAGAATTCGTAAAAGGATGCTGATGCTGATTGTGAGTTGATTGGCAATATGTAATCATAGTTCATTCGAATAACATTGCTGAACTCGTCAGCGTTCAAGATCTTCCAGCATGAAGAATCTTATCTCTTTCCGCATCCCGTCGCTTTGTGAAATGGCAGAAACCCTGGTAGAGGGGGGGGGGGCGAGAAAGAGAGATGATGAGAGTGAGAGCGAGAAACCGAGAGAAAAGAGAGCGAGGGATACAGTAGTCCACCGCTCTGAAGCTGAACCACAAAGAGTGGGCGGAGATCAGTCCACCCGAATCAGCACTTTACCTTTTTCACTGATAAGGCCATGGCGATAAATTGCTTGTTATTGTCAAAACCATAGATGTGAAAGTGATTATAAGACAAAAGTTCAAGATTGTAAATGAATGTGAGAGATTAGAGGAAAGGCCAAACAACCCCCATTGTGGAAGAACTGATATTGAGTGGGAGGGGAAGGTTCCAATGCGGAACGAAGTCTGAAGGGCAGAGTTTCTTGGAGGGGAGAATAAAAGTGAGGAAGAATGGGGAAGAGTGACAAGTAGATAATGAGATGATTGTCGCTCTTGCTCTTCTTGCCCTCATCGCATCTCTTCCAGCCGTTAGTTCGCCTTCTTTTTAAAGGAGACAAAAACTGACGTCTCAATTCGCGCCCTTTTTCCCTGAGATACAATGGCGAAAGAGAGAGACATGATTACAGTACTAAAAATTTCAAATATATTAGGCCTGAGTTTCATGCTTTAAAACTATGTACATCAATAAGAATAGATTTAGATTGCAAAATGTATCTTTAAAAAGTTTTTTCGAATCAAATTTCTCTCTTTGCCAGAATGCAGTCTTTCGACTGGCGGTGGACATCAACCAGCTTGGAAGCTCCCCGGACTTCGCCTGCCTCCGCTCCCAACAGTACGACGCCGTCTTCGTGAGGGCGTACAAGCCAGACAACGATGGCTCACCGGACTACTTTGCCCCCGCCAATCTCAAGGCTGCCTCTGCTGGTAAAAGAATCCTTGCTTCCAACTAAACAAAAACAAAAAATTTACAAGGCATGAACAGTCTTTAATCTTCCATTATATAGAATGTTTTGTAGCTAGGAGACAGAGAGAATAGAGATAGAGAGAAGAAAAGACAGAACGAGAGAAAGAGAAAGAAAAAGAGCAAGAGAGAGAGAGAGAGTGTGTGTGTGAGAGAAATCGGGAGACGGTGTGTGAGAGAGAGTGCAAGAGAAGAATAATTCAAGCTAGCCTTATAGTCGAAGTGTATGCCGTGCCCGCTGCCACCTCTTTACGTACGTCAGCTATCAAGCAGATGGAAGAACTCGAAATAGCGTCAGCGCGCTGCGCGCGCTGCCGCCAATTCGAGTTCTTACGAACAAAGTTCTCCAATAAGTTTTCTTGTGCAAACCAAATATTTAAATAATCTCTCTCTCTCTCTTTTCCATGTTCAATTTCTCCTTTATCTCTCACAATCAGCGTTGGCCATTCGGTTGGGGTCGTATCCATCGAATCCGAACATTTCCTCATTTCTGCCTTCTTTATTTACATACATATATGTCTATATTTCTTACAAAATAAAGTTATAAAAAAATCTAGTAGAATCCATTTACTCGAGTTCTCACTTATTAATTTAGCGTTCAAGTTGAATCCGTTTTTTTACATGAATACTTTCAGTGTTTTCATAAGCATGAAGGAATTATTCCATTATTATTAGCACTACAGTAGTCAGATTGCACAGGGTACTGTAGCTCGTTCTTTTGTACATGGATTACTAATTTCCTCTCTTTTTTACTTCCTTCTCTCTTCATCTCACCTACCAATAGAAACTTGAAACAAACAAACTCTCTTCACACAAAGTCTGTAATGACACCGGAGAGTGGGGAGAGGAAGAGGATGAAGAGACGGAGAAGGAGTTGAAGAGGGAGCAGGTTGGGGGGGATGGAGAAGTCGGTGAGGCATCCTGAAAGCAAAGACATGCAAATTGAAAGATTTCGTACAACGCAAGCCTGCAACAACTTCTTGAATCCTGGAAGATATTGGTTAGAAACCCCCAGAATTGAAACGACTAACAAATGGCCAACTCGACGTGAGCCTCGCTCGGAGGCTCAGAATACACGGAGAACTCACCTGAAAACAATTTGCAATACTTTTAAATATGATTAAGTATTAAACCAAAAATAATATGTTTATCTGCCAAGATACCAGCAGTGCTGCAGTTTTCGTCGCCGCTCTCTTCGAAGAGCTTCTTCAGCTGCGCGAGCTTCGAGTTGGCGAAGCCTAAGCGATTGTGAGTATTATTATTATTATTATTATGACTCATATATCAACATGTTTTAATATTTATTGATTCTTAGGGTTATACAAATATTTGTGAATATTTTCAGGATTATTACCCATCTCCACTGCGATCTCTGATGGGAAGGGCTCGTAGAAGCTCAAGTCGCTAATCTCCGAATCTTAAAAAGAGAAAATAATTGTGACAGTAACTTCATTTTGGGGAAATCAGCTGAAATGCAGAAGTACTCAGGGCGAGAAGATATCTTTTTGACGACATTGAAATTACAGAGAATATTATTTTTGTTCTAAAAAAAGTTTTTTTTTTCGGTTGCAAAAATACAGGCAATGCTACAGCTTTCGTCACGGCTCCCCTCGATGAGCGCCTTCAGCTGAGCGAGCTTAGAGTTGTTGATTTCTGAAAAAATTATGCTTTATTCGTATTGAATCACATTTAGTAATGTTTTTATTACCACTTAAAACAAATTGTGGGTGATAAAAAATCTTTTGTCGAATACACACTCACCCATCTCAACGACGATCTCGGAAGGGAAGGGCTCGTAGAAGCTCGCGTCGCACAAGGCACCGTTCATCTCCGAGAGGTGCGAATCTCAAAGGGAGCTTTTGAAATAATAAATTTTTAGATATTCTTTTTCGCTTTTTCCTGGCAATTTCTTGATTAATGCAGTGTTTATCGCTTGAATAGAAAATCGTGAATTAATGAATGAGCTCCGAACCCATCTCGACGAGAGCCTCGGAGAGTGGCTTCTCATAGAAACTGCCCTCGGAAATCGCGGAGGAAGAACGAGATTCTGAATTTATCATTAAACAACTTTTTTCAACTTGAATGCAATGTCCATTATACCCTTGATGATTTTACATACATATTTCTTCTGTTATTCAGAGAGAAATCTTTGCTCGAAACCTCCGATCTCCACGCGAGTTTCGGAGGGCTTCGCCTGGTAGAAACTGCCGTCGGTGCTGAGCACGGAGAGGCAGGAGCGCGTGGGGTCGGTGTAGGGATCACGCTCGACCAGTCCTGCAGAAGGAGAGAGAAGTGAGATTATGAGAGAAGGGAGAGGATGAGAGAGACAGGGAAAGGATGAGAGAGAAGGGAGAGGATGAGAGAGACAGGGAAAGGATGAGAGAGAAGGGAGAGGATGAGAGAGAAGGGAGAGGATGAGAGAGACAGGGAGAGGATGAGAGAGACAGGGAGAGGATGAGAGAGACAGGGAGAGGATGAGAGAGACAGGGAGAGGATGAGAGAGACAGGGAGAGGATGAGAGAGACAGGGAGAGGATGAGAGAGACAGGGAGAGTGAGAGAAGGCGATGGATAAAGGGAAGAGGAGCAGCGACGAACCCTCGTCCAAGTCCTTCTCGGAGGGGAGCTCGACGGCGGTGGCCGAGGGAGAGATGACGTAGGAGCGAGAGCCAACCGACGATGACGTCACGAAGCCGAAGTCGGGGCCCTCCACGACGCGGACGGGAATGTCTGCAAAGTATCTTATTTTAACGTTTAATTTATTTTAACTCTTTCAAATTCTCATCTAAAAGTTTATTTATATATTTTGTTAATTTCATATTTTTCACCAAAGCTTCTTATCTGACACTTATCAGTCTACTGAAAATTCTTCATAATCTGATCTTAATGCTCTTGCTTGCTCTCATTTCCTCTTCTCTCCTCTTCTCCACCCACCAAGAGGCGTAAGCTCGGTAGAATTGATGAGAAGGAGACATTCGAGCGAGTCGCGGGGAGCCTCGCCGAAGAACAGTCTCTGGTGGCATTCTGCAGAAGAAGAGGAAAGATTTGTCTCGTATTTGGAGACTTAAACTAGAAATCAAAGACTTTTACAGCAGAAAAGAGAAGAGAATGAAGAGAGAGGAATGGGTGAGGGGCGAGAGAGCAGTGAACGAGAGAAGAAAAGGTCGAAGAGGGAGTGAGAGTGAAATTCCGAGATTCGGACCTTCGATCTTCACTGCGTTCATCTTGTCAAAGGCGTCGTTTTTGCGGCGAATCGCTGCCGAAAGGGCATCCTAATAACATTTTGCTCTTAAGGTTTTGAGCAAAAATTTTTGAAATTGGAAAAATGCAAAAATTCGCGCTGAATTTTGCAAATAAAATTGAATCCAAGCATTTTTCATTCTTCATTTTCATTTCTCGAACAATGTCAGCAGGGGAGATTTCGATGGCCGTCACGGCATCCCAGTCCGCTTCCTGGTTAGCTAAAAATAATTTTTTTTTGTTCGAGAATTATTATTTTTTATAATTTTTTTTTACACGAAATTATATTAAACATATTCTAATTGAATTGCAAATTGAAATCTATTATTTTTGTAAGATGAACAATATCTTTCTCGGTTAGACAATATAATAAATGCATGGCCAAAACGAACAGCCACGGAGTTCAGAGTCGCTGCGGGCAGCCATGGAATGAGAGCGCAGAGAAATGGAGAGAACGATGCCGTGAAGAGACGAGAGAGAACGGTAGAGAACCGACCTCTCGAGGCGAATGAAAACTGGAGGAATGAGGCGAGGAATCTGAAAATGCAAGCAGTGACGTGAGTTTTCGCAATCGAGTGCTATTATAATGTTAAAGGAAATGTGTTAATTTAAAATTTAATATTCCCCTATAACACAAATTTATTTTCACAGTGCACCCGTTTATTGACTTTTTCAGTAAAAACGTGATACTTTCATTATTACTGGTTGGCTTTACCGTAAGTGAAAAAGGTGTTTGAATTGCATGCACCCTGAGTGAGAGTAGGGACTCTCTCATTCTCGCGTGCTATTTCGCAAGTCGCAAAAACTCACAACGTGAAAATACCACGCCCGATTGATTGAGTGAGTGAAGCGCTTCTAAAATTTTATCTCAAATAATAGTTGGGTGAGCTCCCTCCTAAAAAAATTAAAAAAATTATAGATAATTATGTAATTAAAAAAAACCGCTCTTAATGTCATTTTATCTTTATAAATAAAATAAAAACGAGACAAACTTGTTTCTAATATATCTCTCATACATTTTTTTATCATCACACAACTGATATGTATCATGTCAGTCGTGTGTCTATAGCAATAATATTACGATTTCTATTAATGTAATTTATTTGTCTCTTCTGCGAATTTATTTATTTAATCTTCTGAATGTACTCATGTTTTCAACTATATATTTGCATACTGTGCACTTTGAACTTTGCAATCGCATTTTTTATTATTTTAGCCCAATTTTACCAAAACGTTTTAGAACTTTGATCTTTGTACCGTGTTCTTGAGAATTAACTCATTAATTTGCTGCACTTTTGTGGAAAAGTAAAATAACACAAGAAATAAATTTCGATTCATGGAGAGTTCATGGAATTGGGGCAACGATAAATCATGAGATTGAAAGCAGGCAAAATAAAATGAGATTGCAAGAAAGTCTACTTTATTCCTGGCGTCGTTCCCAGGGTTGCTTCTTTTATTTTATTCCTCGTGTAACAATAAATGTTGAATCTAACAATCCACATCTTCTGGTGGCATATCCAATTTCCATGAAAACAACAGTTCTATCATTGAGGACTCGCTTGCAATAAGTACTTACACAATTGCTTCAGAATTCAGGATTCTTACAGGCTATCTTTAAAAAAAAAAAAGAACATTAAACAAGATTAATCTGCTCCCTGTGAAGTGTTGAACTTATACGTGGAGATGGAGTGATCTGTTCTTCCAGATTGTCAGACGGGTTTTCATGAACGTTGAAGGAGAGACTATGATGATGTCAGCCTCATGAGGGATGGTGCTCATATTTTTATGATATAAAAATAATAACACTTTCTGCATTGCGAACCGTGTTTTGACTATCTTTCCGACTGTGCATCCTTATCGGTCCCTGTTATCACGAACTGTATTTCGTTCGCTCCTCACAACATTATTGATAGGCAGGAACCGCCTGACGCGATAAAGTAATTTTTGATTGGCACGAACCCTTTGTCTTTGTTTCATGCAAGCCGAATACGTATGAATGGGATAGAATTCTACTTTTTATCAATCAGACTTGCTATCACACTCCACGGTCTTTGGAGCCGGAAAAGAGAGGCTTACCCAGGGCGTGTACATTTTTCATTGACAGTTCCGATTACTCCAATTCTTCGATATATATTCGGCGTTTACTCCAATTCTTCGATATATATGAGGCGTTTACTCCAATTCTTCGATATATATGCGGCGTTTACTCCAATTCTTCGATATATATGCGGCGTTTACTAAAAATCATCTATATATATTCGGCGTTTACTCCAATTCTTCGATATATATGAGGCGTTTACTCCAATTCTTCGACATATATTCGGCGTTTACTCCAGTTCTTCGATATATATGCGGCGTTTACTCCAATTCTTCGATATATATGCGGCGTTTACTCCAGTTCTTCGATATATATGCGGCGTTTACTCCAGTTCTTCGATATATATGCGGCGTTTACTATAGTTCTTCGATATATATGCGGCGTTTACTCCAGTTCTTCGATATATATGCGGCGTTTACTCCAGTTCTTCGATATATATGCGGAGTTTACTCCAATTCTTCGATGTACAGATTAAGATACTGTTTATCTGCTAGTCTAAGTTACTCTTTAAGCCGGATGTGAAGAATTCTTAATTCTGTTTACACACAGAGAAGGATGTTACGTGGAGCGTAACATTGGAACATAACAATAATGTAGTTGAAATGCACCGGAACATCTCATGTAGCTCTGGACGTTACATTTAATGCGCAACCCGAAATGTTACGCGCGACGTAACATGCAGGGTTTAACAAAAATGTTACGTTTGCCCGCGGCGGGGAGCACTTGCTCTTAAGCCACGCCCCTTTCACATCTTTATGTCCGCTCACTGATAAAATGCAGCTGGAAATACTGGTTTTTAGGCATATTTATTATACTTTTAAGCATATTTATTATACAAAACCCTTTATTACACTAAACAAAATATGCTTATGAACGTGAGAGCATCAGAAGCCACCCGCAAGGTCATATAACATGAAAAATGCTTGAAAAACATTCAAATAAATTAGAAAAGTCCGAAATATCTTTATCCTAAATGTAATACAAAAACCGCAAAAGTTGAAAAACTGGCTAACCTGGTTTGTAGAGTCGTGTTGGAGCAGTCGTCGTTGTATCTGGAATTAGAACTGAGAATTTTGCTCCCGCCCGGACCCGAACCACCACCCCGCGCACCCCGAAGCCAAGCTACTACCACCACACTACCCGCTCTAGCGATCTGAATGGTGAAGACCTTATCCAGATGGAAAGGGCGGCACCCATAGAGAACGTTGAGAAGAGAATGTAATGAGAGAGAGACAGAAAGAGGAAGGATACAGAGTAAAAGAGAGAGAGAGAGAGAGAGAGTGAGAGAGAGACAGAAAGAGGAAAGAGACAGAGTAAAAGAGAGAGAGAGAGAGAGTGAGAGAGAGACAGAAAGAGGAAAGAGACAGAGTAAAAAAGAGAGAGAGAGAGAGTGAGAGAGACAGAAAGAGGAAAGAGACAGAGTAAAAGAGAGAGAGAGAGAGTGAGAGAGACAGAAAGAGGAAAAGAGACAGAGTAAAAGAGAGAGAGAGAGAGAGAGAACTTTACGAACTCGGTCAATCCATCTGTGCCAATTTGGTTGTAAGAGCCAAAAGGTTTTTCGAGAGTTTTACTGCTCAACGTGACCTATGTTGTGTCTCTCTCTATCCTACATTTTTCTACAGAAAAAGGCGGTTCTTTTGAGCTATTTAATGTTGTATAAAAGTAATTCTGAACCTCATCCGAGTTCTGAGAACGAACACTGTTCGTGATGTCAGGAGTTGACCGTGTGGCAAAAGTTGGATCCCTCGCTTTTGCGCGTGTAATCAAACCGCTCAACGTTATTTATCCGCATCTCTCTGTACCTCATTAGAACCGCTATTCTGTGTAGAATCTAATGACATAGAGAGAGATGACCTTTCCGTCTCTTTATAGCGTTCACAGCAAAAGAAACACACAAACTCACAAATCTCAGAACCAGTTGTTTCTGCGCTCAATTATCAATCAATATGGTCTCTCTCTCTGTCTCTCGGTGTTTCGTTCCCTCGCTCCCTCTCTCCTTCTCTCTCTCCTTCTCTTTCTGTCTCTCTCTGTCTCTCTTTCTCTTTCTATTCTCTCTCTTTCTTTCTCTTTGTAAGTGAATGTCAGGAGTTGGCCGTGTTCCTCGCTCTTGTACGCAAACTTGTAAGTGCAAGAACAACGCTCAACGTGAATTTTACACATCTCTCTGTACCTCATTAGAACCGCTTTTCTGGCCAGAATGTAATGACATAGAGAGAGAGAGTCACCTTTCGGTCTCTTTGTAGTGTTCGCATCAAAAGCGAGAGAGCTGTCCTGGTACCTGTCGAGAGAGAGAGAGAGAGAGAGAAAAGGGAGAGAGAGAGAGAGAGAGAGAGAGAGAGAGAGTAAGAGAGACAAACAGACAGCCAGACAGACCGAGCGAGAGACAGACGAGAGACATGCATAGAGAGAGAGAGGGAGGGAGAGAAAGAAATAGAGAGAGAGAGAGACAGAAAGACAGAGAGAGAGAGACAGCGATAGACAGGCAGCAAGAGAGACAGACAGACAGACAGACATACCGAGCGAAGGAGTGAGAGACAGAGATACATACACAGAGAGAGGGGGAGGGAGGGAAAGAGAGAAAGAGAGAGAGACAGAGAGAGAGAGAGAGAGAGATATATAAATAAGTAGAGTTACTAATTGCGAGAGAAGGGGAGAAAACAAGAAATGGAGAGAGATTGAAAAATCACTGTGTCCAAGCCTCTTTCACAGTTGATTTTGCAGTTTCTGCCGATCGATAAACTTTTAAAGTTGTATGTCAATATCACTGTCTCTTTGGAACAGAGCAATTAATTCATTCTGCTAAAAAGGTCGGAAAGACACTTGCGCACTTGACTCATAAAAATAAAATAAAGGTAACATTTGGAGCATGTTGACCCAGCTGACCTCAGATGGCACAATTGAACGGGATACTGTAGGTTTTTATGTAAAATAAAACGCGCAAAACATGTTGGGAAAACGTTGACCACATGTGGGTTTGAACCCCCTAAGTGTCGCCGCTCGACGTTGCTTAACTCGCCAGATCGGACGTGATCGGTACTTCGCTCTTTGGAGGAGGCGCTCTCCCTACGCTCGCCGCCTTTCCGGCCAAACATAACATTTTTGTGCATGCCCAAATGTAACGCTCCACATATCATCCAGGTATTTACAAAAAATGTTACGTTTTTTTTCTTAAGAGGAGGCGACGCTCACCAGAGCGAAAACATCACATGTTTTTCTCAGCGTAACATCTCCACGGAACATTTTTCCATAACATTTTTTGTGCATAACATTTTTTTCTGTGTGTACTTCATTCTTTCTGTCAGGGATAGATGAAATCCAAGATAATTATCCTTTTAGTGAACAATGGTTTTGTTATCTGTCTGGTCGCACAGTCATCTGCCAGATGGCAGGGGATGAAGATCCTTAGGACTGATTAACACAGCTTGTTGACGCTCTTTATCTCGACAGTCTCTTCATTCCTTATCTCTTCCTTCTTTCTCTCGCCCCTCGCATTTCTTCTCTCTCCTCTCTCGCTTCTTCTCTCCCGGAAGAAAGGATGATTCGACGAGAGTTGGCGGAGCCGACTTTTCTTCGCCCTTTCCTTTTCACCATTAATTTTTCTTCCTTTTTTTCTCTTTCTACCCCCCCCCCCCTTCCCGGCATACTGTAGGCGCGTAGACATACATAGACTGAAAATGATGACACTCCGTTGCAGGGACGAGCATCTCCTCTGACTACGGCGATCTTCAACGTAACTTCGAAATAAGGTGGGCGATTTATTCTTCTTTCTTCTTCTCCGTATCTGTTTATTTGCTTTTTCTCTGTTTTTTCTCCGTATCTGTTTATATTCTCGGCATCTTTCCACTCATTCGAGGGAAAAGAGCCCGATTCCCCTAAGAGAGCAGTCTCTCATTAGAGAGAACTAAGCAAAAAGCAGGTCCTCTAGAGTTGCATTCGCGACTCTAGAGACCAATCACTTAAACAAAAAGGGAAGCAACGACTACTACGCGCCACAATGCATTACTGGCAGACCATATCCTTTCGATCAGAACGGACAACAGAAATAACGGCGCCTAAACGCCGTCGCGTGAATGACACGTATCGCCCATTCTGGCTAGTATTTGGTTTCTCTTGTCATTCCTTTTCATCACACTTTGTTTTCAGATTTTTTTTTTCTTCTTCTCTCTTTCTTATCACTTTCTCCTCTTCTTTAGCAAGCATACAACACTTAGACAGGTATCAAGGATGGCCGCCATATACATATGTATGTACAGAACTAAGTATGCATCCGTCTCGGCGGCAACACGCTTCAATCACAACCTCCTTCATCGCCGGATAAAATAGGCGACGCTGTCAGTTAATTACGACTATTAATGTTGTCATTCTTTTTCTTTCAATAGCAATTCAGGATTCTTTTATCTCCATTTCTATTTTTTTTTCTTTTGTTTCACTCAGGCTCTAATTTTTTTTTCTTCTCTCCAAATTTGTTTACTGATAATAAGCATAATGACGACACTCGCCGCCGCGGAGATAGGCACTCGTTTCTCTCCCGGCCACAAACCTTGCCTTCACTGCATTATCACACGACAACGGCAGGCCGACGCACCACACCGACAACATCGGCCTGTTCACCGACAAGTCGGTCACGTATATCCACGAGGCAGTCCTCCCGTTTGCCAGTCATAAACGTCCTTTCCTTCTAGTACAGGTTGCCGATTTTCCTCAGATTTATTTCTTTTCACTGGTAATTCTCACGGCTTTGATTTATTCTTATTTCTTTTGTCAACTTTCACACAAATATTTAGTGCGCCATCTCCCATATTTATGAACAGAAAGACGCGGGCCGTGCTGTGGAATCGTGATTAGGCACTAATTTGGATTGAGTTTAACTCATATCTTATTTCATAAGAAACGTTTAAGAAGATATTCCCATCAGTAGATAAGTAAAGTCAAGTCACAATTAGTCTCTGTACTATGTGGACACAAGAACGCGTACTAGTGAACGAAAAGAATTACTAGTAGTCCCTAAACAGCTACTTGACTTAATTAAAATTATATCTACCAGTGGAAAAGTTTGCTGCCAAAGACCGAGAGTAATTTTATTTTAAGTAATATTGGGAAACCCTAAATTACTTGTGCAAAGCATACTTAACGTGCCATACAAAAAAAAACATATTTTAAAGAGCGTTTAATTACCCAACACTCCAAATATCATTGATTGGTTTATAAATATGTAGTATATATGGCCCTCACTAATGCAAAGAAAGACATACAAAGATTCAAAAGAGGACGCTTCCCTGCGAGGACCAACCATTCAACCGACTACGGCGCACCTGCAACGCATCCCAAACTAACCAGTAAGGTATTCGGTTTAGGTAATTTTATCGTTGTTATTTTGTTTTCTCCTCTACTTCAACATTCCTCATTCCTGATTCCCTTAAGAGAGTAGAGAGATCAATAGAGAGAAATAGGCACAAAAACAAACCGGTAATTTAAAGACGCATTCGCGGCTCTAGAGACCAAGCACTGAAACAAAAAAAGTGGAACTGCTGAATACGCGACACAACACGCTACTGGCGAACCCGCGAGCAACCTCGCTTCAGCGTGCGAAGGCAAGTCGTCAGCTAGCAGGAACAACTTCTCACTCGACCTGAAGCGCCAGAAGGTTAGTCACTCTTCATTGAATATGATTCTTTAACTTGTTTCGGTAATTATTTCTGCGGTTTATTTGTTTCATTTTGTTTTCTACTTCGGCCTCTTTTGAAGTGAAAACACAAGTGAAAGGGATTTTTTTTCCTATTTGAACCTTTTCTCACTAAAGAGAATGTGAGAAAGCCGATGTCCGTCAAAAGACGCATTCGCGGCTCTAGAGATCGAACGCCTTAGCAAAAAGGGCATTAAATACCACGCTTACATTGATCGAACAGATGCTGAGTCGCCCATCTGAGATCAACTACATTCTTCTCGCCTTCGATTCGGACAACAATGATATTTTCCATTCATTCAGAATCGGCTAAGCTTCGCTCTGATACTGCGTGTGTTAGCAGCGCCACGCGTTGCCGCGGACAATGTCGTCGACCTCCCCGGCTAGAAATATTATTATTTTAATTTCTCATTCCATTGTTTTCTAACACTATCGAGATTACTTTTATTTTCTTTGACTTTTATTTATCTTTCTTCATACTTTCGCTATTCCTTTTGCAAGTATACGGAACTCGAGCACACGTCAATGATGATCACATTTACATATGTAAACACATATATGTATGTAACTCTGCCGACGTTCTGTTTCACGAGCAATCACGGGCAACAGATACCTTCACCGGATGAAGGATGCGCAGTTGTCAGTCTATTTGATTAAAGCTCGCCATAGTTTTAATGTTCGTTTTTTCTTCTACTTTTACTATCGTTGGCAATTTGGGATTCTTTTATCTACTTTGATTTTTTCAATGCCTTTTTTTCATTGCTGATAACTGCTTCCTGTCACCGCCAAACAGAAAAGTTGCAAGCGAGAGAATGAGTCCCTAGACGGACTACATGGAGGAGATTGGAAATCTCTCGAAAGTGAAACATCTTCACGGTTTGCTTCTTCCTTATCGCATTATCCATATTGGGTTAAATGCCACCAGTCGCCGCCGCGGAGTGAGACATTCGTTTCTCTCCCCGGCTACAAAAGTTTTACTTTCCAATGCTAGCACAACATAAGGGCACGCCGACGTCATCAACTGTATCGACTCAATCATCGACGCATCGGTCACCGATGGTCACGAGTCAATTATTCCGTCTGTCAGTGATTTTATTTCTTCTCTTTTATTTCAGGTTATTATTTTCTCTTTTACCTACGCTATTGTCCGTTAAAAAGGTTTACGACTTGACCGTTTCTTTATTTCTTTTGTAAAGTCCTCGCAGGTATTTAGCACGCCCTCCCCGATATTTTTGTGTCACAGAAATGTGCGGGCCACACTGTGGGCGCTTCCCACAGAGTACGACTGCACGAACTTAGAGAAGCCGTAGATGGTGAAGCGCTATCAGAGACGATAGAACTCCGGCGTCCAAACACCATTCGGTATAGATCACCCGGTCAGGTATGTAAAATAGTTTCACAAATTAGCACCTTTTCTGTTTCGTTTCTTGGCAAAGTTTCTCAACACATATCCTCCCCCCACTCAAGTAACGCGAAAGTTGTTGAATAGAACTGATAGCAAAGTCGAATATATAGGAGGCAATATTGTCAAAACGTTTCAATGCCTGCCTCTTCACTCTCCACTCTTCTCTTTCGCTAAATTTAATGCCACCTGCTACTCACGCCCCTAGTGTCTATACAGCTACCAAATGAGGAAGCATGGCTTGCTTATATTGACCCTGCAAGCCGCATTATAACGAGTCACGCAGTTGAAACACCCTGTCATGTAGTACAACCATTTCTTATACATACAGACAATGGCATCTGGCGATTTAACGGCTTATATCGGCGATGCCTCACTAGTGCCTAGCAGCTCGATAATTGATTTCGTCTTGCCTAACAACAATTTCTTGCTTAATAACCAGCCGTCTCATCTCACTTTACTCCATAACCTTGTTCTTACTAAGTTATCCGAAATAAGTAATGAATATCATTTCGTAGAAATGTGGCGAGCAGGAAGTACGACGGCTGAAGCACTAGAAAGCCATGCCGACCACTCAAGTGGAGGCACATCACATTTTATTAATACAGATAACAGCTTCTCTCTTTTCAGTTGGTTCACCCTCTCAGGTGGTGGTGGCTCAGAATTTGTGGCATTTACGAAACTTCTTCTATTCTTATATGAGCAGTAAAATTCCTCCTTTATATCAGATACCCTCGCCTGATGCTGAATTTGAGCCAAATCGCCAGGCGTGCTACAGAGGAAGGACAAACCAATCCTCAAGCAGCGGTTACGGTTTACATGCCTTTATAAGATAACAAAAGACCTTCCGGAAAGGAAGACACTCGTGTTCCTTTTCGGTCACAAACATTGCTTAATTTACATGATTCGACTCCTTCCCCAGTAAGACACGCAATTGATCACCATAATTCAACTTCTTCAGAAAACCCGGTCGAAAAGGTAGCAACCTTTCTGCTGCCGGTAACTCCATCCTGCCAGCACTTGTACTAACAGTTCTAGACCCGCCGGAAACAAGTTCCGCCCTCGGCATGGCAGCCATTCCAGTCCCTCTCCAAGGATGCACACGCGCCAGAGTCGAACTCACCGATCATGTCAGACAAAAATTAATTAATGTTATTACGAACCAAGTAGGAGTAACTGAGAGCCAAACCTATGACACAATCATAGGCAATGATATTCTTTCTCAACTTTCGCCTGCGACATTTGATTATTCCGCCGGCACGCCGACAGTCGGATCTAACCGGATTACATACATAGATGACATCCTTGTATGTAATAAGAATTTAATGTATTTAATTAGAACGCTTTCGCCAATTTCGCCTTAAAGCCGCACCTAAAAACTGCGAATTTGCACGAGGCTCAGTCACTTTCCTCGGCCATGAATTGACAGGTAGAAACTACACACCAGGCGAAAGGGACATCATTTTAATTAAGGATTATCCACAACCACGAAACCTTTCAGAGCTGCGTAGATTTATAGGAATGGCCAGCTTCTTTCGTAAATTTATTCAGAATTTTGGCTCACCTGGTCGAGCCACTTAATAGATTAAGCCGCAAAAATTCATAATTTTCATGGGACTCTGAACAGCACTCCGCTTTCATTGCTCTCAAAAACCTTCTGTATTCAAAACCGGTTCTCGGATTCACTAATTATGATTTTCCTTTTCACATTTTCACAGATATAAGCTCGGTAGCACAGGCCGGCGCCTTCATGCAAGAGAAGGAGCCGGGTTCTAAGATGTACTACGCGATCGCCTACTGTTCGCGCACCCTCACAGATCCACAAAGAAGATGGGCAACCATCCAAGCTGAAATTGGTGTTACTATCTACTCTCATCGTCAGTTTAAACCATACATTTTTCCGTCGAAACGTTAAGAAACTAAACAGCCAAAATCCTGCTGAGCAGATTTAACATAAAGACCTCACCCGCTCTCACGGGGCATCGTTCTCGTGAGGGGGGTTACTCTATGAAAACTTTCACGCATGCTTCTCCTCTTTCCCTTGCTTACAATATACTAACTTCGTCCCATTCATAAAAATTTTTTTTAAATAGTGTTAAACGTGCTGGCCCCATAACCCAGACGTCGATGGATCGGAATCACTCACTACACTCTCTTCTTTTCTCTCTTTCTTTGATCCGTGAATTTCACCGCCGCCTCCGCTGCCGAATATATGCATTTCCGCGAACACTTCAGTTTCCGCAATGGAACTGCGCATATTACCGCCCCGCCCTGGCGCCGCAAAAGGGAACCTTTCTCATAATTTCCCTACACTTGTGCTTGTACTTGCAGAACATGTCGACCGTCACCCCGCCGAAGAAGCTAAGGTCGTCATCACCAGATGTGATGACCGCCGCGGACGAAAGCTCGCCTCCACCGGAGACAGCCGACACGACTGTCAACTCAGGGTCGCCTCCCATGCATTCGCACGAGGAGGCACCAACTCACTCCCCGGAAGTCGGAACCGCTCCGCCTCCGCAACAACCACAACCAGCCGAACAGTCAGCCAACAAAGGGTCGTCCCGTGCGCACTCGCGTATCGAGACGCCAACCAATTTCGAGTACCAAAAAAATGTTCAAGAAACACTCGCAAACGTGATCACTCTCTCTCTCAATGAAGAATGCGGAAACGTCAATGATGGAGACACAGCGCCTCCAGCATCGGAGGAGAGCAAGGGCACTCCCACTCCTCCACCAGAGGCGCAGACGAAATCATGGCTCCCACCATCCCGACAGATGAGCAGCTTTCCCAACTTCGCGAAGAAGTAAATGCTCTCAAAGATCAGGTGGCCTCTCTTACATCATTACTATCGCCGATATATAATACATCCAAGGCAAACGAACCAAATGGTTGGGATTACTCAAAAGAATCACCAGATGAAATTGAGGGTAGACAAGAACGCCGCCGGTCCCTTGTTCTTTCAGGAGTGCCTCTCCATCCAGTTCCGGTAGCGAAACAAGCATTCCTCGACCGAGAGACCGCGACTCAGCTTCTGCATGGCCTCGGAATCGCCACGTTCCCTGTGGCAGTGTATCGGCTCCATGATGGCGGCCAACAACCTCGTCTCAAGATCGTCCTTCCATATTCAGAGGCACAAGAAGAAGCAATGCGTCAGTCCAGTAGAGTCAGTTCCTTGCCGGGCTTTGCAGGATGTTTTCTTCGGCCGTCTTTGACGTTCGCACAGAGGGGTCTCGACTCATGGACTCGAATTAAGGCCGACTACAGCACCTACTTCAAGCGCCCTTCACGACCAAGCCAGACATCCGACTCTAGCGCGCCAGCGCCTGCGGGGCAGCCCGCAGCCGAAACTCCATCCTCCTCTTCACCTCGCACTCAACCATACACGCGGACTTGATCACCAAAGAATCGTCACCGGTTTAAATAATCAGTCTTGTCATATGCTTCTAAATTAGATCTCCTTATTATGGTATTTTTCCTAAAACCTTTTGTTTGTTATCATTTCTTGTTCTCACTTGTTTCCTCTTCGCAGAGAACACGATTGCGAACGCGCCGTTTGCAACAGCAGCGACAATCCCCGCTCCGAGATCGCACCAAGTACAATCCTCCTGTCACGCTCACCCGGACATTCGAGTGATCCGACGGACAGCAGATTCGCAAGGTTGTAATTTTGAAGCTTACATTTTCTTTCTTATATTGGTACAAGGCCGAACTTCTAATCTTCAAAATCTTGCCCTTTCGCGTTCTCCATTTTCAGAACGATTTTCTCATCCGTGCACGACGAGAGCGTCGAGGCTCACCAGCGACTCTAGAGACCAATCACTTAAACAAAAAGGGAAGCAACGACTACTACGCGCCACAATGCATTACTGGCAGACCATATCCTTTCGATCAGAACGGACAACAGAAATAACGGCGCCTAAACGCCGTCGCGTGAATGACACGTATCGCCCATTCTGGCTAGTATTTGGTTTCTCTTGTCATTCCTTTTCATCACACTTTGTTTTCAGATTTTTTTTTTCTTCTTCTCTCTTTCTTATCACTTTCTCCTCTTCTTTAGCAAGCATACAACACTTAGACAGGTATCAAGGATGGCCGCCATATACATATGTATGTACAGAACTAAGTATGCATCCGTCTCGGCGGCAACACGCTTCAATCACAACCTCCTTCATCGCCGGATAAAATAGGCGACGCTGTCAGTTAATTACGACTATTAATGTTGTCATTCTTTTTCTTTCAATAGCAATTCAGGATTCTTTTATCTCCATTTCTATTTTTTTTTCTTTTGTTTCACTCAGGCTCTAATTTTTTTTTCTTCTCTCCAAATTTGTTTACTGATAATAAGCATAATGACGACACTCGCCGCCGCGGAGATAGGCACTCGTTTCTCTCCCGGCCACAAACCTTGCCTTCACTGCATTATCACACGACAACGGCAGGCCGACGCACCACACCGACAACATCGGCCTGTTCACCGACAAGTCGGTCACGTATATCCACGAGGCAGTCCTCCCGTTTGCCAGTCATAAACGTCCTTTCCTTCTAGTACAGGTTGCCGATTTTCCTCAGATTTATTTCTTTTCACTGGTAATTCTCACGGCTTTGATTTATTCTTATTTCTTTTGTCAACTTTCACACAAATATTTAGTGCGCCATCTCCCATATTTATGAACAGAAAGACGCGGGCCGTGCTGTGGAATCGTGATTAGGCACTAATTTGGATTGAGTTTAACTCATATCTTATTTCATAAGAAACGTTTAAGAAGATATTCCCAACAGTAGATAAGTAAAGTCAAGTCACAATTAGTCTCTGTACTATGTGGACACAAGAACGCGTACTAGTGAACGAAAAGAATTACTAGTAGTCCCTAAACAGCTACTTGACTTAATTAAAATTATATCTACCAGTGGAAAAGTTTGCTGCCAAAGACCGAGAGTAATTTTATTTTAAGTAATATTGGGAAACCCTAAATTACTTGTGCAAAGCATACTTAACGTGCCATACAAAAAAAAACATATTTTAAAGAGCGTTTAATTACCCAACACTCCAAATATCATTGATTGGTTTATAAATATGTAGTATATATGGCCCTCACTAATGCAAAGAAAGACATACAAAGATTCAAAAGAGGACGCTTCCCTGCGAGGACCAACCATTCAACCGACTACGGCGCACCTGCAACGCATCCCAAACTAACCAGTAAGGTATTCGGTTTAGGTAATTTTATCGTTGTTATTTTGTTTTCTCCTCTACTTCAACATTCCTCATTCCTGATTCCCTTAAGAGAGTAGAGAGATCAATAGAGAGAAATAGGCACAAAAACAAACCGGTAATTTAAAGACGCATTCGCGGCTCTAGAGACCAAGCACTGAAACAAAAAAAGTGGAACTGCTGAATACGCGACACAACACGCTACTGGCGAACCCGCGAGCAACCTCGCTTCAGCGTGCGAAGGCAAGTCGTCAGCTAGCAGGAACAACTTCTCACTCGACCTGAAGCGCCAGAAGGTTAGTCACTCTTCATTGAATATGATTCTTTAACTTGTTTCGGTAATTATTTCTGCGGTTTATTTGTTTCATTTTGTTTTCTACTTCGGCCTCTTTTGAAGTGAAAACACAAGTGAAAGGGATTTTTTTTCCTATTTGAACCTTTTCTCACTAAAGAGAATGTGAGAAAGCCGATGTCCGTCAAAAGACGCATTCGCGGCTCTAGAGATCGAACGCCTTAGCAAAAAGGGCATTAAATACCACGCTTACATTGATCGAACAGATGCTGAGTCGCCCATCTGAGATCAACTACATTCTTCTCGCCTTCGATTCGGACAACAATGATATTTTCCATTCATTCAGAATCGGCTAAGCTTCGCTCTGATACTGCGTGTGTTAGCAGCGCCACGCGTTGCCGCGGACAATGTCGTCGACCTCCCCGGCTAGAAATATTATTATTTTAATTTCTCATTCCATTGTTTTCTAACACTATCGAGATTACTTTTATTTTCTTTGACTTTTATTTATCTTTCTTCATACTTTCGCTATTCCTTTTGCAAGTATACGGAACTCGAGCACACGTCAATGATGATCACATTTACATATGTAAACACATATATGTATGTAACTCTGCCGACGTTCTGTTTCACGAGCAATCACGGGCAACAGATACCTTCACCGGATGAAGGATGCGCAGTTGTCAGTCTATTTGATTAAAGCTCGCCATAGTTTTAATGTTCGTTTTTTCTTCTACTTTTACTATCGTTGGCAATTTGGGATTCTTTTATCTACTTTGATTTTTTCAATGCCTTTTTTTCATTGCTGATAACTGCTTCCTGTCACCGCCAAACAGAAAAGTTGCAAGCGAGAGAATGAGTCCCTAGACGGACTACATGGAGGAGATTGGAAATCTCTCGAAAGTGAAACATCTTCACGGTTTGCTTCTTCCTTATCGCATTATCCATATTGGGTTAAATGCCACCAGTCGCCGCCGCGGAGTGAGACATTCGTTTCTCTCCCCGGCTACAAAAGTTTTACTTTCCAATGCTAGCACAACATAAGGGCACGCCGACGTCATCAACTGTATCGACTCAATCATCGACGCATCGGTCACCGATGGTCACGAGTCAATTATTCCGTCTGTCAGTGATTTTATTTCTTCTCTTTTATTTCAGGTTATTATTTTCTCTTTTACCTACGCTATTGTCCGTTAAAAAGGTTTACGACTTGACCGTTTCTTTATTTCTTTTGTAAAGTCCTCGCAGGTATTTAGCACGCCCTCCCCGATATTTTTGTGTCACAGAAATGTGCGGGCCACACTGTGGGCGCTTCCCACAGAGTACGACTGCACGAACTTAGAGAAGCCGTAGATGGTGAAGCGCTATCAGAGACGATAGAACTCCGGCGTCCAAACACCATTCGGTATAGATCACCCGGTCAGGTATGTAAAATAGTTTCACAAATTAGCACCTTTTCTGTTTCGTTTCTTGGCAAAGTTTCTCAACACATATCCTCCCCCCACTCAAGTAACGCGAAAGTTGTTGAATAGAACTGATAGCAAAGTCGAATATATAGGAGGCAATATTGTCAAAACGTTTCAATGCCTGCCTCTTCACTCTCCACTCTTCTCTTTCGCTAAATTTAATGCCACCTGCTACTCACGCCCCTAGTGTCTATACAGCTACCAAATGAGGAAGCATGGCTTGCTTATATTGACCCTGCAAGCCGCATTATAACGAGTCACGCAGTTGAAACACCCTGTCATGTAGTACAACCATTTCTTATACATACAGACAATGGCATCTGGCGATTTAACGGCTTATATCGGCGATGCCTCACTAGTGCCTAGCAGCTCGATAATTGATTTCGTCTTGCCTAACAACAATTTCTTGCTTAATAACCAGCCGTCTCATCTCACTTTACTCCATAACCTTGTTCTTACTAAGTTATCCGAAATAAGTAATGAATATCATTTCGTAGAAATGTGGCGAGCAGGAAGTACGACGGCTGAAGCACTAGAAAGCCATGCCGACCACTCAAGTGGAGGCACATCACATTTTATTAATACAGATAACAGCTTCTCTCTTTTCAGTTGGTTCACCCTCTCAGGTGGTGGTGGCTCAGAATTTGTGGCATTTACGAAACTTCTTCTATTCTTATATGAGCAGTAAAATTCCTCCTTTATATCAGATACCCTCGCCTGATGCTGAATTTGAGCCAAATCGCCAGGCGTGCTACAGAGGAAGGACAAACCAATCCTCAAGCAGCGGTTACGGTTTACATGCCTTTATAAGATAACAAAAGACCTTCCGGAAAGGAAGACACTCGTGTTCCTTTTCGGTCACAAACATTGCTTAATTTACATGATTCGACTCCTTCCCCAGTAAGACACGCAATTGATCACCATAATTCAACTTCTTCAGAAAACCCGGTCGAAAAGGTAGCAACCTTTCTGCTGCCGGTAACTCCATCCTGCCAGCACTTGTACTAACAGTTCTAGACCCGCCGGAAACAAGTTCCGCCCTCGGCATGGCAGCCATTCCAGTCCCTCTCCAAGGATGCACACGCGCCAGAGTCGAACTCACCGATCATGTCAGACAAAAATTAATTAATGTTATTACGAACCAAGTAGGAGTAACTGAGAGCCAAACCTATGACACAATCATAGGCAATGATATTCTTTCTCAACTTTCGCCTGCGACATTTGATTATTCCGCCGGCACGCCGACAGTCGGATCTAACCGGATTACATACATAGATGACATCCTTGTATGTAATAAGAATTTAATGTATTTAATTAGAACGCTTTCGCCAATTTCGCCTTAAAGCCGCACCTAAAAACTGCGAATTTGCACGAGGCTCAGTCACTTTCCTCGGCCATGAATTGACAGGTAGAAACTACACACCAGGCGAAAGGGACATCATTTTAATTAAGGATTATCCACAACCACGAAACCTTTCAGAGCTGCGTAGATTTATAGGAATGGCCAGCTTCTTTCGTAAATTTATTCAGAATTTTGGCTCACCTGGTCGAGCCACTTAATAGATTAAGCCGCAAAAATTCATAATTTTCATGGGACTCTGAACAGCACTCCGCTTTCATTGCTCTCAAAAACCTTCTGTATTCAAAACCGGTTCTCGGATTCACTAATTATGATTTTCCTTTTCACATTTTCACAGATATAAGCTCGGTAGCACAGGCCGGCGCCTTCATGCAAGAGAAGGAGCCGGGTTCTAAGATGTACTACGCGATCGCCTACTGTTCGCGCACCCTCACAGATCCACAAAGAAGATGGGCAACCATCCAAGCTGAAATTGGTGTTACTATCTACTCTCATCGTCAGTTTAAACCATACATTTTTCCGTCGAAACGTTAAGAAACTAAACAGCCAAAATCCTGCTGAGCAGATTTAACATAAAGACCTCACCCGCTCTCACGGGGCATCGTTCTCGTGAGGGGGGTTACTCTATGAAAACTTTCACGCATGCTTCTCCTCTTTCCCTTGCTTACAATATACTAACTTCGTCCCATTCATAAAAATTTTTTTTAAATAGTGTTAAACGTGCTGGCCCCATAACCCAGACGTCGATGGATCGGAATCACTCACTACACTCTCTTCTTTTCTCTCTTTCTTTGATCCGTGAATTTCACCGCCGCCTCCGCTGCCGAATATATGCATTTCCGCGAACACTTCAGTTTCCGCAATGGAACTGCGCATATTACCGCCCCGCCCTGGCGCCGCAAAAGGGAACCTTTCTCATAATTTCCCTACACTTGTGCTTGTACTTGCAGAACATGTCGACCGTCACCCCGCCGAAGAAGCTAAGGTCGTCATCACCAGATGTGATGACCGCCGCGGACGAAAGCTCGCCTCCACCGGAGACAGCCGACACGACTGTCAACTCAGGGTCGCCTCCCATGCATTCGCACGAGGAGGCACCAACTCACTCCCCGGAAGTCGGAACCGCTCCGCCTCCGCAACAACCACAACCAGCCGAACAGTCAGCCAACAAAGGGTCGTCCCGTGCGCACTCGCGTATCGAGACGCCAACCAATTTCGAGTACCAAAAAAATGTTCAAGAAACACTCGCAAACGTGATCACTCTCTCTCTCAATGAAGAATGCGGAAACGTCAATGATGGAGACACAGCGCCTCCAGCATCGGAGGAGAGCAAGGGCACTCCCACTCCTCCACCAGAGGCGCAGACGAAATCATGGCTCCCACCATCCCGACAGATGAGCAGCTTTCCCAACTTCGCGAAGAAGTAAATGCTCTCAAAGATCAGGTGGCCTCTCTTACATCATTACTATCGCCGATATATAATACATCCAAGGCAAACGAACCAAATGGTTGGGATTACTCAAAAGAATCACCAGATGAAATTGAGGGTAGACAAGAACGCCGCCGGTCCCTTGTTCTTTCAGGAGTGCCTCTCCATCCAGTTCCGGTAGCGAAACAAGCATTCCTCGACCGAGAGACCGCGACTCAGCTTCTGCATGGCCTCGGAATCGCCACGTTCCCTGTGGCAGTGTATCGGCTCCATGATGGCGGCCAACAACCTCGTCTCAAGATCGTCCTTCCATATTCAGAGGCACAAGAAGAAGCAATGCGTCAGTCCAGTAGAGTCAGTTCCTTGCCGGGCTTTGCAGGATGTTTTCTTCGGCCGTCTTTGACGTTCGCACAGAGGGGTCTCGACTCATGGACTCGAATTAAGGCCGACTACAGCACCTACTTCAAGCGCCCTTCACGACCAAGCCAGACATCCGACTCTAGCGCGCCAGCGCCTGCGGGGCAGCCCGCAGCCGAAACTCCATCCTCCTCTTCACCTCGCACTCAACCATACACGCGGACTTGATCACCAAAGAATCGTCACCGGTTTAAATAATCAGTCTTGTCATATGCTTCTAAATTAGATCTCCTTATTATGGTATTTTTCCTAAAACCTTTTGTTTGTTATCATTTCTTGTTCTCACTTGTTTCCTCTTCGCAGAGAACACGATTGCGAACGCGCCGTTTGCAACAGCAGCGACAATCCCCGCTCCGAGATCGCACCAAGTACAATCCTCCTGTCACGCTCACCCGGACATTCGAGTGATCCGACGGACAGCAGATTCGCAAGGTTGTAATTTTGAAGCTTACATTTTCTTTCTTATATTGGTACAAGGCCGAACTTCTAATCTTCAAAATCTTGCCCTTTCGCGTTCTCCATTTTCAGAACGATTTTCTCATCCGTGCACGACGAGAGCGTCGAGGCTCACCAGCGTTCGCCCGGCTCACCACATGCGCGCGAAAAGGCCGGCAACTTTCTCTTCTTTTCTTTGTTTTTCATATTTGTATTCCCATTCTCTCATTTCCATTTTTTTTTATTCTTTATGGCAATAGAATAATTTTTGATTATCGAGTTACAAGATCAACCCGCTGAACAAGACTGGCACCATGTCCATTTCAGAATGACGACCACGGTCTGCAGAACAGCACACGACTCCATGAGCAACCACACGAAGGCAGGCTCTCGCAGAGGACGCGGATGGCACCATCATCATCGCGATTCACGCTCAACGGATCGCCCCAGGATGAACAACTGCCCATGCCCTCAGTCCCTCTCTGCTGGAAAGCCAAATCAAGGAGTCCCGAGCCTGACAACCAGGAGAAAAGTCATCATGCCCAGCCCTACCTGTCCCCACCCGAACTCTTTTGTCGGTCCATCGGTTCTCGGTATTTTTCCCAATTTTACTCTTTCTTTACATTTGAGTTAAAATACTTGCTTAATTTTTTTTCTCAATTCATCATTTTTCATTTTCACTATTTCTATTTCTTCCATTTTTTTATATAAGCTCACTTCCAGCCAGAGTTAACTGAACTCTCAGTTATCTTTGCTCACATTTAATAGCTCAAGCGAAGTCTACTAAGTCAAATTTCTGTTATTATTCGTTCATTCCAAGGTCAATAGTAGTATGTACCTTCTCAAACTCATAATTATGTACGTTTCGTTCTGTAGTCAATTTTATTTCTATTCTCATTTTATTTTCTCTCACTCTCTTAAGAACGCGCGCAACAAAGAGCAGTTGGCAAACAGTAGGAAAACGACGTTTTCTCTTTCCCCAAGAGGCTCCCCTTCTTTTCCTTTTTCTGTTCCTCTCTGTCTTCTCTTTCATTCTCTCTCGCTCACTGTCACCTCTTTCTCAGTCCACTCCACTTTCGGACACATTCTTCTTGTCAACTATCTTTCTCGGTGTGTGCAAAAAAAAAAAAAGGGAAATCCAAAAAGATCCCTCCGGGACAGCAGAACTAAGAAACATTCACTGTTTTAAGCCAATACGATATGTATTGGCATGGTCAACATACAAGGTTCGAGGACCTCAATCTTCATGAATACTGAGGCTATCTTCCAAAAGTTTCTCATTTTGTAATCAAGAGACCTCGAATACTATGCTTGCTTTATTTTAAGCCAATACGATATGTATTGGCATGGTCAACATACTAGGTTCGGGGACCTCAATCTTCATGAATACTGGGGCTATCTTCCAAAACTTTCTCATTTTGTAATCAAGGGACCTCGAATACTATGCTTGCTTAATTGTAAGCCAATACGATATGTATTGGCATGGTCAACATACTACGTTCGGGGACCTCAATCTTCATGAATACTTGGGCTATCTTCCAAAAGTTTCTCATTTTGTAATCAAGAGACCTCGAATAATATGCTTGCTTAATTTTAAGCCAATACGATATGTATTGGCATGGTCAACATACTAGGTTCGGGGACCTCAATCTTCATGAATACTGGGGCTATCTTCCAAAACTTTCTCATTTTGTAATCAAGGGACCTCGAATACTATGCTTGCTTAATTGTAAGCCAATACGATATGTATTGGCATGGTCAACATACTACGTTCGGGGACCTCAATCTTCATGAATACTTGGGCTATCTTCCAAAAGTTTCTCATTTTGTAATCAAGAGACCTCGAATAATATGCTTGCTTAATTTTAAGCCAATACGATATGTATTGGCATGGTCAACATACTAGGTTCGGGGACCTCAATCTTCATGAATACTGGGGCTATCTTCCAAAACTTTCTCATTTTGTAATCAAGGGACCTCGAATACTATGCTTGCTTAATTTTAAGCCAATACGATATGTATGGGCATGGTCAACATACAAGGTTCGGGGACCTCAATCTTCATGAATACTGGGGCAATCTTCCAAAAGTTTATCATTTTGTAATCAAGAGACCTCGAATATTATGCTTGCTTAATTTTAAGCCAATACGATATGTATTGGCATGGTCAACATACAAGGTTCGGGGACCTCAATCTTCATGAACACTGGGGCTATCTTCCAAAAGTTTATCATTTTGTAATCAAGAGACCTCGAATACTATGCTTGCTTTATTTTAAGCCAATACGATATGTATTGGCATGGTCAACATACTAGGTTCGGGGACCTCAATCTTCATGAATACTGGGGCTATCTTCCAAAACTTTCTCATTTTGTAATCAAGGGACCTCGAATACTATGCTTGCTTAATTGTAAGCCAATACGATATGTATTGGCATGGTCAACATACTACGTTCGGGGACCTCAATCTTCATGAATACTTGGGCTATCTTCCAAAAGTTTCACATTTTGTAATCAAGAGACCTCGAATAATATGCTTGCTTAATTTTAAGCCAATACGATATGTATTGGCATGGTCAACATACTAGGTTCGGGGACCTCAATCTTCATGAATACTGGGGCTATCTTCCAAAACTTTCTCATTTTGTAATCAAGGGACCTCGAATACTATGCTTGCTTAATTTTAAGCCAATACGATATGTATGGGCATGGTCAACATACAAGGTTCGGGGACCTCAATCTTCATGAATACTGGGGCTATCTTCCAAAAGTTTATCATTTTGTAATCAAGAGACCTCGAATACTATGCTTGCTTAATTTTAAGCCAATACGATATGTATTTGCATGGTCAACATACAAGGTTCGGGGACCTCAATCTTCATGAACACTGGGGCTATCTTCCAAAAGTTTATCATTTTGTAATCAAGAGACCTCGAATACTATGCTTGCTTAATTTTAAGCCAATACGATATGTATTGGCATGGTCAACATACTAGGTTCGGGGACCTCAATATTCATGAATACTGGGGCTATCTTCCAAAAGTTTCTCATTTTGTAATCAAGAGACCTCGAATACAATGCTTGCTTTATTTTAAGCCAATACGATATGTATTGGCATGGTCAACATACTAGGTTCGGGGACCTCAATCTTCATGAATACTGGGGCTATCTTCCAAAACTTTCTCATTTTGTAATCAAGGGACCTCGAATACTATGCTTGCTTAATTTTAAGCCAATACGATATGTATGGGCATGGTCAACATACAAGGTTCGGGGACCTCAATCTTCATGAATACTGGGGCTATCTTCCAAAAGTTTATCATTTTGTAATCAAGAGACCTCGAATACTATGCTTGCTTAATTTTAAGCCAATACGATATGTATTGGCATGGTCAACATACTAGGTTCCGGGACCTCAATCTTCATGAATACTGGGGCTATCTTCCAAAACTTTCTCATTTTGTAATCAAGGGACCTCGAATACTATGCTTGCTTAATTGTAAGCCAATACGATATGTATTGGCATGGTCAACATACTACGTTCGGGGACCTCAATCTTCATGAATACTTGGGCTATCTTCCAAAAGTTTCTCATTTTGTAATCAAGAGACCTCGAATAATATGCTTGCTTAATTTTAAGCCAATACGATATGTATTGGCATGGTCAACATACTAGGTTCGGGGACCTCAATCTTCATGAATACTGGGGCTATCTTCCAAAAGTTTATCATTTTGTAATCAAGAGACCTCGAATACTATGCTTGCTTAATTTTAAGCCAATACGATATGTATTGGCATGGTCAACATACTAGGTTCGGGGACCTCAATCTTCATGAATACTGGGGCTATCTTCCAAAACTTTCTCATTTTGTAATCAAGGGACCTCGAATACTATGCTTGCTTAATTTTAAGCCAATACGATATGTATTGGCATGGTCAACATACAAGGTTCGGGGACCTCAATCTTCATGAATACTGGGGCTATCTTCCAAAAGTTTCTCATTTTGTAATCAAGAGACCTCGAATACTATGCTTGCTTTATTTTAAGCCAATACGATATGTATTGGCATGGTCAACATACTAGGTTCGGGGACCTCAATCTTCATGAATACAGGAGCTATCTTCCAAAAGTTTCTCATTTTGTAATCAAGAGACCTCGAATACTATGCTTGCTTTATTTTAAGCCAATACGATATGTATTGGCATGGTCAACATACTAGGTTCGGGGACCTCAATCTTCATGAATACTGGGGCTATCTTCCAAAACTTTCTCATTTTGTAATCAAGGGACCTCGAATACTATGCTTGCTTAATTTTAAGCCAATACGATATGTATGGGCATGGTCAACATACAAGGTTCGGGGACCTCAATCTTCATGAATACTGGGGCTATCTTCCAAAAGTTTATCATTTTGTAATCAAGAGACCTCGAATACTATGCTTGCTTAATTTTAAGCCAATACGATATGTATTGGCATGGTCAACATACAAGGTTCGGGGACCTCAATCTTCATGAACACTGGGGCTATCTTCCAAAAGTTTATCATTTTGTAATCAAGAGACCTCGAATACTATGCTTGCTTAATTTTAAGCCAATACGATATGTATTGGCATGGTCAACATACTAGGTTCGGGGACCTCAATATTCATGAATACTGGGGCTATCTTCCAAAAGTTTCTCATTTTGTAATCAAGAGACCTCGAATACTATGCTTGCTTTATTTTAAGCCAATACGATATGTATTGGCATGGTCAACATACTAGGTTCGGGGACCTCAATCTTCATGAATACTGGGGCTATCTTCCAAAACTTTCTCATTTTGTAATCAAGGGACCTCGAATACTATGCTTGCTTAATTTTAAGCCAATACGATATGTATTGGCATGGTCAACATACTAGGTTCGGGGACCTCAATCTTCATGAATACTGGGGCTATCTTCCAAAACTTTCTCATTTTGTAATCAAGGGACCTCGAATACTATGCTTGCTTAATTGTAAGCCAATACGATATGTATTGGCATGGTCAACATACTACGTTCGGGGACCTCAATCTTCATGAATACTTGGGCTATCTTCCAAAAGTTTCACATTTTGTAATCAAGAGACCTCGAATAATATGCTTGCTTAATTTTAAGCCAATACGATATGTATTGGCATGGTCAACATACTAGGTTCGGGGACCTCAATCTTCATGAATACTGGGGCTATCTTCCAAAACTTTCTCATTTTGTAATCAAGGGACCTCGAATACTATGCTTGCTTAATTTTAAGCCAATACGATATGTATGGGCATGGTCAACATACAAGGTTCGGGGACCTCAATCTTCATGAATACTGGGGCTATCTTCCAAAAGTTTATCATTTTGTAATCAAGAGACCTCGAATACTATGCTTGCTTAATTTTAAGCCAATACGATATGTATTTGCATGGTCAACATACAAGGTTCGGGGACCTCAATCTTCATGAACACTGGGGCTATCTTCCAAAAGTTTATCATTTTGTAATCAAGAGACCTCGAATACTATGCTTGCTTAATTTTAAGCCAATACGATATGTATTGGCATGGTCAACATACTAGGTTCGGGGACCTCAATATTCATGAATACTGGGGCTATCTTCCAAAAGTTTCTCATTTTGTAATCAAGAGACCTCGAATACTATGCTTGCTTAATTTTAAGCCAATACGATATGTATTGGCATGGTCAACATACTAGGTTCGGGGACCTCAATATTCATGAATACTGGGGCTATCTTCCAAAAGTTTCTCATTTTGTAATCAAGAGACCTCGAATACAATGCTTGCTTTATTTTAAGCCAATACGATATGTATTGGCATGGTCAACAAACTATGTTCGGGGACCTCAATCTTCATGAATACTGGGGCTATCTTCCAAAAGTTTCTTATTTTGTAATCAAGAGACCTCGAATACTATGCTTGCTTAGTTTTAAGCCAATACGATATGTATTGGCATGGTCAACAAACTAGGTTCGGGGACCTCAATCTTCATGAATACTGGGGCTATCTTCCAAAACTTTCTCATTTTGTAATCAAGGGACCTCGAATACTATGCTTGCTTAATTTTAAGCCAATACGATATGTATGGGCATGGTCAACATACAAGGTTCGGGGACCTCAATCTTCATGAATACTGGGGCTATCTTCCAAAAGTTTATCATTTTGTAATCAAGAGACCTCGAATACTATGCTTGCTTAATTTTAAGATAATACGATATGTATTGGCATGGTCAACATAAAAGGTTCGGGGATCTCAATCTTCATGAATACTGGGGCTATCTTCCAAAAGTTTCTTATTTTGTAATCAAGAGACCTCGAATACTATGCTTGCTTAGTTTTAAGCCAATACGATATGTATTGGCATGGTCAACATACAAGGTTCGGGGACCTCAATCTTCATGAACACTGGGGCTATCTTCCAAAAGTTTATCATTTTGTAATCAAGAGACCTCGAATACTATGCTTGCTTAATTTTAAGCCAATACGATATGTATTGGCATGGTCAACATACTAGGTTCGGGGACCTCAATCTTCATGAATACAGGAGCTATCTTCCAAAACTTTCTCGTTTTGTAATCAAGGGACCTCGAATACTATGCTTGTTTAATTTTAAGCCAAAACGATATGTATTGGCATGGTCAACAAACTATGTTCGGGGACCTCAATCTTCATGAATACTGGGGCTATCTTCCAAAAGTTTCTTATTTTGTAATCAAGAGACCTCGAATACTATGCTTGCTTAGTTTTAAGCCAATACGATATGTATTGGCATGGTCAACATACTAGGTTCGGGGACCTCAATCTTCATGAATACTGGGGCTATCTTCCAAAACTTTCTCATTTTGTAATCAAGGGACCTCGAATGCTATGCTTGCTTAATTTTAAGCCAATACGATATGTATGGGCATGGTCAACATACAAGGTTCGGGGACCTCAATCTTCATGAATACTGGGGCTATCTTCCAAAAGTTTATCATTTTGTAATCAAGAGACCTCGAATACTATGCTTGCTTAATTTTAAGATAATACGATATGTATTGGCATGGTCAACATAAAAGGTTCGGGGATCTCAATCTTCATGAATACTGGGGCTATCTTCCAAAAGTTTCTTATTTTGTAATCAAGAGACCTCGAATACTATGCTTGCTTAGTTTTAAGCCAATACGATATGTATTGGCATGGTCAACATACAAGGTTCGGGGACCTCAATCTTCATGAACACTGGGGCTATCTTCCAAAAGTTTATCATTTTGTAATCAAGAGACCTCGAATACTATGCTTGCTTAATTTTAAGCCAATACGATATGTATTGGCATGGTCAACATACTAGGTTCGGGGACCTCAATCTTCATGAATACAGGAGCTATCTTCCAAAACTTTCTCGTTTTGTAATCAAGGGACCTCGAATACTATGCTTGTTTAATTTTAAGCCAAAACGATATGTATTGGCATGGTCAACAAACTATGTTCGGGGACCTCAATCTTCATGAATACTGGGGCTATCTTCCAAAAGTTTCTTATTTTGTAATCAAGAGACCTCGAATACTATGCTTGCTTAGTTTTAAGCCAATACGATATGTATTGGCATGGTCAACATACAAGGTTCGGGGACCTCAATCTTCATGAACACTGGGGCTATCTTCCAAAAGTTTATCATTTTGTAATCAAGAGACCTCGAATACTATGCTTGCTTAATTTTAAGCCAATACGATATGTATTGGCATGGTCAACATACTAGGTTCGGGGACCTCAATCTTCATGAATACAGGAGCTATCTTCCAAAACTTTCTCGTTTTGTAATCAAGGGACCTCGAATACTATGCTTGTTTAATTTTAAGCCAAAACGATATGTATTGGCATGGTCAACAAACTATGTTCGGGGACCTCAATCTTCATGAATACTGGGGCTATCTTCCAAAAGTTTCTTATTTTGTAATCAAGAGACCTCGAATACTATGCTTGCTTAGTTTTAAGCCAATACGATATGTATTGGCATGGTCAACATACTAGGTTCGGGGACCTCAATCTTCATGAATACTGGGGCTATCTTCCAAAACTTTCTCATTTTGTAATCAAGGGACCTCGAATGCTATGCTTGCTTAATTTTAAGCCAATACGATATGTATGGGCATGGTCAACATACAAGGTTCGGGGACCTCAATCTTCATGAATACTGGGGCTATCTTCCAAAAGTTTATCATTTTGTAATCAAGAGACCTCGAATACTATGCTTGCTTAATTTTAAGATAATACGATATGTATTGGCATGGTCAACATAAAAGGTTCGGGGATCTCAATCTTCATGAATACTGGGGCTATCTTCCAAAAGTTTCTTATTTTGTAATCAAGAGACCTCGAATACTATGCTTGCTTAGTTTTAAGCCAATACGATATGTATTGGCATGGTCAACATACAAGGTTCGGGGACCTCAATCTTCATGAACACTGGGGCTATCTTCCAAAAGTTTCTTATTTTGTAATCAAGAGACCTCGAATACTATGCTTGCTTAGTTTTAAGCCAATACGATATGTATTGGCATGGTCAACATACTAGGTTCGGGGACCTCAATCTTCATGAATACTGGGGCTATCTTCCAAAACTTTCTCATTTTGTAATCAAGGGACCTCGAATGCTATGCTTGCTTAATTTTAAGCCAATACGATATGTATGGGCATGGTCAACATACAAGGTTCGGGGACCTCAATCTTCATGAATACTGGGGCTATCTTCCAAAAGTTTATCATTTTGTAATCAAGAGACCTCGAATACTATGCTTGCTTAATTTTAAGATAATACGATATGTATTGGCATGGTCAACATAAAAGGTTCGGGGATCTCAATCTTCATGAATACTGGGGCTATCTTCCAAAAGTTTCTTATTTTGTAATCAAGAGACCTCGAATACTATGCTTGCTTAGTTTTAAGCCAATACGATATGTATTGGCATGGTCAACATACAAGGTTCGGGGACCTCAATCTTCATGAACACTGGGGCTATCTTCCAAAAGTTTATCATTTTGTAATCAAGAGACCTCGAATACTATGCTTGCTTAATTTTAAGCCAATACGATATGTATTGGCATGGTCAACATACTAGGTTCGGGGACCTCAATCTTCATGAATACAGGAGCTATCTTCCAAAACTTTCTCGTTTTGTAATCAAGGGACCTCGAATACTATGCTTGTTTAATTTTAAGCCAAAACGATATGTATTGGCATGGTCAACAAACTATGTTCGGGGACCTCAATCTTCATGAATACTGGGGCTATCTTCCAAAAGTTTCTTATTTAGTAATCAAGAGACCTCGAATACTATGCTTGCTTAGTTTTAAGCCAATACGATATGTATTGGCATGGTCAACATACAAGGTTCGGGGACCTCAATCTTCATGAACACTGGGGCTATCTTCCAAAAGTTTATCATTTTGTAATCAAGAGACCTCGAATACTATGCTTGCTTAATTTTAAGCCAATACGATATGTATTGGCATGGTCAACATACTAGGTTCGGGGACCTCAATCTTCATGAATACAGGAGCTATCTTCCAAAACTTTCTCGTTTTGTAATCAAGGGACCTCGAATACTATGCTTGTTTAATTTTAAGCCAAAACGATATGTATTGGCATGGTCAACAAACTATGTTCGGGGACCTCAATCTTCATGAATACTGGGGCTATCTTCCAAAAGTTTCTTATTTTGTAATCAAGAGACCTCGAATACTATGCTTGCTTAGTTTTAAGCCAATACGATATGTATTGGCATGGTCAACATACTAGGTTCGGGGACCTCAATCTTCATGAATACTGGGGCTATCTTCCAAAAGTTTATCATTTTGTAATCAAGAGACCTCGAATACTATGCTTGCTTAATTTTAAGCCAATACGATATGTATTGGCATGGTCAACATACTAGGTTCGGGGACCTCAATATTCATGAATACTGGGGCTATCTTCCAAAAGTTTCTCATTTTGTAATCAAGAGACCTCGAATACTATGCTTGCTTTATTTTAAGCCAATACGATATGTATTGGCATGGTCAACATACTAGGTTCGGGGACCTCAATCTTCATGAATACTGGGGCTATCTTCCAAAACTTTCTCATTTTGTAATCAAGGGACCTCGAATACTATGCTTGCTTAATTGTAAGCCAATACGATATGTATTGGCATGGTCAACATACTACGTTCGGGGACCTCAATCTTCATGAATACTTGGGCTATCTTCCAAAAGTTTCTCATTTTGTAATCAAGAGACCTCGAATAATATGCTTGCTTAATTTTAAGCCAATACGATATGTATTGGCATGGTCAACATACTAGGTTCGGGGACCTCAATCTTCATGAATACTGGGGCTATCTTCCAAATCTTTCTCATTTTGTAATCAAGGGACCTCGAATACTATGCTTGCTTAATTTTAAGCCAATACGATATGTATGGGCATGGTCAACATACAAGGTTCGGGGACCTCAATCTTCATGAATACTGGGGCTATCTTCCAAAAGTTTATCATTTTGTAATCAAGAGACCTCGAATACTATGCTTGCTTAATTTTAAGCCAATACGATATGTATTGGCATGGTCAACAAACTAGGTTCGGGGACCTCAATCTTCATGAATACTGGGGCTATCTTTCAAAAGTTTCTTATTTTGTAATCAAGAGACCTCGGATACTATGCTTGCTTAGTTTTAAGCCAATACGATATGTATTGGCATGGTTAACATACAAGGTTCGGGGACCTCAATCTTCATGAATACTGGGGCTATCTTCCAAAAGTTTCTCATTTTGTAATCAAGAGACCTCGAATACTATGCTTGCTTTATTTTAAGCCAATACGATATGTATTGGCATGGTCAACATACAAGGTTCGGGGACCTCAATCTTCATGAATACTGGGGCTATCTTCCAAAAGTTTATCATTTTGTAATCAAGAGACCTCGAATACTATGCTTGCTTAATTTTAAGCCAATACGATATGTATTGGCATGGTCAACATACTAGGTTCGGGGACCTCAATCGTCATGAATATTGGGGCTATCTTCCAAAACTTTCTCATTTTGTAATCAAGGGACCTCGAATACTATGCTTGCTTAATTTTAAGAAAATACGATATGTATGGGCATGGTCAGCATAGAAGGTTCGGGGACCTCAATTTTCATGAATACTGGGGCTATCTTCCAAAAGTTTATCATTTTGTAATCAAGAGACCTCGAATACTATGCTTGCTTAATTTTAAGCCAATACGATATGTATTGGCATGGTCAACATACTAGGTTCGTCGACCTCAATCTTCATGAATACTGGGGCTATCTTCCAAAACTTTCTCATTTTGTAATCAAGGGACCTCGAATACTATGCTTGCTTAATTGTAAGCCAATACGATATGTATTGGCATGGTCAACATACTAGGTTCGGGGACCTCAATCTTCATGAATACTGGGGCTATCTTCCAAAACTTTCTCATTTTGTAATCAAGGGACCTCGAATACTATGCTTGCTTAATTTTAAGCCAATACGATATGTATGGGCATGGTCAACATACAAGGTTCGGGGACCTCAATCTTCATGAATACTGGGGCTATCTTCCAAAAGTTTATCATTTTGTAATCAAGAGACCTCGGATACTATGCTTGCTTAGTTTTAAGCCAATACGATATGTATTGGCATGGTTAACATACAAGGTTCGGGGACCTCAATCGTCATGAATATTGGGGCTATCTTCCAAAACTTTCTCATTTTGTAATCAAGGGACCTCGAATACTATGCTTGCTTAATTTTAAGATAATACGATATGTATTGGCATGGTCAACATAAAAGGTTCGGGGACCTCAATCTTCATGAATACTGGGGCTATCTTCCAAAAGTTTCTTATTTTGTAATCAAGAGACCTCGAATACTATGCTTGCTTAGTTTTAAGCCAATACGATATGTATTGGCATGGTCAACATACAAGGTTTGGGGACCTCAATCTTCATGAATACTGTGGCTATCTTCCAAAAGTTTCTCATTTTGTAATCAAGAGACCTCGAATACTATGCTTGCTTTATTTTAAGCCAATACGATATGTATTGGCATGGTCAACATAGTAGGTTCGGGGACCTCAATCTTCATGAATACTGGGGCTATCTTCCAAAACTTTCTCATTTTGTAATCAAGGGACCTCGAATACTATGCTTGCTTAAAGGAACCATGCACTGAATGTTTCTACAGTAGTACATTAGAGCCATTTTGAACGCGCGCCCTCAAATATTTGGCCCTTCTGCTAGTTAGAGAGCGTGTGAAATAAGAGGGTGGCTAACAGCTACAGTACAAAATTCTGGCCGAGCCATATTTTGCGCACTCTTAACTTTGTTGCAAGTGGACAAAAATGGTTCAAACTTTCTAGATGTATGTTTTAGAGAGACGCGAATAGTTACAAGTTCATAAAACCATATGTTAACTATTCCGTGAACTGCTCCTTTAATTGTAAGCCAATACGATATGTATTGGCATGGTCAACACACAAGGATTTGGGGACCTCAATCGTCATGAATATTGGGGCTATCTTCCAAAACTTTCTCATTTTGTAATCAAGGGACCTCGAATACTATGCTTGCTTAATTTTAAGCCAATACGATATGTATTGGCATGGTCAACAAACTAGGTTCGGGGACCTCAATCTTCATGAATACTGGGGCTATCTTCCAAAACTTTCTCATTTTGTAATCAAGGGACCTCGAATACTATGCTTGCTTAAAGGAACCATGCACTGAATGTTTCTACAGTAGTACATTAGAGCCATTTTGAACGCGCGCCCTCAAATATTTGGCTCTTCTGCTAGTTAGAGAGCGTGTGAAATAAGAGGGTGGCTAACAGTTACAGTACAAAATTTTGGCCGAGCCATATTTTGCGCACTCTTAACTTTGTTGCAAGTGGACAAAAATGGTTCAAACTTTCTAGATGTATGTTTTAGAGAGACGCGAATAGTTACAAGTTCATAAAACCATATGTTAACTATTCCGTGAACTGCTCCTTTAATTGTAAGCCAATACGATATGTATTGGCATGGTCAACATACAAGGATTTGGGGACCTCAATCGTCATGAATATTGGGGCTATCTTCCAAAACTTTCTCATTTTGTAATCAAGGGACCTCGAATACTATGCTTGCTTAATTTTAAGCCAAAACGATATGTATTGGCATGGTCAACAAACTATGTTCGGGGACCTCAATCTTCATGAATACTGGGGCTATCTTCCAAAAGTATATCATTTTGTAATCAAGAGACCTCGAATACTATGCTTGCTTAATTTTAAGATAATACGATATGTATTGGCATGGTCAACATAAAAGGTTCGGGGACCTCAATCTTCATGAATACTGGGGCTATCTTCCAAAAGTTTCTTATTTTGTAATCAAGAGACCTCGAATACTATGCTTGCTTAGTTTTAAGCCAATACGATATGTATTGGCATGGTCAACATACAAGGTTCGGGGACCTCAATCTTCATGAATACTGCGGCTATCTTCCAAAAGTTTCTCATTTTGTAATCAAGAGACCTCGAATACTATGCTTGCTTTATTTTAAGCCAATACGATATGTATTGGCATGGTCAACATAGTAGGTTCGGGGACCTCAATCTTCATGAATACTGGGGCTATCTTCCAAAACTTTCTCATTTTGTAATCAAGGGACCTCGAATACTATGCTTGCTTAAAGGAACCATGCACTGAATGTTTCTACAGTAGTACATTAGAGCCATTTTGAACGCGCGCCCTCAAATATTTGGCCCTTCTGCTAGTTAGAGAGCGTGTGAAATAAGAGGGTGGCTAACAGCTACAGTACAAAATTCTGGCCGAGCCATATTTTGCGCACTCTTAACTTTGTTGCAAGTGGACAAAAATGGTTCAAACTTTCTAGATGTATGTTTTAGAGAGACGCGAATAGTTACAAGTTCATAAAACCATATGTTAACTATTCCGTGAACTGCTCCTTTAATTGTAAGCCAATACGATATGTATTGGCATGGTCAACATACAAGGATTTGGGGACCTCAATCGTCATGAATATTGGGGCTATCTTCCAAAACTTTCTCATTTTGTAATCAAGGGACCTCGAATACTATGCTTGCTTAATTTTAAGCCAATACGATATGTATGGGCATGGTCAACATACAAGGTTCGGGGACCTCAATCTTCATGAATACTGGGGCTATCTTCCAAAAGTTTATCATTTTGTAATCAAGAGACCTCGAATACTATGCTTGCTTAATTTTAAGCCAATACGATATGTATTGGCATGGTCAACATACTAGGTTCGTCGACCTCAATCTTCATGAATACTGGGGCTATCTTCCAAAAGTTTCTCATTTTGTAATCAAGGGACCTCGAATACTATGCTTGCTTAATTTTAAGCCAATACGATATGTATTGGCATGGTCAACAAACTAGGTTCGGGGACCTCAATCTTCATGAATACTGGGGCTATCTTCCAAAACTTTCTCATTTTGTAATCAAGGGACCTCGAATACTATGCTTGCTTAAAGGAACCATGCACTGAATGTTTCTACAGTAGTACATTAGAGCCATTTTGAACGCGCGCCCTCAAATATTTGGCTCTTCTGCTAGTTAGAGAGCGTGTGAAATAAGAGGGTGGCTAACAGTTACAGTACAAAATTTTGGCCGAGCCATATTTTGCGCACTCTTAACTTTGTTGCAAGTGGACAAAAATGGTTCAAACTTTCTAGATGTATGTTTTAGAGAGACGCGAATAGTTACAAGTTCATAAAACCATATGTTAACTATTCCGTGAACTGCTCCTTTAATTGTAAGCCAATACGATATGTATTGGCATGGTCAACAAACTAGGTTCGGGGACCTCAATCTTCATGAATACTGGGGCTTTCTTCCAAAAGTTTCTTATTTTGTAATCAAGAGACCTCGAATACTATGCTTGCTTAGTTTTAAGCCAATACGATATGTATTGGCATGGTCAACAAACTGGGTTCGGGGACCTCAATCTTCATGAATACTGGGGCTTTCTTCCAAAAGTTTCTTATTTTGTAATCAAGGGACCTCGAATACTATGCTTGTTTAATTTTCAGCCAATACGATATGTATTGGCATGGTCAACATACTAGGTTCGGGGACCTCAATCTTCATGAATACTGGGGCTATCTTCCAAAAGTTTATCATTTTGTAATCAAGAGACCTCGAATACTATGCTTGCTTAATTTTAAGCCATTACGATATGTATTGGCATGGTCAACATACAAGGATTTGGGGACCTCAATCGTCATGAATTTTGGGGCTATCTTCCAAAATTTTCTCATTTTGTAATCAAGGGACCTCGAATACTATGCTTGCTTAATTTTAAGCCAATACGATATGTATGGGCATGGTCAACATACAAGGTTCGGGGACCTCAATCTTCATGAATACTGGGGCTATCTTCCAAAACTTTCTCGTTTTGTAATCAAGGGACCTCGAATACTATGCTTGTTTAATTTTAAGCCAATACGATATGTATTGGCATGGTCAACATACTAGGTTCGGGGACCTCAATCTTCATGAATACTGGGGCTATCTTCCAAAGGTTTCTCATTTTGTAATCAAGGGACCTCGAATACTATGCTTGCTTAATTTTAAGCCATTACGATATGTATTGGCATGGTCAACATACAAGGATTTGGGGACCTCAATCGTCATGAATACTGGGGCTATCTTCCAAAACTTTCTCATTTTGTAATCAAGGGACCTCGAATACTATGCTTGCTTAATTGTAAGCCAATACGATATGTATTGCCATGGTCAACATACTAGGTTCGGGGACCTCAATCTTCATGAATACTGGGGCTATCTTCCAAAGGTTTCTCATTTTGTAATCAAGGGACCTCGAATACTATGCTTGCTTAATTTTAAGCCATTACGATATGTATTGGCATGGTCAACATACAAGGATTTGGGGACCTCAATCGTCATGAATACTGGGGCTATCTTCCAAAACTTTCTCATTTTGTAATCAAGGGACCTCGAATACTATGCTTGCTTAATTGTAAGCCAATACGATATGTATTGCCATGGTCAACATACAAGGTTCGGGGACCTCAATCTTCATGAATACTGGGGCTATCTTCCAAAACTTTCTCGTTTTGTAATCAAGGGACCTCGAATACTATGCTTGTTTAATTTTAAGCCAATACGATATGTATTGGCATGGTCAACATACTAGGTTCGGGGACCTCAATCTTCATGAATACTGGGGCTATCTTCCAAAAGTATATCATTTTGTAATCAAGAGACCTCGAATACTATACTAGCTTAATTTTAAGCCAATACGATATGTATTGGCATGGTCAACATACTAGGTTCGGGGACCTCAATATTCATGAATACTGGGGCTATCTTCCAAAAGTTTCTCATTTTGTAATCAAGAGACCTCGAATACAATGCTTGCTTTATTTTAAGCCAATACGATATGTATTGGCATGGTCAACATACTAGGTTCGGGGACCTCAATCTTCATGAATACTGGGGCTATCTTCCAAAACTTTCTCATTTTGTAATCAAGGGACCTCGAATACTATGCTTGCTTAATTGTAAGCCAATACGATATGTATTGCCATGGTCAACATACTAGGTTCGGGGACCTCAATCTTCATGAATACTTGGGTTATCTTCCAAAAGTTTCTCATTTTGTAATCAAGAGACCTCGAATACTATGCTTGCTTAATTTTAAGCCAATACGATATGTATTGGCATGGTCAACATACTAGGTTCGTCGACCTCAATCTTCATGAATACTGGGGCTATCTTCCAAAAGTTTCTCATTTTGTAATCAAGGGACCTCGAATACTATGCTTGCTTAATTTTAAGCCAATACGATATGTATTGGCATGGTCAACAAACTAGGTTCGGGGACCTCAATCTTCATGAATACTGTGGCTATCTTCCAAAAGTTTCTCATTTTGTAATCAAGAGACCTCGAATACTATGCTTGCTTTATTTTAAGCCAATACGATATGTATTGGCATGGTCAACATACTAGGTTCGGGGACCTCAATCTTCATGAATACTGGGGCTATCTTCCAAAACTTTCTCATTTTGTAATCAAGGGACCTCGAATACTATGCTTGCTTAATTTTAAGAAAATACGATATGTATGGGCATGGTCAGCATACAAGGTTCGGGGACCTCAATTTCATGAATACTGGGGCTATCTTCCAAAAGTTTATCATTTTGTAATCAAGAGACCTCGAATACTATGCTTGCTTAATTTTAAGCCAATACGATATGTATTGGCATGGTCAACATACTAGGTTCGTCGACCTCAATCTTCATGAATACTGGGGCTATCTTCCAAAAGTTTCTCATTTTGTAATCAAGGGACCTCGAATACTATGCTTGCTTAATTTTAAGCCAATACGATATGTATTGGCATGGTCAACAAACTAGGTTCGGGGACCTCAATCTTCATGAATACTGTGGCTATCTTCCAAAAGTTTCTCATTTTGTAATCAAGAGACCTCGAATACTATGCTTGCTTTATTTTAAGCCAATACGATATGTATTGGCATGGTCAACATACTAGGTTCGGGGACCTCAATCTTCATGAATACTGGGGCTATCTTCCAAAACTTTCTCATTTTGTAATCAAGGGACCTCGAATACTATGCTTGCTTAAAGGAACCATGCACTGAATGTTTCTACAGTAGTACATTAGAGCCATTTTGAACGCGCGCCCTCAAATATTTGGCCCTTCTGCTAGTTAGAGAGCGTGTGAAATAAGAGGGTGGCTAACAGCTACAGTACAAAATTTTGGCCGAGCCATATTTTGCGCACTCTTAACTTTGTTGCAAGTGGACAAAAATGGTTCAAACTTTCTAGATGTATGTTTTAGAGAGACGCGAATAGTTACAAGTTCATAAAACCATATGTTAACTATTCCGTGAACTGCTCCTTTAATTGTAAGCCAATACGATATGTATTGGCATGGTCAACAAACTAGGTTCGGGGACCTCAATCTTCATGAATACTGGGGCTATCTTCCAAAAGTATACCATTTTGTAATCAAGAGACCTCGAATACTATGCTTGCTTAATTTTAAGCCAATACGATATGTATTGGCATGGTCAACATACTAGGTTCGGGGACCTCAATCTTCATGAATACTGGGGCTATCTTCCAAAACTTTCTCATTTTGTAATCAAGGGACCTCGAATACTATGCTTGCTTAATTTTAAGCCAATACGATATGTATTGGCATGGTCAACATACAAGGATTTGGGGACCTCAATCTTCATGAATACTTGGGTTATCCTCCAAAAGTTTCTCATTTTGTAATCAAGAGACCTCGAATACTATGCTTGCTTAATTTTAAGCCAATACGATATGTATTGGCATGGTCAACATACTAGGTTCGGGGACCTCAATCTTCATGAATACTGGGGCTATCTTCCAAAACTTTCTCATTTTGTAATCAAGGGACCTCGAATACTATGCTTGCTTAATTTTAAGCCAATACGATATGTATTGGCATGGTCAACAAACTAGGTTCTGGGACCTCAATCTTCATGAATACTGGGGCTATCTTCCAAAAGTATATCATTTTGTAATCAAGAGACCTCGAATACTATACTAGCTTAATTTTAAGCCAATACGATATGTATTGGCATGGTCAACATACTAGGTTCGGGGACCTCAATATTCATGAATACTGGGGCTATCTTCCAAAACTTTCTCATTTTGTAATCAAGGGACCTCGAATACTATGCTTGCTTAATTGTAAGCCAATACGATATGTATTGCCATGGTCAACATACTAGGTTCGTCGACCTCAATCTTCATGAATACTGGGGCTATCTTCCAAAAGTTTCTCATTTTGTAATCAAGGGACCTCGAATACTATGCTTGCTTAATTTTAAGCCAATACGATATGTATTGGCATGGTCAACAAACTAGGTTCGGGGACCTCAATCTTCATGAATACTGTGGCTATCTTCCAAAAGTTTCTCATTTTGTAATCAAGAGACCTCGAATACTATGCTTGCTTTATTTTAAGCCAATACGATATGTATTGGCATGGTCAACATACTAGGTTCGGGGACCTCAATCTTCATGAATACTGGGGCTATCTTCCAAAACTTTCTCATTTTGTAATCAAGGGACCTCGAATACTATGCTTGCTTAAAGGAACCATGCACTGAATGTTTCTACAGTAGTACATTAGAGCCATTTTGAACGCGCGCCCTCAAATATTTGGCCCTTCTGCTAGTTAGAGAGCGTGTGAAATAAGAGGGTGGCTAACAGCTACAGTACAAAATTTTGGCCGAGCCATATTTTGCGCACTCTTAACTTTGTTGCAAGTGGACAAAAATGGTTCAAACTTTCTAGATGTATGTTTTAGAGAGACGCGAATAGTTACAAGTTCATAAAACCATATGTTAACTATTCCGTGAACTGCTCCTTTAATTGTAAGCCAATACGATATGTATTGGCATGGTCAACAAACTAGGTTCGGGGACCTCAATCTTCATGAATACTGGGGCTATCTTCCAAAAGTATACCATTTTGTAATCAAGAGACCTCGAATACTATGCTTGCTTAATTTTAAGCCAATACGATATGTATTGGCATGGTCAACATACTAGGTTCGGGGACCTCAATCTTCATGAATACTGGGGCTATCTTCCAAAACTTTCTCATTTTGTAATCAAGGGACCTCGAATACTATGCTTGCTTAATTTTAAGCCAATACGATATGTATTGGCATGGTCAACATACAAGGATTTGGGGACCTCAATCTTCATGAATACTTGGGTTATCTTCCAAAAGTTTCTCATTTTGTAATCAAGAGACCTCGAATACTATGCTTGCTTAATTTTAAGCCAATACGATATGTATTGGCATGGTCAACATACTAGGTTCGGGGACCTCAATCTTCATGAATACTGGGGCTATCTTCCAAAACTTTCTCATTTTGTAATCAAGGGACCTCGAATACTATGCTTGCTTAATTTTAAGCCAATACGATATGTATTGGCATGGTCAACAAACTAGGTTCGGGGACCTCAATCTTCATGAATACTGGGGCTATCTTCCAAAAGTATATCATTTTGTAATCAAGAGACCTCGAATACTATACTAGCTTAATTTTAAGCCAATACGATATGTATTGGCATGGTCAACATACTAGGTTCGGGGACCTCAATATTCATGAATACTGGGGCTATCTTCCAAAACTTTCTCATTTTGTAATCAAGGGACCTCGAATACTATGCTTGCTTAATTGTAAGCCAATACGATATGTATTGCCATGGTCAACATACTAGGTTCGGGGACCTCAATCTTCATGAATACTGGGGCTATCTTCCAAAAGTTTCTCATTTTGTAATCAAGGGACCTCGAATACTATGCTTGCTTAATTTTAAGCCAATACGATATGTATTGGCATGGTCAACAAACTAGGTTCGGGGACCTCAATCTTCATGAATACTGTGGCTATCTTCCAAAAGTTTCTCATTTTGTAATCAAGAGACCTCGAATACTATGCTTGCTTATTTTAAGCCAATACGATATGTATTGGCATGGTCAACATACTAGGTTCGGGGACCTCAATCTTCATGAATACTGGGGCTATCTTCCAAAACTTTCTCATTTTGTAATCAAGGGACCTCGAATACTATGCTTGCTTAAAGGAACCATGCACTGAATGTTTCTACAGTAGTACATTAGAGCCATTTTGAACGCGCGCCCTCAAATATTTGGCCCTTCTGCTAGTTAGAGAGCGTGTGAAATAAGAGGGTGGCTAACAGCTACAGTACAAAATTTTGGCCGAGCCATATTTTGCGCACTCTTAACTTTGTTGCAAGTGGACAAAAATGGTTCAAACTTTCTAGATGTATGTTTTAGAGAGACGCGAATAGTTACAAGTTCATAAAACCATATGTTAACTATTCCGTGAACTGCTCCTTTAATTGTAAGCCAATACGATATGTATTGGCATGGTCAACAAACTAGGTTCGGGGACCTCAATCTTCATGAATACTGGGGCTATCTTCCAAAAGTATTCCATTTTGTAATCAAGAGACCTCGAATACTATGCTTGCTTAATTTTAAGCCAATACGATATGTATTGGCATGGTCAACATACTAGGTTCGGGGACCTCAATCTTCATGAATACTGGGGCTATCTTCCAAAACTTTCTCATTTTGTAATCAAGGGACCTCGAATACTATGCTTGCTTAATTTTAAGCCAATACGATATGTATTGGCATGGTCAACATACAAGGATTTGGGGACCTCAATCTTCATGAATACTTGGGCTATCTTCCAAAAGTTTCTCATTTTGTAATCAAGAGACCTCGAATACTATGCTTGCTTAATTTTAAGCCAATACGATATGTATTGGCATGGTCAACATACTAGGTTCGGGGACCTCAATCTTCATGAATACTGGGGCTATCTTCCAAAACTTTCTCATTTTGTAATCAAGGGACCTCGAATACTATGCTTGCTTAATTTTAAGCCAATACGATATGTATTGGCATGGTCAACAAACTAGGTTCGGGGACCTCAATCTTCATGAATACTGGGGCTATCTTCCAAAAGTATATCATTTTGTAATCAAGAGACCTCGAATACTATGCTTGCTTAATTTTAAGCCAATACGATATGTATTGGCATGGTCAACATACTAGGTTCGGGGACCTCAATATTCATGAATACTGGGGCTATCTTCCAAAACTTTCTCATTTTGTAATCAAGGGACCTCGAATACTATGCTTGCTTAATTGTAAGCCAATACGATATGTATTGCCATGGTCAACATACTAGGTTCGGGGACCTCAATCTTCATGAATACTTGGGCTATCTTCCAAAAGTTTCTCATTTTGTAATCAAGAGACCTCGAATACTATGCTTGCTTAATTTTAAGCCAATACGATATGTATTGGCATGGTCAACATACTAGGTTCGGGGACCTCAATCTTCATGAATACTGGGGCTATCTTCCAAAACTTTCTCATTTTGTAATCAAGGGACCTCGAATACTATGCTTGCTTAATTTTAAGCCAATACGATATGTATTGGCATGGTCAACATACAAGGATTTGGGGACCTCAATCGTCATGAATACTGGGGCTATCTTCCAAAACTTTCTCATTTTGTAATCAAGGGACCTCGAATACTATGCTTGCTTAATTTTAAGCCAATACGATATGTATTGGCATGGTCAACAAACTAGGTTCGGGGACCTCAATCTTCATGAATACTGGGGCTATCTTCCAAAAGTTTCTCATTTTGTAATCAAGAGACCTCGAATACTATGCTTGCTTAATTTTAAGCCAATACGATATGTATTGGCATGGTCAACATACTAGGTTCGGGGACCTCAATATTCATGAATACTGGGGCTATCTTCCAAAACTTTCTCATTTTGTAATCAAGGGACCTCGAATACTATGCTTGCTTAATTGTAAGCCAATACGATATGTATTGCCATGGTCAACATACTAGGTTCGGGGACCTCAATCTTCATGAATACTTGGGCTATCTTCCAAAAGTTTCTCATTTTGTAATCAAGAGACCTCGAATACTATGCTTGCTTAATTTTAAGCCAATACGATATGTATTGGCATGGTCAACATACTAAGTTCGGGGACCTCAATCTTCATGAATACTGGGGCTATCTTCCAAAAGTTTCTCATTTTGTAATCAAGGGACCTCGAATACTATGCTTGCTTAATTTTAAGCCAATACGATATGTATTGGCATGGTCAACATACAAGGTTTGGGGACCTCAATCGTCATGAATACTGGGGCTATCTTCCAAAACTTTCTCATTTTGTAATCAAGGGACCTCGAATACTATGCTTGCTTAATTGTAAGCCAATACGATATGTATTGGCATGGTCAACAAACTAGGTTCGGGGACCTCAATCTTCATGAATACTGGGGCTATCTTCCAAAAGTTTCTCATTTTGTAATCAAGAGACCTCGAATACTATGCTTGCTTAATTTTAAGCCAATACGATATGTATTGGCATGGTCAACATACTAGGTTCGGGGACCTCAATCTTCATGAATACTGGGGCTATCTTCCAAAACTTTCTCATTTTGTAATCAAGGGACCTCGAATACTATGCTTGCTTAATTTTAAGCCAATACGATATGTATTGGCATGGTCAACATACTAGGTTCGGGGACCTCAATCTTCATGAATACTGGGGCTATCTTCCAAAAGTTTCTCATTTTGTAATCAAGAGACCTCGAATACTATGCTTGCTTAATTTTAAGCCAATACGATATGTATTGGCATGGTCAACATACTAGGTTCGGGGACCTCAATCTTCATGAATACTGGGGCTATCTTCCAAAACTTTCTCATTTTGTAATCAAGGGACCTCGAATACTATGCTTGCTTAATTTTAAGCCAATACGATATGTATTGGCATGGTCAACATACAAGGTTTGGGGACCTCAATCTTCATGAATATTGGGGCTATCTTCCAAAACTTTCTCATTTTGTAATCAAGGGACCTCGAATACTATGCTTGCTTAATTTTAAGCCAATACGATATGTATTGGCATGGTCAACATACAAGGTTCGGGGACCTCAATCTTCATGAATACTGGGGCTATCTTCCAAAAGTTTCTCATTTTGTAATCAAGAGACCTCGAATACTATGCTTGCTTAATTTTAAGCCAATACGATATGTATTGGCATGGTCAACAAACTAGGTTCGGGGACCTCAATCTTCATGAATACTGGTGGCTATCTTCCAAAAGTTTCTCATTTTGTAATCAAGAGACCTCGAATACTATGCTTGCTTTATTTTAAGCCAATACGATATGTATTGGCATGGTCAACATACTAGGTTCGGGGACCTCAATCTTCATGAATACTGGGGCTATCTTCCAAAACTTTCTCATTTTGTAATCAAGGGACCTCGAATACTATGCTTGCTTAAAGGAACCATGCACTGAATGTTTCTACAGTAGTACATTAGAGCCATTTTGAACGCGCGCCCTCAAATATTTGGCCCTTCTGCTAGTTAGAGAGCGTGTGAAATAAGAGGGTGGCTAACAGCTACAGTACAAAATTTTGGCCGAGCCATATTTTGCGCACTCTTAACTTTGTTGCAAGTGGACAAAAATGGTTCAAACTTTCTAGATGTATGTTTTAGAGAGACGCGAATAGTTACAAGTTCATAAAACCATATGTTAACTATTCCGTGAACTGCTCCTTAATTGTAAGCCAATACGATATGTATTGGCATGGTCAACAAACTAGGTTCGGGGACCTCAATCTTCATGAATACTGGGGCTATCTTCCAAAAGTTTCCATTTTGTAATCAAGAGACCTCGAATACTATGCTTGCTTAATTTTAAGCCAATACGATATGTATTGGCATGGTCAACATACTAGGTTCGGGGACCTCAATCTTCATGAATACTGGGGCTATCTTCCAAAACTTTCTCATTTTGTAATCAAGGGACCTCGAATACTATGCTTGCTTAATTTTAAGCCAATACGATATGTATTGGCATGGTCAACATACAAGGTTGGGGACCTCAATCTTCATGAATACTTGGGCTATCTTCCAAAAGTTTCTCATTTTGTAATCAAGAGACCTCGAATACTATGCTTGCTTAATTTTAAGCCAATACGATATGTATTGGCATGGTCAACATACTAGGTTCGGGGACCTCAATCTTCATGAATACTGGGGCTATCTTCCAAAACTTTCTCATTTTGTAATCAAGGGACCTCGAATACTATGCTTGCTTAATTTTAAGCCAATACGATATGTATTGGCATGGTCAACAAACTAGGTTCGGGGACCTCAATCTTCATGAATACTGGGGCTATCTTCCAAAAGTTTCTCATTTTGTAATCAAGAGACCTCGAATACTATGCTTGCTTAATTTTAAGCCAATACGATATGTATTGGCATGGTCAACATACTAGGTTCGGGGACCTCAATCTTCATGAATACTGGGGCTATCTTCCAAAACTTTCTCATTTTGTAATCAAGGGACCTCGAATACTATGCTTGCTTAATTGTAAGCCAATACGATATGTATTGGCATGGTCAACATACTAGGTTCGGGGACCTCAATCTTCATGAATACTGGGGCTATCTTCCAAAACTTTCTCATTTTGTAATCAAGGGACCTCGAATACTATGCTTGCTTAATTTTAAGCCAATACGATATGTATTGGCATGGTCAACATACTAGGTTCGGGGACCTCAATCTTCATGAATACTGGGGCTATCTTCCAAAAGTTTCTCATTTTGTAATCAAGAGACCTCGAATACTATGCTTGCTTAATTTTAAGCCAATACGATATGTATTGGCATGGTCAACATACTAGGTTCGGGGACCTCAATCTTCATGAATACTGGGGCTATCTTCCAAAACTTTCTCATTTTGTAATCAAGGGACCTCGAATACTATGCTTGCTTAATTTTAAGCCAATACGATATGTATTGGCATGGTCAACATACAAGGTTTGGGGACCTCAATCTTCATGAATACTGGGGCTATCTTCCAAAACTTTCTCATTTTGTAATCAAGGGACCTCGAATACTATGCTTGCTTAATTTTAAGCCAATACGATATGTATTGGCATGGTCAACAAACTAGGTTCGGGGACCTCAATCTTCATGAATACTGGGGCTATCTTCCAAAAGTTTCTCATTTTGTAATCAAGAGACCTCGAATACTATGCTTGCTTAATTTTAAGCCAATACGATATGTATTGGCATGGTCAACATACTAGGTTCGGGGACCTCAATATTCATGAATACTGGGGCTATCTTCCAAAACTTTCTCATTTTGTAATCAAGGGACCTCGAATACTATGCTTGCTTAATTGTAAGCCAATACGATATGTATTGGCATGGTCAACATACTAGGTTCGGGGACCTCAATCTTCATGAATACTTGGGCTATCTTCCAAAAGTTTCTCATTTTGTAATCAAGAGACCTCGAATACTATGCTTGCTTAATTTTAAGCCAATACGATATGTATTGGCATGGTCAACATACTAAGTTCGGGGACCTCAATCTTCATGAATACTGGGGCTATCTTCCAAAAGTTTCTCATTTTGTAATCAAGGGACCTCGAATACTATGCTTGCTTAATTTTAAGCCAATACGATATGTATTGGCATGGTCAACATACAAGGTTTGGGGACCTCAATCTTCATGAATACTGGGGCTATCTTCCAAAACTTTCTCATTTTGTAATCAAGGGACCTCGAATACTATGCTTGCTTAATTTAAGCCAATACGATATGTATTGGCATGGTCAACAAACTAGGTTCGGGGACCTCAATCTTCATGAATACTGGGGCTATCTTCCAAAAGTTTCTCATTTTGTAATCAAGGGACCTCGAATACTATGCTTGCTTAATTTTAAGCCAATACGATATGTATTGGCATGGTCAACATACTAGGTTCGGGGACCTCAATCTTCATGAATACTGGGGCTATCTTCCAAAAGTTTCTCATTTTGTAATCAAGGGACCTCGAATACTATGCTTGCTTAATTTTAAGCCAATACGATATGTATTGGCATGGTCAACATACTAGGTTCGGGGACCTCAATCTTCATGAATACTGGGGCTATCTTCCAAAACTTTCTCATTTTGTAATCAAGAGACCTCGAATACTATGCTTGCTTAATTTTAAGCCAATACGATATGTATTGGCATGGTCAACATACTAGGTTCGGGGACCTCAATCTTCATGAATACTGGGGCTATCTTCCAAAAGTTTCTCATTTTGTAATCAAGGGACCTCGAATACTATGCTTGCTTAATTTTAAGCCAATACGATATGTATTGGCATGGTCAACATACTAGGTTCGGGGACCTCAATCTTCATGAATACTGGGGCTATCTTCCAAAACTTTCTCATTTTGTAATCAAGAGACCTCGAATACTATGCTTGCTTAATTTTAAGCCAATACGATATGTATTGGCATGGTCAACATACTAGGTTCGGGGACCTCAATCTTCATGAATACTGGGGCTATCTTCCAAAAGTTTCTCATTTTGTAATCAAGGGACCTCGAATACTATGCTTGCTTAATTTTAAGCCAATACGATATGTATTGGCATGGTCAACATACAAGGTTCGGGGACCTCAATCTTCATGAATACTGGGGCTATCTTCCAAAACTTTCTCATTTTGTAATCAAGGGACCTCGAATACTATGCTTGCTTAATTTTAAGCCAATACGATATGTATTGGCATGGTCAACATACTAGGTTCGGGGACCTCAATCTTCATGAATACTGGGGCTATCTTCCAAAAGTTTCTCATTTTGTAATCAAGGGACCTCGAATACTATGCTTGCTTAATTTTAAGCCAATACGATATGTATTGGCATGGTCAACATACTAGGTTCGGGGACCTCAATCTTCATGAATACTGGGGCTATCTTCCAAAAGTTTCTCATTTTGTAATCAAGGGACCTCGAATACTATGCTTGCTTAATTTTAAGCCAATACGATATGTATTGGCATGGTCAACATACTAGGTTCGGGGACCTCAATCTTCATGAATACTGGGGCTATCTTCCAAAACTTTCTCATTTTGTAATCAAGAGACCTCGAATACTATGCTTGCTTAATTTTAAGCCAATACGATATGTATTGGCATGGTCAACATACTAGGTTCGGGGACCTCAATCTTCATGAATACTGGGGCTATCTTCCAAAAGTTTCTCATTTTGTAATCAAGGGACCTCGAATACTATGCTTGCTTAATTTTAAGCCAATACGATATGTATTGGCATGGTCAACATACTAGGTTCGGGGACCTCAATCTTCATGAATACTGGGGCTATCTTCCAAAACTTTCTCATTTTGTAATCAAGAGACCTCGAATACTATGCTTGCTTAATTTTAAGCCAATACGATATGTATTGGCATGGTCAACATACTAGGTTCGGGGACCTCAATCTTCATGAATACTGGGGCTATCTTCCAAAAGTTTCTCATTTTGTAATCAAGGGACCTCGAATACTATGCTTGCTTAATTTTAAGCCAATACGATATGTATTGGCATGGTCAACATACAAGGTTCGGGGACCTCAATCTTCATGAATACTGGGGCTATCTTCCAAAACTTTCTCATTTTGTAATCAAGGGACCTCGAATACTATGCTTGCTTAATTTTAAGCCAATACGATATGTATTGGCATGGTCAACATACTAGGTTCGGGGACCTCAATCTTCATGAATACTGGGGCTATCTTCCAAAAGTTTCTCATTTTGTAATCAAGGGACCTCGAATACTATGCTTGCTTAATTTTAAGCCAATACGATATGTATTGGCATGGTCAACATACTAGGTTCGGGGACCTCAATCTTCATGAATACTGGGGCTATCTTCCAAAACTTTCTCATTTTGTAATCAAGAGACCTCGAATACTATGCTTGCTTAATTTTAAGCCAATACGATATGTATTGGCATGGTCAACATACTAGGTTCGGGGACCTCAATCTTCATGAATACTGGGGCTATCTTCCAAAACTTTCTCATTTTGTAATCAAGGGACCTCGAATACTATGCTTGCTTAATTTAAGCCAATACGATATGTATTGGCATGGTCAACATACTAGGTTGGGGACCTCAATCTTCATGAATACTGGGGCTATCTTCCAAAACTTTCTCATTTTGTAATCAAGGGACCTCGAATACTATGCTTGCTTAATTTTAAGCCAATACGATATGTATTGGCATGGTCAACATACTAGGTTCGGGGACCTCAATCTTCATGAATACTGGGGCTATCTTCCAAAACTTTCTCATTTTGTAATCAAGGGACCTCGAATACTATGCTTGCTTAATTTTAAGCCAATACGATATGTATTGGCATGGTCAACATACAAGGTTCGGGGACCTCAATCTTCATGAATACTGGGGCTATCTTCCAAAACTTTCTCATTTTGTAATCAAGGGACCTCGAATACTATGCTTGCTTAATTTTAAGCCAATACGATATGTATTGGCATGGTCAACATACTAGGTTCGGGGACCTCAATCTTCATGAATACTGGGGCTATCTTCCAAAACTTTCTCATTTTGTAATCAAGGGACCTCGAATACTATGCTTGCTTAATTTTAAGCCAATACGATATGTATTGGCATGGTCAACATACTAGGTTCGGGGACCTCAATCTTCATGAATACTGGGGCTATCTTCCAAAACTTTCTCATTTTGTAATCAAGGGACCTCGAATACTATGCTTGCTTAATTGTAAGCCAATACGATATGTATTGGCATGGTCAACATACTAGGTTCGGGGACCTCAATCTTCATGAATACTGGGGCTATCTTCCAAAAGTTTCTCATTTTGTAATCAAGAGACCTCGAATACTATGCTTGCTTAATTTTAAGCCAATACGATATGTATTGGCATGGTCAACATACTAGGTTCGGGGACCTCAATCTTCATGAATACTGGGGCTATCTTCCAAAACTTTCTCATTTTGTAATCAAGGGACCTCGAATACTATGCTTGCTTAATTTTAAGCCAATACGATATGTATTGGCATGGTCAACATACAAGGTTCGGGGACCTCAATCTTCATGAATACTGGGGCTATCTTCCAAAACTTTCTCATTTTGTAATCAAGGGACCTCGAATACTATGCTTGCTTAATTTTAAGCCAATACGATATGTATTGGCATGGTCAACATACTAGGTTCGGGGACCTCAATCTTCATGAATACTGGGGCTATCTTCCAAAAGTTTCTCATTTTGTAATCAAGAGACCTCGAATACTATGCTTGCTTAATTTTAAGCCAATACGATATGTATTGGCATGGTCAACATACTAGGTTCGGGGACCTCAATCTTCATGAATACTGGGGCTATCTTCCAAAACTTTCTCATTTTGTAATCAAGGGACCTCGAATACTATGCTTGCTTAATTTTAAGCCAATACGATATGTATTGGCATGGTCAACATACTAGGTTCGGGGACCTCAATCTTCATGAATACTGGGGCTATCTTCCAAAAGTTTCTCATTTTGTAATCAAGAGACCTCGAATACTATGCTTGCTTAATTTTAAGCCAATACGATATGTATTGGCATGGTCAACATACTAAGTTCGGGGACCTCAATCTTCATGAATACTGGGGCTATCTTCCAAAAGTTTCTCATTTTGTAATCAAGGGACCTCGAATACTATGCTTGCTTAATTTTAAGCCAATACGATATGTATTGGCATGGTCAACATACAAGGTTCGGGGACCTCAATCTTCATGAATACTGGGGCTATCTTCCAAAACTTTCTCATTTTGTAATCAAGGGACCTCGAATACTATGCTTGCTTAATTTTAAGCCAATACGATATGTATTGGCATGGTCAACATACTAGGTTCGGGGACCTCAATCTTCATGAATACTGGGGCTATCTTCCAAAACTTTCTCATTTTGTAATCAAGGGACCTCGAATACTATGCTTGCTTAATTTTAAGCCAATACGATATGTATTGGCATGGTCAACATACTAGGTTCGGGGACCTCAATCTTCATGAATACTGGGGCTATCTTCCAAAACTTTCTCATTTTGTAATCAAGGGACCTCGAATACTATGCTTGCTTAATTGTAAGCCAATACGATATGTATTGGCATGGTCAACATACTAGGTTCGGGGACCTCAATCTTCATGAATACTGGGGCTATCTTCCAAAAGTTTCTCATTTTGTAATCAAGAGACCTCGAATACTATGCTTGCTTAATTTTAAGCCAATACGATATGTATTGGCATGGTCAACATACTAGGTTCGGGGACCTCAATCTTCATGAATACTGGGGCTATCTTCCAAAACTTTCTCATTTTGTAATCAAGGGACCTCGAATACTATGCTTGCTTAATTTTAAGCCAATACGATATGTATTGGCATGGTCAACATACAAGGTTCGGGGACCTCAATCTTCATGAATACTGGGGCTATCTTCCAAAACTTTCTCATTTTGTAATCAAGGGACCTCGAATACTATGCTTGCTTAATTTTAAGCCAATACGATATGTATTGGCATGGTCAACAAACTAGGTTCGGGGACCTCAATCTTCATGAATACTGGGGCTATCTTCCAAAAGTTTCTCATTTTGTAATCAAGAGACCTCGAATACTATGCTTGCTTAATTTTAAGCCAATACGATATGTATTGGCATGGTCAACATACTAGGTTCGGGGACCTCAATCTTCATGAATACTGGGGCTATCTTCCAAAACTTTCTCATTTTGTAATCAAGGGACCTCGAATACTATGCTTGCTTAATTTTAAGCCAATACGATATGTATTGGCATGGTCAACATACTAGGTTCGGGGACCTCAATCTTCATGAATACTGGGGCTATCTTCCAAAAGTTTCTCATTTTGTAATCAAGAGACCTCGAATACTATGCTTGCTTAATTTTAAGCCAATACGATATGTATTGGCATGGTCAACATACTAAGTTCGGGGACCTCAATCTTCATGAATACTGGGGCTATCTTCCAAAAGTTTCTCATTTTGTAATCAAGGGACCTCGAATACTATGCTTGCTTAATTTTAAGCCAATACGATATGTATTGGCATGGTCAACATACAAGGTTCGGGGACCTCAATCTTCATGAATACTGGGGCTATCTTCCAAAACTTTCTCATTTTGTAATCAAGGGACCTCGAATACTATGCTTGCTTAATTTTAAGCCAATACGATATGTATTGGCATGGTCAACATACTAGGTTCGGGGACCTCAATCTTCATGAATACTGGGGCTATCTTCCAAAAGTTTCTCATTTTGTAATCAAGGGACCTCGAATACTATGCTTGCTTAATTTTAAGCCAATACGATATGTATTGGCATGGTCAACATACTAGGTTCGGGGACCTCAATCTTCATGAATACTGGGGCTATCTTCCAAAACTTTCTCATTTTGTAATCAAGGGACCTCGAATACTATGCTTGCTTAATTTTAAGCCAATACGATATGTATTGGCATGGTCAACATACTAGGTTCGGGGACCTCAATCTTCATGAATACTGGGGCTATCTTCCAAAACTTTCTCATTTTGTAATCAAGGGACCTCGAATACTATGCTTGCTTAATTTTAAGCCAATACGATATGTATTGGCATGGTCAACATACAAGGTTGGGGACCTCAATCTTCATGAATACTGGGGCTATCTTCCAAAACTTTCTCATTTTGTAATCAAGGGACCTCGAATACTATGCTTGCTTAATTTTAAGCCAATACGATATGTATTGGCATGGTCAACATACTAGGTTCGGGGACCTCAATCTTCATGAATACTGGGGCTATCTTCCAAAAGTTTCTCATTTTGTAATCAAGAGACCTCGAATACTATGCTTGCTTAATTTTAAGCCAATACGATATGTATTGGCATGGTCAACATACTAGGTTCGGGGACCTCAATCTTCATGAATACTGGGGCTATCTTCCAAAACTTTCTCATTTTGTAATCAAGGGACCTCGAATACTATGCTTGCTTAATTGTAAGCCAATACGATATGTATTGGCATGGTCAACATACTAGGTTCGGGGACCTCAATCTTCATGAATACTGGGGCTATCTTCCAAAAGTTTCTCATTTTGTAATCAAGAGACCTCGAATACTATGCTTGCTTAATTTTAAGCCAATACGATATGTATTGGCATGGTCAACATACTAAGTTCGGGGACCTCAATCTTCATGAATACTGGGGCTATCTTCCAAAAGTTTCTCATTTTGTAATCAAGGGACCTCGAATACTATGCTTGCTTAATTTTAAGCCAATACGATATGTATTGGCATGGTCAACATACAAGGTTTGGGGACCTCAATCTTCATGAATACTGGGGCTATCTTCCAAAACTTTCTCATTTTGTAATCAAGGGACCTCGAATACTATGCTTGCTTAATTGTAAGCCAATACGATATGTATTGGCATGGTCAACATACTAGGTTCGGGGACCTCAATCTTCATGAATACTGGGGCTATCTTCCAAAAGTTTCTCATTTTGTAATCAAGGGACCTCGAATACTATGCTTGCTTAATTTTAAGCCAATACGATATGTATTGGCATGGTCAACATACTAGGTTCGGGGACCTCAATCTTCATGAATACTGGGGCTATCTTCCAAAACTTTCTCATTTTGTAATCAAGGGACCTCGAATACTATGCTTGCTTAATTTTAAGCCAATACGATATGTATTGGCATGGTCAACATACTAGGTTCGGGGACCTCAATCTTCATGAATACTGGGGCTATCTTCCAAAACTTTCTCATTTTGTAATCAAGGGACCTCGAATACTATGCTTGCTTAATTTTAAGCCAATACGATATGTATTGGCATGGTCAACATACTAGGTTCGGGGACCTCAATCTTCATGAATACTGGGGCTATCTTCCAAAACTTTCTCATTTTGTAATCAAGGGACCTCGAATACTATGCTTGCTTAATTTTAAGCCAATACGATATGTATTGGCATGGTCAACATACAAGGTTTGGGGACCTCAATCTTCATGAATACTGGGGCTATCTTCCAAAACTTTCTCATTTTGTAATCAAGGGACCTCGAATACTATGCTTGCTTAATTTTAAGCCAATACGATATGTATTGGCATGGTCAACATACTAGGTTCGGGGACCTCAATCTTCATGAATACTGGGGCTATCTTCCAAAAGTTTCTCATTTTGTAATCAAGGGACCTCGAATACTATGCTTGCTTAATTTTAAGCCAATACGATATGTATTGGCATGGTCAACATACTAGGTTCGGGGACCTCAATCTTCATGAATACTGGGGCTATCTTCCAAAAGTTTCTCATTTTGTAATCAAGGGACCTCGAATACTATGCTTGCTTAATTTTAAGCCAATACGATATGTATTGGCATGGTCAACATACTAGGTTCGGGGACCTCAATCTTCATGAATACTGGGGCTATCTTCCAAAACTTTCTCATTTTGTAATCAAGGGACCTCGAATACTATGCTTGCTTAATTTTAAGCCAATACGATATGTATTGGCATGGTCAACATACTAGGTTCGGGGACCTCAATCTTCATGAATACTGGGGCTATCTTCCAAAACTTTCTCATTTTGTAATCAAGGGACCTCGAATACTATGCTTGCTTAATTTTAAGCCAATACGATATGTATTGGCATGGTCAACATACTAGGTTCGGGGACCTCAATCTTCATGAATACTGGGGCTATCTTCCAAAACTTTCTCATTTTGTAATCAAGGGACCTCGAATACTATGCTTGCTTAATTTTAAGCCAATACGATATGTATTGGCATGGTCAACATACTAGGTTCGGGGACCTCAATCTTCATGAATACTGGGGCTATCTTCCAAAACTTTCTCATTTTGTAATCAAGGGACCTCGAATACTATGCTTGCTTAATTTTAAGCCAATACGATATGTATTGGCATGGTCAACATACAAGGTTCGGGGACCTCAATCTTCATGAATACTGGGGCTATCTTCCAAAACTTTCTCATTTTGTAATCAAGGGACCTCGAATACTATGCTTGCTTAATTTTAAGCCAATACGATATGTATTGGCATGGTCAACATACTAGGTTCGGGGACCTCAATCTTCATGAATACTGGGGCTATCTTCCAAAAGTTTCTCATTTTGTAATCAAGGGACCTCGAATACTATGCTTGCTTAATTTTAAGCCAATACGATATGTATTGGCATGGTCAACATACTAGGTTCGGGGACCTCAATCTTCATGAATACTGGGGCTATCTTCCAAAACTTTCTCATTTTGTAATCAAGGGACCTCGAATACTATGCTTGCTTAATTGTAAGCCAATACGATATGTATTGGCATGGTCAACATACTAGGTTCGGGGACCTCAATCTTCATGAATACTGGGGCTATCTTCCAAAAGTTTCTCATTTTGTAATCAAGACCTCGAATACTATGCTTGCTTAATTTTAAGCCAATACGATATGTATTGGCATGGTCAACATACTAAGTTCGGGGACCTCAATCTTCATGAATACTGGGGCTATCTTCCAAAAGTTTCTCATTTTGTAATCAAGGGACCTCGAATACTATGCTTGCTTAATTTTAAGCCAATACGATATGTATTGGCATGGTCAACATACAAGGTTCGGGGACCTCAATCTTCATGAATACTGGGGCTATCTTCCAAAACTTTCTCATTTTGTAATCAAGGGACCTCGAATACTATGCTTGCTTAATTTTAAGCCAATACGATATGTATTGGCATGGTCAACATACTAGGTTCGGGGACCTCAATCTTCATGAATACTGGGGCTATCTTCCAAAAGTTTCTCATTTTGTAATCAAGGGACCTCGAATACTATGCTTGCTTAATTTTAAGCCAATACGATATGTATTGGCATGGTCAACATACTAGGTTCGGGGACCTCAATCTTCATGAATACTGGGGCTATCTTCCAAAACTTTCTCATTTTGTAATCAAGAGACCTCGAATACTATGCTTGCTTAATTTTAAGCCAATACGATATGTATTGGCATGGTCAACATACTAAGTTCGGGGACCTCAATCTTCATGAATACTGGGGCTATCTTCCAAAAGTTTCTCATTTTGTAATCAAGGGACCTCGAATACTATGCTTGCTTAATTTTAAGCCAATACGATATGTATTGGCATGGTCAACATACTAGGTTCGGGGACCTCAATCTTCATGAATACTGGGGCTATCTTCCAAAAGTTTCTCATTTTGTAATCAAGGGACCTCGAATACTATGCTTGCTTAATTTTAAGCCAATACGATATGTATTGGCATGGTCAACATACTAGGTTCGGGGACCTCAATCTTCATGAATACTGGGGCTATCTTCCAAAACTTTCTCATTTTGTAATCAAGGGACCTCGAATACTATGCTTGCTTAATTTTAAGCCAATACGATATGTATTGGCATGGTCAACATACTAGGTTCGGGGACCTCAATCTTCATGAATACTGGGGCTATCTTCCAAAACTTTCTCATTTTGTAATCAAGGGACCTCGAATACTATGCTTGCTTAATTTTAAGCCAATACGATATGTATTGGCATGGTCAACATACTAGGTTCGGGGACCTCAATCTTCATGAATACTGGGCTATCTTCCAAAAGTTTCTCATTTTGTAATCAAGGGACCTCGAATACTATGCTTGCTTAATTTTAAGCCAATACGATATGTATTGGCATGGTCAACATACTAGGTTCGGGGACCTCAATCTTCATGAATACTGGGGCTATCTTCCAAAACTTTCTCATTTTGTAATCAAGGGACCTCGAATACTATGCTTGCTTAATTTTAAGCCAATACGATATGTATTGGCATGGTCAACATACAAGGTTGGGGACCTCAATCTTCATGAATACTGGGGCTATCTTCCAAAACTTTCTCATTTTGTAATCAAGGGACCTCGAATACTATGCTTGCTTAATTTTAAGCCAATACGATATGTATTGGCATGGTCAACATACTAGGTTCGGGGACCTCAATCTTCATGAATACTGGGGCTATCTTCCAAAAGTTTCTCATTTTGTAATCAAGAGACCTCGAATACTATGCTTGCTTAATTTTAAGCCAATACGATATGTATTGGCATGGTCAACATACTAGGTTCGGGGACCTCAATCTTCATGAATACTGGGGCTATCTTCCAAAACTTTCTCATTTTGTAATCAAGGGACCTCGAATACTATGCTTGCTTAATTTTAAGCCAATACGATATGTATTGGCATGGTCAACATACTAGGTTCGGGGACCTCAATCTTCATGAATACTGGGGCTATCTTCCAAAAGTTTCTCATTTTGTAATCAAGAGACCTCGAATACTATGCTTGCTTAATTTTAAGCCAATACGATATGTATTGGCATGGTCAACATACTAAGTTCGGGGACCTCAATCTTCATGAATACTGGGGCTATCTTCCAAAAGTTTCTCATTTTGTAATCAAGGGACCTCGAATACTATGCTTGCTTAATTTTAAGCCAATACGATATGTATTGGCATGGTCAACATACAAGGTTTGGGGACCTCAATCTTCATGAATACTGGGGCTATCTTCCAAAACTTTCTCATTTTGTAATCAAGGGACCTCGAATACTATGCTTGCTTAATTTTAAGCCAATACGATATGTATTGGCATGGTCAACATACTAGGTTCGGGGACCTCAATCTTCATGAATACTGGGGCTATCTTCCAAAAGTTTCTCATTTTGTAATCAAGGGACCTCGAATACTATGCTTGCTTAATTTTAAGCCAATACGATATGTATTGGCATGGTCAACATACTAGGTTCGGGGACCTCAATCTTCATGAATACTGGGGCTATCTTCCAAAACTTTCTCATTTTGTAATCAAGGGACCTCGAATACTATGCTTGCTTAATTTTAAGCCAATACGATATGTATTGGCATGGTCAACATACTAGGTTCGGGGACCTCAATCTTCATGAATACTGGGGCTATCTTCCAAAACTTTCTCATTTTGTAATCAAGGGACCTCGAATACTATGCTTGCTTAATTTTAAGCCAATACGATATGTATTGGCATGGTCAACATACAAGGTTCGGGGACCTCAATCTTCATGAATACTGGGGCTATCTTCCAAAACTTTCTCATTTTGTAATCAAGGGACCTCGAATACTATGCTTGCTTAATTTTAAGCCAATACGATATGTATTGGCATGGTCAACATACTAGGTTCGGGGACCTCAATCTTCATGAATACTGGGGCTATCTTCCAAAAGTTTCTCATTTTGTAATCAAGGGACCTCGAATACTATGCTTGCTTAATTTTAAGCCAATACGATATGTATTGGCATGGTCAACATACTAGGTTCGGGGACCTCAATCTTCATGAATACTGGGGCTATCTTCCAAAACTTTCTCATTTTGTAATCAAGGGACCTCGAATACTATGCTTGCTTAATTTTAAGCCAATACGATATGTATTGGCATGGTCAACATACTAGGTTCGGGGACCTCAATCTTCATGAATACTGGGGCTATCTTCCAAAACTTTCTCATTTTGTAATCAAGGGACCTCGAATACTATGCTTGCTTAATTTTAAGCCAATACGATATGTATTGGCATGGTCAACATACTAAGTTCGGGGACCTCAATCTTCATGAATACTGGGGCTATCTTCCAAAAGTTTCTCATTTTGTAATCAAGGGACCTCGAATACTATGCTTGCTTAATTTTAAGCCAATACGATATGTATTGGCATGGTCAACATACTAGGTTCGGGGACCTCAATCTTCATGAATACTGGGGCTATCTTCCAAAAGTTTCTCATTTTGTAATCAAGGGACCTCGAATACTATGCTTGCTTAATTTTAAGCCAATACGATATGTATTGGCATGGTCAACATACTAGGTTCGGGGACCTCAATCTTCATGAATACTGGGGCTATCTTCCAAAACTTTCTCATTTTGTAATCAAGGGACCTCGAATACTATGCTTGCTTAATTTAAGCCAATACGATATGTATTGGCATGGTCAACATACTAGGTTCGGGGACCTCAATCTTCATGAATACTGGGGCTATCTTCCAAAAGTTTCTCATTTTGTAATCAAGGGACCTCGAATACTATGCTTGCTTAATTTTAAGCCAATACGATATGTATTGGCATGGTCAACATACTAAGTTCGGGGACCTCAATCTTCATGAATACTGGGGCTATCTTCCAAAAGTTTCTCATTTTGTAATCAAGGGACCTCGAATACTATGCTTGCTTAATTTTAAGCCAATACGATATGTATTGGCATGGTCAACATACAAGGTTGGGGACCTCAATCTTCATGAATACTGGGGCTATCTTCCAAAACTTTCTCATTTTGTAATCAAGGGACCTCGAATACTATGCTTGCTTAATTGTAAGCCAATACGATATGTATTGGCATGGTCAACATACTAGGTTCGGGGACCTCAATCTTCATGAATACTGGGGCTATCTTCCAAAAGTTTCTCATTTTGTAATCAAGGGACCTCGAATACTATGCTTGCTTAATTTTAAGCCAATACGATATGTATTGGCATGGTCAACATACTAGGTTCGGGGACCTCAATCTTCATGAATACTGGGGCTATCTTCCAAAACTTTCTCATTTTGTAATCAAGGGACCTCGAATACTATGCTTGCTTAATTTTAAGCCAATACGATATGTATTGGCATGGTCAACATACTAGGTTCGGGGACCTCAATCTTCATGAATACTGGGGCTATCTTCCAAAAGTTTCTCATTTTGTAATCAAGGGACCTCGAATACTATGCTTGCTTAATTTTAAGCCAATACGATATGTATTGGCATGGTCAACATACTAGGTTCGGGGACCTCAATCTTCATGAATACTGGGGCTATCTTCCAAAACTTTCTCATTTTGTAATCAAGGGACCTCGAATACTATGCTTGCTTAATTTTAAGCCAATACGATATGTATTGGCATGGTCAACATACTAGGTTCGGGGACCTCAATCTTCATGAATACTGGGGCTATCTTCCAAAACTTTCTCATTTTGTAATCAAGGGACCTCGAATACTATGCTTGCTTAATTTTAAGCCAATACGATATGTATTGGCATGGTCAACATACTAGGTTCGGGGACCTCAATCTTCATGAATACTGGGGCTATCTTCCAAAAGTTTCTCATTTTGTAATCAAGGGACCTCGAATACTATGCTTGCTTAATTTTAAGCCAATACGATATGTATTGGCATGGTCAACATACTAGGTTCGGGGACCTCAATCTTCATGAATACTGGGGCTATCTTCCAAAACTTTCTCATTTTGTAATCAAGGGACCTCGAATACTATGCTTGCTTAATTTTAAGCCAATACGATATGTATTGGCATGGTCAACATACTAGGTTCGGGGACCTCAATCTTCATGAATACTGGGGCTATCTTCCAAAAGTTTCTCATTTTGTAATCAAGGGACCTCGAATACTATGCTTGCTTAATTTTAAGCCAATACGATATGTATTGGCATGGTCAACATACTAGGTTCGGGGACCTCAATCTTCATGAATACTGGGGCTATCTTCCAAAACTTTCTCATTTTGTAATCAAGGGACCTCGAATACTATGCTTGCTTAATTTTAAGCCAATACGATATGTATTGGCATGGTCAACATACAAGGTTCGGGGACCTCAATCTTCATGAATACTGGGGCTATCTTCCAAAACTTTCTCATTTTGTAATCAAGGGACCTCGAATACTATGCTTGCTTAATTTTAAGCCAATACGATATGTATTGGCATGGTCAACATACTAGGTTCGGGGACCTCAATCTTCATGAATACTGGGGCTATCTTCCAAAAGTTTCTCATTTTGTAATCAAGGGACCTCGAATACTATGCTTGCTTAATTTTAAGCCAATACGATATGTATTGGCATGGTCAACATACTAGGTTCGGGGACCTCAATCTTCATGAATACTGGGGCTATCTTCCAAAACTTTCTCATTTTGTAATCAAGGGACCTCGAATACTATGCTTGCTTAATTGTAAGCCAATACGATATGTATTGGCATGGTCAACATACTAGGTTCGGGGACCTCAATCTTCATGAATACTGGGGCTATCTTCCAAAAGTTTCTCATTTTGTAATCAAGGGACCTCGAATACTATGCTTGCTTAATTTTAAGCCAATACGATATGTATTGGCATGGTCAACATACTAGGTTCGGGGACCTCAATCTTCATGAATACTGGGGCTATCTTCCAAAAGTTTCTCATTTTGTAATCAAGGGACCTCGAATACTATGCTTGCTTAATTTTAAGCCAATACGATATGTATTGGCATGGTCAACATACTAGGTTCGGGGACCTCAATCTTCATGAATACTGGGGCTATCTTCCAAAACTTTCTCATTTTGTAATCAAGGGACCTCGAATACTATGCTTGCTTAATTTTAAGCCAATACGATATGTATTGGCATGGTCAACATACTAGGTTCGGGGACCTCAATCTTCATGAATACTGGGGCTATCTTCCAAAACTTTCTCATTTTGTAATCAAGGGACCTCGAATACTATGCTTGCTTAATTTTAAGCCAATACGATATGTATTGGCATGGTCAACATACTAGGTTCGGGGACCTCAATCTTCATGAATACTGGGGCTATCTTCCAAAACTTTCTCATTTTGTAATCAAGGGACCTCGAATACTATGCTTGCTTAATTTTAAGCCAATACGATATGTATTGGCATGGTCAACATACTAGGTTCGGGGACCTCAATCTTCATGAATACTGGGGCTATCTTCCAAAAGTTTCTCATTTTGTAATCAAGGGACCTCGAATACTATGCTTGCTTAATTTTAAGCCAATACGATATGTATTGGCATGGTCAACATACTAGGTTCGGGGACCTCAATCTTCATGAATACTGGGGCTATCTTCCAAAACTTTCTCATTTTGTAATCAAGGGACCTCGAATACTATGCTTGCTTAATTGTAAGCCAATACGATATGTATTGGCATGGTCAACATACTAGGTTCGGGGACCTCAATCTTCATGAATACTGGGGCTATCTTCCAAAAGTTTCTCATTTTGTAATCAAGGGACCTCGAATACTATGCTTGCTTAATTTTAAGCCAATACGATATGTATTGGCATGGTCAACATACTAGGTTCGGGGACCTCAATCTTCATGAATACTGGGGCTATCTTCCAAAAGTTTCTCATTTTGTAATCAAGGGACCTCGAATACTATGCTTGCTTAATTTTAAGCCAATACGATATGTATTGGCATGGTCAACATACTAGGTTCGGGGACCTCAATCTTCATGAATACTGGGGCTATCTTCCAAAACTTTCTCATTTTGTAATCAAGGGACCTCGAATACTATGCTTGCTTAATTTTAAGCCAATACGATATGTATTGGCATGGTCAACATACTAGGTTCGGGGACCTCAATCTTCATGAATACTGGGGCTATCTTCCAAAAGTTTCTCATTTTGTAATCAAGGGACCTCGAATACTATGCTTGCTTAATTTTAAGCCAATACGATATGTATTGGCATGGTCAACATACTAGGTTCGGGGACCTCAATCTTCATGAATACTGGGGCTATCTTCCAAAACTTTCTCATTTTGTAATCAAGGGACCTCGAATACTATGCTTGCTTAATTTTAAGCCAATACGATATGTATTGGCATGGTCAACATACTAAGGTTCGGGGACCTCAATCTTCATGAATACTGGGGCTATCTTCCAAAAGTTTCTCATTTTGTAATCAAGGGACCTCGAATACTATGCTTGCTTAATTTTAAGCCAATACGATATGTATTGGCATGGTCAACATACTAGGTTCGGGGACCTCAATCTTCATGAATACTGGGGCTATCTTCCAAAAGTTTCTCATTTTGTAATCAAGGGACCTCGAATACTATGCTTGCTTAATTTTAAGCCAATACGATATGTATTGGCATGGTCAACATACTAGGTTCGGGGACCTCAATCTTCATGAATACTGGGGCTATCTTCCAAAACTTTCTCATTTTGTAATCAAGGGACCTCGAATACTATGCTTGCTTAATTGTAAGCCAATACGATATGTATTGGCATGGTCAACATACTAGGTTCGGGGACCTCAATCTTCATGAATACTGGGGCTATCTTCCAAAAGTTTCTCATTTTGTAATCAAGGGACCTCGAATACTATGCTTGCTTAATTTTAAGCCAATACGATATGTATTGGCATGGTCAACATACTAAGTTCGGGGACCTCAATCTTCATGAATACTGGGGCTATCTTCCAAAAGTTTCTCATTTTGTAATCAAGGGACCTCGAATACTATGCTTGCTTAATTTTAAGCCAATACGATATGTATTGGCATGGTCAACATACAAGGTTGGGGACCTCAATCTTCATGAATACTGGGGCTATCTTCCAAAACTTTCTCATTTTGTAATCAAGGGACCTCGAATACTATGCTTGCTTAATTTAAGCCAATACGATATGTATTGGCATGGTCAACATACTAGGTTCGGGGACCTCAATCTTCATGAATACTGGGGCTATCTTCCAAAAGTTTCTCATTTTGTAATCAAGGGACCTCGAATACTATGCTTGCTTAATTTTAAGCCAATACGATATGTATTGGCATGGTCAACATACTAGGTTCGGGGACCTCAATCTTCATGAATACTGGGGCTATCTTCCAAAACTTTCTCATTTTGTAATCAAGGGACCTCGAATACTATGCTTGCTTAATTTTAAGCCAATACGATATGTATTGGCATGGTCAACATACTAGGTTCGGGGACCTCAATCTTCATGAATACTGGGGCTATCTTCCAAAACTTTCTCATTTTGTAATCAAGGGACCTCGAATACTATGCTTGCTTAATTTTAAGCCAATACGATATGTATTGGCATGGTCAACATACTAGGTTCGGGGACCTCAATCTTCATGAATACTGGGGCTATCTTCCAAAAGTTTCTCATTTTGTAATCAAGGGACCTCGAATACTATGCTTGCTTAATTTTAAGCCAATACGATATGTATTGGCATGGTCAACATACTAGGTTCGGGGACCTCAATCTTCATGAATACTGGGGCTATCTTCCAAAACTTTCTCATTTTGTAATCAAGGGACCTCGAATACTATGCTTGCTTAATTTTAAGCCAATACGATATGTATTGGCATGGTCAACATACTAGGTTCGGGGACCTCAATCTTCATGAATACTGGGGCTATCTTCCAAAAGTTTCTCATTTTGTAATCAAGGGACCTCGAATACTATGCTTGCTTAATTTTAAGCCAATACGATATGTATTGGCATGGTCAACATACTAAGTTCGGGGACCTCAATCTTCATGAATACTGGGGCTATCTTCCAAAAGTTTCTCATTTTGTAATCAAGGGACCTCGAATACTATGCTTGCTTAATTTTAAGCCAATACGATATGTATTGGCATGGTCAACATACTAGGTTCGGGGACCTCAATCTTCATGAATACTGGGGCTATCTTCCAAAAGTTTCTCATTTTGTAATCAAGGGACCTCGAATACTATGCTTGCTTAATTTTAAGCCAATACGATATGTATTGGCATGGTCAACATACTAGGTTCGGGGACCTCAATCTTCATGAATACTGGGGCTATCTTCCAAAAGTTTCTCATTTTGTAATCAAGGGACCTCGAATACTATGCTTGCTTAATTTTAAGCCAATACGATATGTATTGGCATGGTCAACATACAAGGTTCGGGGACCTCAATCTTCATGAATACTGGGGCTATCTTCCAAAACTTTCTCATTTTGTAATCAAGGGACCTCGAATACTATGCTTGCTTAATTTTAAGCCAATACGATATGTATTGGCATGGTCAACATACTAGGTTCGGGGACCTCAATCTTCATGAATACTGGGGCTATCTTCCAAAAGTTTCTCATTTTGTAATCAAGGGACCTCGAATACTATGCTTGCTTAATTTTAAGCCAATACGATATGTATTGGCATGGTCAACATACTAGGTTCGGGGACCTCAATCTTCATGAATACTGGGGCTATCTTCCAAAAGTTTCTCATTTTGTAATCAAGGGACCTCGAATACTATGCTTGCTTAATTTTAAGCCAATACGATATGTATTGGCATGGTCAACATACTAGGTTCGGGGACCTCAATCTTCATGAATACTGGGGCTATCTTCCAAAAGTTTCTCATTTTGTAATCAAGGGACCTCGAATACTATGCTTGCTTAATTTTAAGCCAATACGATATGTATTGGCATGGTCAACATACTAGGTTCGGGGACCTCAATCTTCATGAATACTGGGGCTATCTTCCAAAACTTTCTCATTTTGTAATCAAGGGACCTCGAATACTATGCTTGCTTAATTGTAAGCCAATACGATATGTATTGGCATGGTCAACATACTAGGTTCGGGGACCTCAATCTTCATGAATACTGGGGCTATCTTCCAAAAGTTTCTCATTTTGTAATCAAGGGACCTCGAATACTATGCTTGCTTAATTTTAAGCCAATACGATATGTATTGGCATGGTCAACATACTAGGTTCGGGGACCTCAATCTTCATGAATACTGGGGCTATCTTCCAAAAGTTTCTCATTTTGTAATCAAGGGACCTCGAATACTATGCTTGCTTAATTTTAAGCCAATACGATATGTATTGGCATGGTCAACATACTAAGTTCGGGGACCTCAATCTTCATGAATACTGGGGCTATCTTCCAAAACTTTCTCATTTTGTAATCAAGGGACCTCGAATACTATGCTTGCTTAATTTTAAGCCAATACGATATGTATTGGCATGGTCAACATACTAGTTCGGGGACCTCAATCTTCATGAATACTGGGGCTATCTTCCAAAAGTTTCTCATTTTGTAATCAAGGGACCTCGAATACTATGCTTGCTTAATTTTAAGCCAATACGATATGTATTGGCATGGTCAACATACTAGGTTCGGGGACCTCAATCTTCATGAATACTGGGGCTATCTTCCAAAAGTTTCTCATTTTGTAATCAAGGGACCTCGAATACTATGCTTGCTTAATTTTAAGCCAATACGATATGTATTGGCATGGTCAACATACTAGGTTCGGGGACCTCAATCTTCATGAATACTGGGGCTATCTTCCAAAACTTTCTCATTTTGTAATCAAGGGACCTCGAATACTATGCTTGCTTAATTTTAAGCCAATACGATATGTATTGGCATGGTCAACATACTAAGTTCGGGGACCTCAATCTTCATGAATACTGGGGCTATCTTCCAAAAGTTTCTCATTTTGTAATCAAGGGACCTCGAATACTATGCTTGCTTAATTTTAAGCCAATACGATATGTATTGGCATGGTCAACATACTAGGTTCGGGGACCTCAATCTTCATGAATACTGGGGCTATCTTCCAAAAGTTTCTCATTTTGTAATCAAGGGACCTCGAATACTATGCTTGCTTAATTTTAAGCCAATACGATATGTATTGGCATGGTCAACATACTAGGTTCGGGGACCTCAATCTTCATGAATACTGGGGCTATCTTCCAAAACTTTCTCATTTTGTAATCAAGGGACCTCGAATACTATGCTTGCTTAATTTTAAGCCAATACGATATGTATTGGCATGGTCAACATACTAGGTTCGGGGACCTCAATCTTCATGAATACTGGGGCTATCTTCCAAAAGTTTCTCATTTTGTAATCAAGGGACCTCGAATACTATGCTTGCTTAATTTTAAGCCAATACGATATGTATTGGCATGGTCAACATACTAGGTTCGGGGACCTCAATCTTCATGAATACTGGGGCTATCTTCCAAAACTTTCTCATTTTGTAATCAAGGGACCTCGAATACTATGCTTGCTTAATTTTAAGCCAATACGATATGTATTGGCATGGTCAACATACTAAGTTCGGGGACCTCAATCTTCATGAATACTGGGGCTATCTTCCAAAAGTTTCTCATTTTGTAATCAAGGGACCTCGAATACTATGCTTGCTTAATTTTAAGCCAATACGATATGTATTGGCATGGTCAACATACTAGGTTCGGGGACCTCAATCTTCATGAATACTGGGGCTATCTTCCAAAAGTTTCTCATTTTGTAATCAAGGGACCTCGAATACTATGCTTGCTTAATTTTAAGCCAATACGATATGTATTGGCATGGTCAACATACTAGGTTCGGGGACCTCAATCTTCATGAATACTGGGGCTATCTTCCAAAAGTTTCTCATTTTGTAATCAAGGGACCTCGAATACTATGCTTGCTTAATTTTAAGCCAATACGATATGTATTGGCATGGTCAACATACTAGGTTCGGGGACCTCAATCTTCATGAATACTGGGGCTATCTTCCAAAACTTTCTCATTTTGTAATCAAGGGACCTCGAATACTATGCTTGCTTAATTTTAAGCCAATACGATATGTATTGGCATGGTCAACATACTAGGTTCGGGGACCTCAATCTTCATGAATACTGGGGCTATCTTCCAAAAGTTTCTCATTTTGTAATCAAGGGACCTCGAATACTATGCTTGCTTAATTTTAAGCCAATACGATATGTATTGGCATGGTCAACATACTAAGTTCGGGGACCTCAATCTTCATGAATACTGGGGCTATCTTCCAAAAGTTTCTCATTTTGTAATCAAGGGACCTCGAATACTATGCTTGCTTAATTTTAAGCCAATACGATATGTATTGGCATGGTCAACATACAAGGTTCGGGGACCTCAATCTTCATGAATACTGGGGCTATCTTCCAAAACTTTCTCATTTTGTAATCAAGGGACCTCGAATACTATGCTTGCTTAATTGTAAGCCAATACGATATGTATTGGCATGGTCAACATACTAGGTTCGGGGACCTCAATCTTCATGAATACTGGGGCTATCTTCCAAAAGTTTCTCATTTTGTAATCAAGGGACCTCGAATACTATGCTTGCTTAATTTTAAGCCAATACGATATGTATTGGCATGGTCAACATACTAGGTTCGGGGACCTCAATCTTCATGAATACTGGGGCTATCTTCCAAAACTTTCTCATTTTGTAATCAAGGGACCTCGAATACTATGCTTGCTTAATTTTAAGCCAATACGATATGTATTGGCATGGTCAACATACAAGGTTCGGGGACCTCAATCTTCATGAATACTGGGGCTATCTTCCAAAACTTTCTCATTTTGTAATCAAGGGACCTCGAATACTATGCTTGCTTAATTTTAAGCCAATACGATATGTATTGGCATGGTCAACATACTAGGTTCGGGGACCTCAATCTTCATGAATACTGGGGCTATCTTCCAAAAGTTTCTCATTTTGTAATCAAGGGACCTCGAATACTATGCTTGCTTAATTTAAGCCAATACGATATGTATTGGCATGGTCAACATACTAGGTTCGGGGACCTCAATCTTCATGAATACTGGGGCTATCTTCCAAAACTTTCTCATTTTGTAATCAAGGGACCTCGAATACTATGCTTGCTTAATTGTAAGCCAATACGATATGTATTGGCATGGTCAACATACTAGGTTCGGGGACCTCAATCTTCATGAATACTGGGGCTATCTTCCAAAAGTTTCTCATTTTGTAATCAAGAGACCTCGAATACTATGCTTGCTTAATTTTAAGCCAATACGATATGTATTGGCATGGTCAACATACTAAGTTCGGGGACCTCAATCTTCATGAATACTGGGGCTATCTTCCAAAAGTTTCTCATTTTGTAATCAAGGGACCTCGAATACTATGCTTGCTTAATTTTAAGCCAATACGATATGTATTGGCATGGTCAACATACTAGGTTCGGGGACCTCAATCTTCATGAATACTGGGGCTATCTTCCAAAACTTTCTCATTTTGTAATCAAGGGACCTCGAATACTATGCTTGCTTAATTTTAAGCCAATACGATATGTATTGGCATGGTCAACATACTAGGTTCGGGGACCTCAATCTTCATGAATACTGGGGCTATCTTCCAAAAGTTTCTCATTTTGTAATCAAGGGACCTCGAATACTATGCTTGCTTAATTTTAAGCCAATACGATATGTATTGGCATGGTCAACATACTAGGTTCGGGGACCTCAATCTTCATGAATACTGGGGCTATCTTCCAAAACTTTCTCATTTTGTAATCAAGGGACCTCGAATACTATGCTTGCTTAATTTTAAGCCAATACGATATGTATTGGCATGGTCAACATACTAAGTTCGGGGACCTCAATCTTCATGAATACTGGGGCTATCTTCCAAAAGTTTCTCATTTTGTAATCAAGGGACCTCGAATACTATGCTTGCTTAATTTTAAGCCAATACGATATGTATTGGCATGGTCAACATACTAGGTTCGGGGACCTCAATCTTCATGAATACTGGGGCTATCTTCCAAAAGTTTCTCATTTTGTAATCAAGGGACCTCGAATACTATGCTTGCTTAATTTTAAGCCAATACGATATGTATTGGCATGGTCAACATACTAGGTTCGGGGACCTCAATCTTCATGAATACTGGGGCTATCTTCCAAAAGTTTCTCATTTTGTAATCAAGGGACCTCGAATACTATGCTTGCTTAATTTTAAGCCAATACGATATGTATTGGCATGGTCAACATACTAGGTTCGGGGACCTCAATCTTCATGAATACTGGGGCTATCTTCCAAAACTTTCTCATTTTGTAATCAAGGGACCTCGAATACTATGCTTGCTTAATTTTAAGCCAATACGATATGTATTGGCATGGTCAACATACTAGGTTCGGGGACCTCAATCTTCATGAATACTGGGGCTATCTTCCAAAAGTTTCTCATTTTGTAATCAAGGGACCTCGAATACTATGCTTGCTTAATTTTAAGCCAATACGATATGTATTGGCATGGTCAACATACTAAGGTTCGGGGACCTCAATCTTCATGAATACTGGGGCTATCTTCCAAAAGTTTCTCATTTTGTAATCAAGGGACCTCGAATACTATGCTTGCTTAATTTTAAGCCAATACGATATGTATTGGCATGGTCAACATACTAGGTTCGGGGACCTCAATCTTCATGAATACTGGGGCTATCTTCCAAAACTTTCTCATTTTGTAATCAAGGGACCTCGAATACTATGCTTGCTTAATTTTAAGCCAATACGATATGTATTGGCATGGTCAACATACTAAGTTCGGGGACCTCAATCTTCATGAATACTGGGGCTATCTTCCAAAAGTTTCTCATTTTGTAATCAAGGGACCTCGAATACTATGCTTGCTTAATTTTAAGCCAATACGATATGTATTGGCATGGTCAACATACTAGGTTCGGGGACCTCAATCTTCATGAATACTGGGGCTATCTTCCAAAAGTTTCTCATTTTGTAATCAAGGGACCTCGAATACTATGCTTGCTTAATTTTAAGCCAATACGATATGTATTGGCATGGTCAACATACTAGGTTCGGGGACCTCAATCTTCATGAATACTGGGGCTATCTTCCAAAACTTTCTCATTTTGTAATCAAGGGACCTCGAATACTATGCTTGCTTAATTGTAAGCCAATACGATATGTATTGGCATGGTCAACATACTAGGTTCGGGGACCTCAATCTTCATGAATACTGGGGCTATCTTCCAAAAGTTTCTCATTTTGTAATCAAGGGACCTCGAATACTATGCTTGCTTAATTTTAAGCCAATACGATATGTATTGGCATGGTCAACATACTAAGTTCGGGGACCTCAATCTTCATGAATACTGGGGCTATCTTCCAAAAGTTTCTCATTTTGTAATCAAGGGACCTCGAATACTATGCTTGCTTAATTTTAAGCCAATACGATATGTATTGGCATGGTCAACATACAAGGTTCGGGGACCTCAATCTTCATGAATACTGGGGCTATCTTCCAAAACTTTCTCATTTTGTAATCAAGGGACCTCGAATACTATGCTTGCTTAATTGTAAGCCAATACGATATGTATTGGCATGGTCAACATACTAGGTTCGGGGACCTCAATCTTCATGAATACTGGGGCTATCTTCCAAAAGTTTCTCATTTTGTAATCAAGGGACCTCGAATACTATGCTTGCTTAATTTTAAGCCAATACGATATGTATTGGCATGGTCAACATACTAGGTTCGGGGACCTCAATCTTCATGAATACTGGGGCTATCTTCCAAAACTTTCTCATTTTGTAATCAAGGGACCTCGAATACTATGCTTGCTTAATTTTAAGCCAATACGATATGTATTGGCATGGTCAACATACAAGGTTCGGGGACCTCAATCTTCATGAATACTGGGGCTATCTTCCAAAACTTTCTCATTTTGTAATCAAGGGACCTCGAATACTATGCTTGCTTAATTTTAAGCCAATACGATATGTATTGGCATGGTCAACATACTAGGTTCGGGGACCTCAATCTTCATGAATACTGGGGCTATCTTCCAAAAGTTTCTCATTTTGTAATCAAGGGACCTCGAATACTATGCTTGCTTAATTTTAAGCCAATACGATATGTATTGGCATGGTCAACATACTAGGTTCGGGGACCTCAATCTTCATGAATACTGGGGCTATCTTCCAAAACTTTCTCATTTTGTAATCAAGGGACCTCGAATACTATGCTTGCTTAATTGTAAGCCAATACGATATGTATTGGCATGGTCAACATACTAGGTTCGGGGACCTCAATCTTCATGAATACTGGGGCTATCTTCCAAAAGTTTCTCATTTTGTAATCAAGGGACCTCGAATACTATGCTTGCTTAATTTTAAGCCAATACGATATGTATTGGCATGGTCAACATACTAAGTTCGGGGACCTCAATCTTCATGAATACTGGGGCTATCTTCCAAAAGTTTCTCATTTTGTAATCAAGGGACCTCGAATACTATGCTTGCTTAATTTTAAGCCAATACGATATGTATTGGCATGGTCAACATACAAGGTTCGGGGACCTCAATCTTCATGAATACTGGGGCTATCTTCCAAAACTTTCTCATTTTGTAATCAAGGGACCTCGAATACTATGCTTGCTTAATTGTAAGCCAATACGATATGTATTGGCATGGTCAACATACTAGGTTCGGGGACCTCAATCTTCATGAATACTGGGGCTATCTTCCAAAAGTTTCTCATTTTGTAATCAAGGGACCTCGAATACTATGCTTGCTTAATTTTAAGCCAATACGATATGTATTGGCATGGTCAACATACTAGGTTCGGGACCTCAATCTTCATGAATACTGGGGCTATCTTCCAAAACTTTCTCATTTTGTAATCAAGGGACCTCGAATACTATGCTTGCTTAATTTTAAGCCAATACGATATGTATTGGCATGGTCAACATACAAGGTTTGGGGACCTCAATCTTCATGAATACTGGGGCTATCTTCCAAAACTTTCTCATTTTGTAATCAAGGGACCTCGAATACTATGCTTGCTTAATTTTAAGCCAATACGATATGTATTGGCATGGTCAACATACTAGGTTCGGGGACCTCAATCTTCATGAATACTGGGGCTATCTTCCAAAAGTTTCTCATTTTGTAATCAAGGGACCTCGAATACTATGCTTGCTTAATTTTAAGCCAATACGATATGTATTGGCATGGTCAACATACTAGGTTCGGGGACCTCAATCTTCATGAATACTGGGGCTATCTTCCAAAACTTTCTCATTTTGTAATCAAGGGACCTCGAATACTATGCTTGCTTAATTGTAAGCCAATACGATATGTATTGGCATGGTCAACATACTAGGTTCGGGGACCTCAATCTTCATGAATACTGGGGCTATCTTCCAAAAGTTTCTCATTTTGTAATCAAGGGACCTCGAATACTATGCTTGCTTAATTTTAAGCCAATACGATATGTATTGGCATGGTCAACATACTAAGTTCGGGGACCTCAATCTTCATGAATACTGGGGCTATCTTCCAAAAGTTTCTCATTTTGTAATCAAGGGACCTCGAATACTATGCTTGCTTAATTGTAAGCCAATACGATATGTATTGGCATGGTCAACATACTAGGTTCGGGGACCTCAATCTTCATGAATACTGGGGCTATCTTCCAAAAGTTTCTCATTTTGTAATCAAGGGACCTCGAATACTATGCTTGCTTAATTTTAAGCCAATACGATATGTATTGGCATGGTCAACATACTAAGTTCGGGGACCTCAATCTTCATGAATACTGGGGCTATCTTCCAAAAGTTTCTCATTTTGTAATCAAGGGACCTCGAATACTATGCTTGCTTAATTTTAAGCCAATACGATATGTATTGGCATGGTCAACATACAAGGTTGGGGACCTCAATCTTCATGAATACTGGGGCTATCTTCCAAAACTTTCTCATTTTGTAATCAAGGGACCTCGAATACTATGCTTGCTTAATTGTAAGCCAATACGATATGTATTGGCATGGTCAACATACTAGGTTCGGGGACCTCAATCTTCATGAATACTGGGGCTATCTTCCAAAAGTTTCTCATTTTGTAATCAAGGGACCTCGAATACTATGCTTGCTTAATTTTAAGCCAATACGATATGTATTGGCATGGTCAACATACTAGGTTCGGGGACCTCAATCTTCATGAATACTGGGGCTATCTTCCAAAAGTTTCTCATTTTGTAATCAAGGGACCTCGAATACTATGCTTGCTTAATTTTAAGCCAATACGATATGTATTGGCATGGTCAACATACTAAGTTCGGGGACCTCAATCTTCATGAATACTGGGGCTATCTTCCAAAAGTTTCTCATTTTGTAATCAAGGGACCTCGAATACTATGCTTGCTTAATTTTAAGCCAATACGATATGTATTGGCATGGTCAACATACTAGGTTCGGGGACCTCAATCTTCATGAATACTGGGGCTATCTTCCAAAACTTTCTCATTTTGTAATCAAGGGACCTCGAATACTATGCTTGCTTAATTTTAAGCCAATACGATATGTATTGGCATGGTCAACATACTAAGTTCGGGGACCTCAATCTTCATGAATACTGGGGCTATCTTCCAAAAGTTTCTCATTTTGTAATCAAGGGACCTCGAATACTATGCTTGCTTAATTGTAAGCCAATACGATATGTATTGGCATGGTCAACATACTAGGTTCGGGGACCTCAATCTTCATGAATACTGGGGCTATCTTCCAAAAGTTTCTCATTTTGTAATCAAGGGACCTCGAATACTATGCTTGCTTAATTTTAAGCCAATACGATATGTATTGGCATGGTCAACATACAAGGTTTGGGGACCTCAATCTTCATGAATACTGGGGCTATCTTCCAAAACTTTCTCATTTTGTAATCAAGGGACCTCGAATACTATGCTTGCTTAATTGTAAGCCAATACGATATGTATTGGCATGGTCAACATACTAGGTTCGGGGACCTCAATCTTCATGAATACTGGGGCTATCTTCCAAAAGTTTCTCATTTTGTAATCAAGGGACCTCGAATACTATGCTTGCTTAATTTTAAGCCAATACGATATGTATTGGCATGGTCAACATACTAGGTTCGGGACCTCAATCTTCATGAATACTGGGGCTATCTTCCAAAACTTTCTCATTTTGTAATCAAGGGACCTCGAATACTATGCTTGCTTAATTTTAAGCCAATACGATATGTATTGGCATGGTCAACATACAAGGGTTGGGGACCTCAATCTTCATGAATACTGGGGCTATCTTCCAAAACTTTCTCATTTTGTAATCAAGGGACCTCGAATACTATGCTTGCTTAATTTTAAGCCAATACGATATGTATTGGCATGGTCAACATACTAGGTTCGGGGACCTCAATCTTCATGAATACTGGGGCTATCTTCCAAAAGTTTCTCATTTTGTAATCAAGGGACCTCGAATACTATGCTTGCTTAATTTTAAGCCAATACGATATGTATTGGCATGGTCAACATACTAGGTTCGGGGACCTCAATCTTCATGAATACTGGGGCTATCTTCCAAAACTTTCTCATTTTGTAATCAAGGGACCTCGAATACTATGCTTGCTTAATTGTAAGCCAATACGATATGTATTGGCATGGTCAACATACTAGGTTCGGGGACCTCAATCTTCATGAATACTGGGGCTATCTTCCAAAAGTTTCTCATTTTGTAATCAAGGGACCTCGAATACTATGCTTGCTTAATTTTAAGCCAATACGATATGTATTGGCATGGTCAACATACTAAGTTCGGGGACCTCAATCTTCATGAATACTGGGGCTATCTTCCAAAAGTTTCTCATTTTGTAATCAAGGGACCTCGAATACTATGCTTGCTTAATTTTAAGCCAATACGATATGTATTGGCATGGTCAACATACTAGGTTCGGGGACCTCAATCTTCATGAATACTGGGGCTATCTTCCAAAAGTTTCTCATTTTGTAATCAAGGGACCTCGAATACTATGCTTGCTTAATTTTAAGCCAATACGATATGTATTGGCATGGTCAACATACTAAGTTCGGGGACCTCAATCTTCATGAATACTGGGGCTATCTTCCAAAAGTTTCTCATTTTGTAATCAAGGGACCTCGAATACTATGCTTGCTTAATTTTAAGCCAATACGATATGTATTGGCATGGTCAACATACAAGGTTTGGGGACCTCAATCTTCATGAATATGGGGCTATCTTCCAAAACTTTCTCATTTTGTAATCAAGGGACCTCGAATACTATGCTTGCTTAATTGTAAGCCAATACGATATGTATTGGCATGGTCAACATACTAGGTTCGGGGACCTCAATCTTCATGAATACTGGGGCTATCTTCCAAAAGTTTCTCATTTTGTAATCAAGGGACCTCGAATACTATGCTTGCTTAATTTTAAGCCAATACGATATGTATTGGCATGGTCAACATACTAGGTTCGGGGACCTCAATCTTCATGAATACTGGGGCTATCTTCCAAAAGTTTCTCATTTTGTAATCAAGGGACCTCGAATACTATGCTTGCTTAATTTTAAGCCAATACGATATGTATTGGCATGGTCAACATACTAAGTTCGGGGACCTCAATCTTCATGAATACTGGGGCTATCTTCCAAAACTTTCTCATTTTGTAATCAAGGGACCTCGAATACTATGCTTGCTTAATTTTAAGCCAATACGATATGTATTGGCATGGTCAACATACTAAGTTCGGGGACCTCAATCTTCATGAATACTGGGGCTATCTTCCAAAAGTTTCTCATTTTGTAATCAAGGGACCTCGAATACTATGCTTGCTTAATTGTAAGCCAATACGATATGTATTGGCATGGTCAACATACTAGGTTCGGGGACCTCAATCTTCATGAATACTGGGGCTATCTTCCAAAAGTTTCTCATTTTGTAATCAAGGGACCTCGAATACTATGCTTGCTTAATTTTAAGCCAATACGATATGTATTGGCATGGTCAACATACTAAGTTCGGGGACCTCAATCTTCATGAATACTGGGGCTATCTTCCAAAAGTTTCTCATTTTGTAATCAAGGGACCTCGAATACTATGCTTGCTTAATTTGTAAGCCAATACGATATGTATTGGCATGGTCAACATACAAGGTTGGGGACCTCAATCTTCATGAATACTGGGGCTATCTTCCAAAACTTTCTCATTTTGTAATCAAGGGACCTCGAATACTATGCTTGCTTAATTGTAAGCCAATACGATATGTATTGGCATGGTCAACATACTAGGTTCGGGGACCTCAATCTTCATGAATACTGGGGCTATCTTCCAAAAGTTTCTCATTTTGTAATCAAGGGACCTCGAATACTATGCTTGCTTAATTTTAAGCCAATACGATATGTATTGGCATGGTCAACATACTAAGTTCGGGGACCTCAATCTTCATGAATACTGGGGCTATCTTCCAAAAGTTTCTCATTTTGTAATCAAGGGACCTCGAATACTATGCTTGCTTAATTGTAAGCCAATACGATATGTATTGGCATGGTCAACATACTAGGTTCGGGGACCTCAATCTTCATGAATACTGGGGCTATCTTCCAAAAGTTTCTCATTTTGTAATCAAGGGACCTCGAATACTATGCTTGCTTAATTGTAAGCCAATACGATATGTATTGGCATGGTCAACATACAAGGTTCGGGGACCTCAATCTTCATGAATACTGGGGCTATCTTCCAAAACTTTCTCATTTTGTAATCAAGGGACCTCGAATACTATGCTTGCTTAATTGTAAGCCAATACGATATGTATTGGCATGGTCAACATACTAGGTTCGGGGACCTCAATCTTCATGAATACTGGGGCTATCTTCCAAAACTTTCTCATTTTGTAATCAAGGGACCTCGAATACTATGCTTGCTTAATTGTAAGCCAATACGATATGTATTGGCATGGTCAACATACAAGGTTCGGGGACCTCAATCTTCATGAATACTGGGGCTATCTTCCAAAAGTTTCTCATTTTGTAATCAAGGGACCTCGAATACTATGCTTGCTTAATTTTAAGCCAATACGATATGTATTGGCATGGTCAACATACTAGGTTCGGGGACCTCAATATTCATGAATAGTGGGGCTGGGACCTCAATATTCATGAATACTGGGGCTATCTTCCAAAACTTTCTCATTTTGTAATCAAGGGACCTCGAATACTATGCTTGCTTAATTGTAAGCCAATACGATATGTATTGGCATGGTCAACATACTAAGGTTTGGGGACCTCAATCTTCATGAATACTGGGGCTATCTTCCAAAACTTTCTCATTTTGTAATCAAGGGACCTCGAATACTATGCTTGCTTAATTTTAAGCCAATACGATATGTATTGGCATGGTCAACATACTAAGTTCGGGGACCTCAATCTTCATGAATACTGGGGCTATCTTCCAAAAGTTTCTCATTTTGTAATCAAGGGACCTCGAATACTATGCTTGCTTAATTTTAAGCCAATACGATATGTATTGGCATGGTCAACATACAAGGTTCGGGGACCTCAATCTTCATGAATACTGGGGCTATCTTCCAAAACTTTCTCATTTTGTAATCAAGGGACCTCGAATACTATGCTTGCTTAATTTTAAGCCAATACGATATGTATTGGCATGGTCAACATACTAGGTTCGGGGACCTCAATCTTCATGAATACTGGGGCTATCTTCCAAAAGTTTCTCATTTTGTAATCAAGGGACCTCGAATACTATGCTTGCTTAATTTTAAGCCAATACGATATGTATTGGCATGGTCAACATACTAGGTTCGGGGACCTCAATCTTCATGAATACTGGGGCTATCTTCCAAAACTTTCTCATTTTGTAATCAAGGGACCTCGAATACTATGCTTGCTTAATTTTAAGCCAATACGATATGTATTGGCATGGTCAACATACTAGGTTCGGGGACCTCAATCTTCATGAATACTGGGGCTATCTTCCAAAACTTTCTCATTTTGTAATCAAGGGACCTCGAATACTATGCTTGCTTAATTGTAAGCCAATACGATATGTATTGGCATGGTCAACATACTAGGTTCGGGGACCTCAATATTCATGAATAGTGGGGCTGGGACCTCAATATTCATGAATACTGGGGCTATCTTCCAAAACTTTCTCATTTTGTAATCAAGGGACCTCGAATACTATGCTTGCTTAATTGTAAGCCAATACGATATGTATTGGCATGGTCAACATACAAGGTTTGGGGACCTCAATCTTCATGAATACTGGGGCTATCTTCCAAAACTTTCTCATTTTGTAATCAAGGGACCTCGAATACTATGCTTGCTTAATTTTAAGCCAATACGATATGTATTGGCATGGTCAACATACTAAGTTCGGGGACCTCAATCTTCATGAATACTGGGGCTATCTTCCAAAAGTTTCTCATTTTGTAATCAAGGGACCTCGAATACTATGCTTGCTTAATTGTAAGCCAATACGATATGTATTGGCATGGTCAACATACAAGGTTTGGGGACCTCAATCGTCATGAATATGGGGCTATCTTCCAAAACTTTCTCATTTTGTAATCAAGGGACCTCGAATACTATGCTTGCTTAATTGTAAGCCAATACGATATGTATTGGCATGGTCAACATACTAGGTTCGGGGACCTCAATCTTCATGAATACTGGGGCTATCTTCCAAAAGTTTCTCATTTTGTAATCAAGGGACCTCGAATACTATGCTTGCTTAATTTTAAGCCAATACGATATGTATTGGCATGGTCAACATACTAGGTTCGGGGACCTCAATATTCATGAATACTGGGGCTATCTTCCAAAACTTTCTCATTTTGTAATCAAGGGACCTCGAATACTATGCTTGCTTAATTGTAAGCCAATACGATATGTATTGGCATGGTCAACATACAAGGTTCGGGGACCTCAATCTTCATGAATACTGGGGCTATCTTCCAAAAGTTTCTCATTTTGTAATCAAGGGACCTCGAATACTATGCTTGCTTAATTTTAAGCCAATACGATATGTATTGGCATGGTCAACATACTAGGTTCGGGGACCTCAATATTCATGAATACTGGGGCTGGGACCTCAATATTCATGAATACTGGGGCTATCTTCCAAAACTTTCTCATTTTGTAATCAAGGGACCTCGAATACTATGCTTGCTTAATTGTAAGCCAATACGATATGTATTGGCATGGTCAACATACAAGGTTGGGGACCTCAATCTTCATGAATACTGGGGCTATCTTCCAAAACTTTCTCATTTTGTAATCAAGGGACCTCGAATACTATGCTTGCTTAATTTTAAGCCAATACGATATGTATTGGCATGGTCAACATACTAGGTTCGGGGACCTCAATCTTCATGAATACTGGGGCTATCTTCCAAAAGTTTCTCATTTTGTAATCAAGGGACCTCGAATACTATGCTTGCTTAATTTTAAGCCAATACGATATGTATTGGCATGGTCAACATACTAAGTTCGGGGACCTCAATCTTCATGAATACTGGGGCTATCTTCCAAAAGTTTCTCATTTTGTAATCAAGGGACCTCGAATACTATGCTTGCTTAATTTTAAGCCAATACGATATGTATTGGCATGGTCAACATACTAAGTTCGGGGACCTCAATCTTCATGAATACTGGGGCTATCTTCCAAAAGTTTCTCATTTTGTAATCAAGGGACCTCGAATACTATGCTTGCTTAATTTTAAGCCAATACGATATGTATTGGCATGGTCAACATACTAAGTTCGGGGACCTCAATCTTCATGAATACTGGGGCTATCTTCCAAAAGTTTCTCATTTTGTAATCAAGGGACCTCGAATACTATGCTTGCTTAATTGTAAGCCAATACGATATGTATTGGCATGGTCAACATACAAGGTTTGGGGACCTCAATCGTCATGAATACTGGGGCTATCTTCCAAAACTTTCTCATTTTGTAATCAAGGGACCTCGAATACTATGCTTGCTTAATTGTAAGCCAATACGATATGTATTGGCATGGTCAACAAACTAGGTTCGGGGACCTCAATCTTCATGAATACTGGGGCTATCTTCCAAAAGTTTCTCATTTTGTAATCAAGGGACCTCGAATACTATGCTTGCTTAATTTTAAGCCAATACGATATGTATTGGCATGGTCAACATACTAGGTTCGGGGACCTCAATCTTCATGAATACTGGGGCTATCTTCCAAAACTTTCTCATTTTGTAATCAAGGGACCTCGAATACTATGCTTGCTTAATTGTAAGCCAATACGATATGTATTGGCATGGTCAACATACAAGGTTCGGGGACCTCAATCTTCATGAATACTGGGGCTATCTTCCAAAAGTTTCTCATTTTGTAATCAAGGGACCTCGAATACTATGCTTGCTTAATTTTAAGCCAATACGATATGTATTGGCATGGTCAACATACTAGGTTCGGGGACCTCAATCTTCATGAATACTGGGGCTATCTTCCAAAACTTTCTCATTTTGTAATCAAGGGACCTCGAATACTATGCTTGCTTAATTGTAAGCCAATACGATATGTATTGGCATGGTCAACATACAAGGTTCGGGGACCTCAATCTTCATGAATACTGGGGCTATCTTCCAAAAGTTTCTCATTTTGTAATCAAGGGACCTCGAATACTATGCTTGCTTAATTTTAAGCCAATACGATATGTATTGGCATGGTCAACATACTAGGTTCGGGGACCTCAATATTCATGAATACTGGGGCTGGGACCTCAATATTCATGAATACTGGGGCTATCTTCCAAAACTTTCTCATTTTGTAATCAAGGGACCTCGAATACTATGCTTGCTTAATTGTAAGCCAATACGATATGTATTGGCATGGTCAACATACAAGGTTCGGGGACCTCAATCTTCATGAATACTGGGGCTATCTTCCAAAACTTTCTCATTTTGTAATCAAGGGACCTCGAATACTATGCTTGCTTAATTTTAAGCCAATACGATATGTATTGGCATGGTCAACATACTAAGTTCGGGGACCTCAATCTTCATGAATACTGGGGCTATCTTCCAAAAGTTTCTCATTTTGTAATCAAGGGACCTCGAATACTATGCTTGCTTAATTGTAAGCCAATACGATATGTATTGGCATGGTCAACATACAAGGTTCGGGGACCTCAATCTTCATGAATACTGGGGCTATCTTCCAAAAGTTTCTCATTTTGTAATCAAGGGACCTCGAATACTATGCTTGCTTAATTGTAAGCCAATACGATATGTATTGGCATGGTCAACATACTAGGTTCGGGGACCTCAATCTTCATGAATACTGGGGCTATCTTCCAAAAGTTTCTCATTTTGTAATCAAGGGACCTCGAATACTATGCTTGCTTAATTTTAAGCCAATACGATATGTATGGCATGGTCAACATACTAGGTTCGGGGACCTCAATATTCATGAATAGTGGGGCTGGGACCTCAATATTCATGAATACTGGGGCTATCTTCCAAAACTTTCTCATTTTGTAATCAAGGGACCTCGAATACTATGCTTGCTTAATTGTAAGCCAATACGATATGTATTGGCATGGTCAACATACTAGGTTGGGGACCTCAATCTTCATGAATACTGGGGCTATCTTCCAAAACTTTCTCATTTTGTAATCAAGGGACCTCGAATACTATGCTTGCTTAATTTTAAGCCAATACGATATGTATTGGCATGGTCAACATACTAAGTTCGGGGACCTCAATCTTCATGAATACTGGGGCTATCTTCCAAAAGTTTCTCATTTTGTAATCAAGGGACCTCGAATACTATGCTTGCTTAATTGTAAGCCAATACGATATGTATTGGCATGGTCAACATACAAGGTTTGGGGACCTCAATCGTCATGAATACTGGGGCTATCTTCCAAAACTTTCTCATTTTGTAATCAAGGGACCTCGAATACTATGCTTGCTTAATTGTAAGCCAATACGATATGTATTGGCATGGTCAACATACTAGGTTCGGGGACCTCAATCTTCATGAATACTGGGGCTATCTTCCAAAAGTTTCTCATTTTGTAATCAAGGGACCTCGAATACTATGCTTGCTTAATTTTAAGCCAATACGATATGTATTGGCATGGTCAACATACTAGGTTCGGGGACCTCAATCTTCATGAATACTGGGGCTATCTTCCAAAACTTTCTCATTTTGTAATCAAGGGACCTCGAATACTATGCTTGCTTAATTTTAAGCCAATACGATATGTATTGGCATGGTCAACATACTAGGTTCGGGGACCTCAATATTCATGAATACTGGGGCTATCTTCCAAAACTTTCTCATTTTGTAATCAAGGGACCTCGAATACTATGCTTGCTTAATTTTAAGCCAATACGATATGTATTGGCATGGTCAACAAACTAGGTTCGGGGACCTCAATCCTCATGAATACTGGGGCTATCTTCCAAAACTTTCTCATTTTGTAATCAAGGGACCTCGAATACTATGCTTGCTTAATTGTAAGCCAATACGATATGTATTGGCATGGTCAACATACAAGGTTCGGGGACCTCAATCTTCATGAATACTGGGGCTATCTTCCAAAGTTTCTCATTTTGTAATCAAGGGACCTCGAATACTATGCTTGCTTAATTTTAAGCCAATACGATATGTATTGGCATGGTCAACATACTAGGTTCGGGGACCTCAATATTCATAAATACTGGGGCTGGGACCTCAATATTCATGAATACTGGGGCTATCTTCCAAAACTTTCTCATTTTGTAATCAAGGGACCTCGAATACTATGCTTGCTTAATTGTAAGCCAATACGATATGTATTGGCATGGTCAACATACAAGGTTCGGGGACCTCAATCTTCATGAATACTGGGGCTATCTTCCAAAACTTTCTCATTTTGTAATCAAGGGACCTCGAATACTATGCTTGCTTAATTTAAGCCAATACGATATGTATTGGCATGGTCAACATACTAAGTTCGGGGACCTCAATCTTCATGAATACTGGGGCTATCTTCCAAAAGTTTCTCATTTTGTAATCAAGGGACCTCGAATACTATGCTTGCTTAATTTTAAGCAATACGATATGTATTGGCATGGTCAACATACAAGGTTCGGGGACCTCAATCTTCATGAATGAATACTGGGGCTATCTTCCAAAAGTTTCTCATTTTGTAATCAAGGGACCTCGAATACTATGCTTGCTTAATTGTAAGCCAATACGATATGTATTGGCATGGTCAACATACTAGGTTCGGGACCTCAATCTTCATGAATACTGGGGCTATCTTCCAAAAGTTTCTCATTTTGTAATCAAGGGACCTCGAATACTATGCTTGCTTAATTTTAAGCCAATACGATATGTATTGGCATGGTCAACATACTAGGTTCGGGGACCTCAATATTCATGAATACTGGGCTGGGACCTCAATATTCATGAATACTGGGGCTATCTTCCAAAACTTTCTCATTTTGTAATCAAGGGACCTCGAATACTATGCTTGCTTAATTTTAAGCCAATACGATATGTATTGGCATGGTCAACATACAAGGTTTGGGGACCTCAATCTTCATGAATACTGGGGCTATCTTCCAAAACTTTCTCATTTTGTAATCAAGGGACCTCGAATACTATGCTTGCTTAATTTTAAGCCAATACGATATGTATTGGCATGGTCAACATACTAAGTTCGGGGACCTCAATCTTCATGAATACTGGGGCTATCTTCCAAAAGTTTCTCATTTTGTAATCAAGGGACCTCGAATACTATGCTTGCTTAATTTTAAGCCAATACGATATGTATTGGCATGGTCAACATACAAGATTTGGGGACCTCAATCGTCATGAATATGGGGGCTATCTTCCAAAACTTTCTCATTTTGTAATCAAGGGACCTCGAATACTATGCTTGCTTAATTGTAAGCCAATACGATATGTATTGGCATGGTCAACATACTAGGTTCGGGGACCTCAATCTTCATGAATACTGGGGCTATCTTCCAAAAGTTTCTCATTTTGTAATCAAGGGACCTCGAATACTATGCTTGCTTAATTTTAAGCCAATACGATATGTATTGGCATGGTCAACATACTAGGTTCGGGGACCTCAATCTTCATGAATACTGGGGCTATCTTCCAAAACTTTCTCATTTTGTAATCAAGGGACCTCGAATACTATGCTTGCTTAATTGTAAGCCAATACGATATGTATTGGCATGGTCAACATACTAGGTTCGGGGACCTCAATCTTCATGAATACTGGGGCTATTCCAAAACTTTCTCATTTTGTAATCAAGGGACCTCGAATACTATGCTTGCTTAATTTTAAGCCAATACGATATGTATTGGCATGGTCAACATACTAGGTTCGGGGACCTCAATCTTCATGAATACTGGGGCTATCTTCCAAAACTTTCTCATTTTGTAATCAAGGGACCTCGAATACTATGCTTGCTTAATTGTAAGCCAATACGATATGTATTGGCATGGTCAACATACTAGGTTCGGGGACCTCAATCTGGGACCTCTTCATGAATACTGGGGCTATCTTCCAAAACTTTCTCATTTTGTAATCAAGGGACCTCGAATACTATGCTTGCTTAATTGTAAGCCAATACGATATGTATTGGCATGGTCAACATACAAGGTTTGGGGACCTCAATCTTCATGAATACTGGGGCTATCTTCCAAAACTTTCTCATTTTGTAATCAAGGGACCTCGAATACTATGCTTGCTTAATTTTAAGCCAATACGATATGTATTGGCATGGTCAACATACTAGGTTCGGGGACCTCAATCTTCATGAATACTGGGGCTATCTTCCAAAAGTTTCTCATTTTGTAATCAAGGGACCTCGAATACTATGCTTGCTTAATTTTAAGCCAATACGATATGTATTGGCATGGTCAACATACTAGGTTCGGGGACCTCAATCTTCATGAATACTGGGGCTATCTTCCAAAACTTTCTCATTTTGTAATCAAGGGACCTCGAATACTATGCTTGCTTAATTGTTAAGCCAATACGATATGTATTGGCATGGTCAACATACTAGGTTCGGGGACCTCAATCTTCATGAATACTGGGGCTATCTTCCAAAAGTTTCTCATTTTGTAATCAAGGGACCTCGAATACTATGCTTGCTTAATTTTAAGCCAATACGATATGTATTGGCATGGTCAACATACTAGGTTCGGGGACCTCAATCTTCATGAATACTGGGGCTATCTTCCAAAACTTCTCATTTTGTAATCAAGGGACCTCGAATACTATGCTTGCTTAATTGTAAGCCAATACGATATGTATTGGCATGGTCAACATACTAGGTTCGGGGACCTCAATCTTCATGAATACTGGGGCTATCTTCCAAAAGTTTCTCATTTTGTAATCAAGGGACTCGAATACTATGCTTGCTTAATTTTAAGCCAATACGATATGTATTGGCATGGTCAACATACTAGGTTCGGGGACCTCAAATTCATGAATACTGGGGCTGGGACCTCAATATCATGAATACTGGGGCTATCTCCAAACTTTCTCATTTTGTAATCAAGGGACCTCGAATACTATGCTTGCTTAATTGTAAGCCAATACGATATGTATTGGCATGGTCAACATACAAGGTTGGGGACCTCAATCTTCATGAATACTGGGGCTATCTTCCAAAACTTTCTCATTTTGTAATCAAGGGACCTCGAATACTATGCTTGCTTAATTTTAAGCCAATACGATATGTATTGGCATGGTCAACATACTAAGTTCGGGGACCTCAATCTTCATGAATACTGGGGCTATCTTCAAAAGTTTCTCATTTGTAATCAAGGGACCTCGAATACTATGCTTGCTTAATTTAAGCCAATACGATATGTATTGGCATGGTCAACATACTAGGTTCGGGGACCTCAATCTCATGAATATGGGGCTATCTTCCAAAACTTTCTCATTTTGTAATCAAGGGACCTCGAATACTATGCTTGCTTAATTGTAAGCCAATACGATATGTATTGGCATGGTCAACATACAAGGTTCGGGGACCTCAATCTTCATGAATACTGGGGCTATCTTCCAAAAGTTTCTCATTTTGTAATCAAGGGACCTCGAATACTATGCTTGCTTAATTTTAAGCCAATACGATATGTATTGGCATGGTCAACATACAAGGTTCGGGGACCTCAATCTTCATGAATACTGGGGCTATCTTCCAAAACTTTCTCATTTTGTAATCAAGGGACCTCGAATACTATGCTTGCTTAATTTTAAGCCAATACGATATGTATTGGCATGGTCAACATACTAGGTTCGGGGACCTCAATCTTCATGAATACTGGGGCTATCTTCCAAAACTTTCTCATTTTGTAATCAAGGGACCTCGAATACTATGCTTGCTTAATTGTAAGCCAATACGATATGTATTGGCATGGTCAACATACTAGGCGGGGACCTCAATATCATGAATATGGGGGACCTCAATATTCATGAATACTGGGGCTATCTTCCAAAACTTTCTTTTGTAATCAAGGGACCTCGAATACTATGCTTGCTTAATTGTAAGCCAATACGATATGTATTGGCATGGTCAACATACAAGGTTTGGGGACCTCAATCTTCATGAATACTGGGGCTATCTTCCAAAACTTTCTCATTTTGTAATCAAGGGACCTCGAATACTATGCTTGCTTAATTTTAAGCCAATACGATATGTATTGGCATGGTCAACATACTAAGTTCGGGGACCTCAATCTTCATGAATATGGGGCTATCTTCCAAAAGTTTCTCATTTTGTAATCAAGGGACCTCGAATACTATGCTTGCTTAATTTTAAGCCAATACGATATGTATTGGCATGGTCAACATACTAGGTTCGGGGACCTCAATCTTCATGAATACTGGGGCTATCTTCCAAAACTTTCTCATTTTGTAATCAAGGGACCTCGAATACTATGCTTGCTTAATTTAAGCCAATACGATATGTATTGGCATGGTCAACATACAAGGTTCGGGGACCTCAATCTTCATGAATACTGGGCTATCTTCAAAACTTTCTCATTTTGTAATCAAGGGACCTCGAATACTATGCTTGCTTAATTTTAAGCCAATACGATATGTATTGGCATGGTCAACATACTAGGTTCGGGGACCTCAATTCATGAATACTGGGGCTATCTTCCAAAAACTTCTCATTTTGTAATCAAGGGACCTCGAATACTATGCTTGCTTAATTGTAAGCCAATACGATATGTATTGCATGGTCAACATACAAGGTTCGGGGACCTCAATCTTCATGAATACTGGGGCTATCTTCCAAAAGTTTCTCATTTTGTAATCAAGGGACCTCGAATACTATGCTTGCTTAATTTTAAGCCAATACGATATGTATTGGCATGGTCAACATACTAGGTTCGGGGACCTCAATATTCATGAATAGTGGGCTGGACCTCAATATCATGAATACTGGGGCTATCTTCCAAAACTTCTCATTTGTAATCAAGGGACCTCGAATACTATGCTTGCTTAATTGTAAGCCAATACGATATGTATTGGCATGTCAACATACAAGGTTCGGGGACCTCAATCTTCATGAATACTGGG